>JBBBDQ010000224.1:3657500-3885000 GCA_037127315.1 Ascarosepion bandense | reverse complement strand
GTCCTCTGTTAGAATACCTCCCAGGTATTTAAAATTCTACACTTGTTTGATTTTGGTATCTCCGATTGGCAATTTGCATTTTTGCTAACAACCATGCATTCTGTCTTTTTGCAGTTGATGTTTAATCTGTAACTTCTGTAGAAGTTGTTTTCGCTTTCTTTCTGCTTCTGCCCTCGACACTGTGTCAACTTATGTTGTTAAGATTATGATCGCCAATAATGAATCCTGGTAGGACTTCTAGTTCTCTAGAATCGCCTCACTGTATAGATTGAATGAGTCCGGTAACGCGTAAAAATACATGAAGTTTATGTTTGGACAAATTCAAGAATAGCTATGCCCACACACAGGCAAATACACGCAAACAGGGTGTATTCCTCTGTTTTTTTTCTCTTTTACCTTCAGTCTTTCCTGTGAGTATCAGATTTTCCGAGTCCTTTTTCTCATTATGTGCCCTACACATCTTAAATGTTTTTCCTAATGTTAATTATAAGTTTTCTTTTTGTTTCAGTTCTCTCTAAAATTTTGTCGTTGCTCTCATGTTCGGTCGATGGTATCCTCGGCATCCTTCTGTAGAACCACATTCCTGTTGTTTCGAGTATCTTCTTTATTTTGAGGCGATTGTCCAACACTCACTGCCACACAGGAGGACAGATATCTCGTAATAGCTTAGTACACTTTTCCTAGCGAATGTTTTTTTCTATTTCTTACTACTATGTGCACTGTGGTGCAGTAGATATCAACTCGGAAAGAGAAATCGGAAAACCAAGTTCGAATTCCAGTGCATTCGCTTACGCACGAATATCCTTGGGAAAGGTATCAACCCGTCTCCTCTCTCTCCAGTTATGGGGTAAATCGCAGAGCAGTTTAGGTTGACAGCCTGTCTTCCGCAGAAAGTAATGTCAACTGCAGGAAAATCATCTACCAAATCAGTCATGTCCCTTTCAAGACATGATCGTCCAATCGTGTATCATGTATGGTATTTGAGTGACTGAGTACTTTGCTTAGCTTGTTGAATGTATTTTTGGCTATCCCAATATACAATCAGATTTCTGTGTGACGTTTTCTGTCTTCAGTTAAAACACTTTCCTGATATATCATTTTTGTAAGTGTTTATATATTTTCAAGTGAACGTGTTTTTGATTTTTAATCCAATCCATTTTTTTTTTTTACTCTAATTTGAAATTCGCACTTTAGACTCATTCTTTTGCGAGCACACATTCATTCTGTTGTCTTACAGATGATGTTTATTTTTTTCTTTCGCTTTCTTTTACTCTCTTCTGTAGAAGTTTTGTAAGTTTTTTTCCTTTGTCCGCTATCCACACTATATCATCTCTATATCTTTATGTCATTAAGATTGTGTATGGTCTGTTGTTCGTGTAGATCTTCTTCTATGGGATGTGTCCCTTCAAAACCTGGGCAAACATAAGGCACACTCATCTTGTGTAACTCTTGTTTTACTAATCATTACTCTCCCTAAACTGCGATTCATTTAAACACGATCGTTAAAAATGTTGTTCGTTGTTTTCCCTTGTATCATGTAAGTATCAATATAACCAAGTTTTTCGTTCTCACTATGTACCCCAGGAATCTAAACTCTTTCCGATTGTAATTATAGGTGTATATTTTTTTTTAATTTTCCATAAAACTATCTCGTTGTTTATATGCTGACAACGGTATTTCCTACATTCGTCTTCATTTGTGTGAATTTTTCCAGCATTCACTGATAACGGTTCACCACCCTCTACTTTGTTTCTAACGAAATTTTTGTAGTTGTTTTATTCTGCCTTCTAACAATGTCTCCTTATTCGTTTCCTTTCAATCAACAGAGTAGCATACGACAACCAACACAGCAACACTTCTCTTCGCTACCCCATTTTCACTGCTCTGTAAACTCTTTAAGCACTTTTTATACAGTGAGAGAAAGGTCAAATTTGCATAGGTGGAAAAAGTCCCGCTAATAAAGTATCCAACTCTTAGATCTAACTTTTTTTAATACACGACTCATAAAGCAGCCATTTTGTTTTTGTTAATATTTTAGAAGCTAGTCACGTTTTTCCTTCAAAAGTTAAGCCATTTTCTCTCGTGTTACAATTTTCCTGTTTCTTAATAGTATTTTCTTTTTTCTTTTTTCTTTCAAGAGGCATCTTTTCTTATTCAGGTGAATCTTCAAATTTCTAAGTCACGTTTTTCGTCATCTGTCCATCCACTTCCCAGATAGTTACATTTCGGTTTCTGCTTGATTTTGACATGTTCAATTCTTAGTTCGCATCTTCTGTTGTTCCTCTGGCTGACATCCATATATTTCATCTTCATCCAATTGATGGTTAGTCTAATGTAAATAGTGTAAATATTTACAATAACTCATCTCAGAAATATCGACAGAGGTGTTCAAACGTTTATTGTAATAGATAAATTTATATTACACTGTTACGAGGTCATATTAATGGGGTACCTAGTGAGGCACAAAATACTAACAATGGGCGGTCAACCGCGTTTCATAAACATGATCCTACAGAAATTGCCTTTTATTGTTACGTATATATTTAAAAAGCACCAAATTGCTATTTCCGAAAATGGTGTGTATTTTTTAAGCGAACAGGAAAGAAAAATATAAAAAATCAGTCAAAAAAGGATATGTCATCTAATCCCCAAACATTAATTATTTTAAACAATCTATAAAGTAATTGTTTTAACAGAGTATGAAAGGGAGACGCTTATATTAGAAGGCGCATTAGAATAAAGATTGATGGATTTCAAAAGTTAAGTAAAGTACTAAGAATAAAGATAATTTCGTTAGAAAAAAAGAGTACTGAACATTTAGGTATATAATCATCCTATATGGTAGACAATATCAAGAAATATAGAAAAGAGACGTGAACCAATAGATATGTGGTTAGAATACCATGAACCAAACATGTGAGCAACGACAAAATTTTACAGCTCGAATTATCGCCCTATATAGCATACTTCTTTTTTGTAAAGTGCTACAGGCCCCGAACTAGTTGGGCATCTCACCTCACACGGATAAACAACATAGTTTCCATTTCTCTAGGTCTACCGCCGATGTGTTTACGGCTATCAACTGAATTTGCCTATTAACCTTTGAGCAACGACGATGTCTTAGAGAAAATGAAAACAAAAAGAACACGTATACTTAACATCAAGAAAGAACAGTTGAAATTTCTAGGGCACATAATTAGGAATTGAGAGCTTGGAAAATTTGATACTCATAGGTTATACTGAAGGTAAACAGCGCATAACATACCTAGCGAACAAACAGATGACGTAAAACGGTTTTGGAAAGACAGCAAAAATAGAACATTTATTAAAACAGAGGATGGCGGAAAGCTATGATTCTAACATCCTGAAAATACACGGCACAGAGAGATGATGATGATGATGATGATGATGAAAAGTGATGAGAAAATAATGTTGCTGATACATTTTTGCGGATTATTATGAAAATGACAAATAGGGGAAGATATGATGAAATATGTGATCTTAGTGGAAAGATATGATGAGAAGAAAAACCACGAATGTGGAATTGCGTCGTAAAAGAAAATCAATCGGAAAATTTACAAATCTGCAAGAAAAAAGTGAAGTTAATGTAGTTAAGCTGTTAATGAGGAGAGATGTAACGATGATTCTGCTGATATTGACGACGACGATGAAGAGTAGAAAAGGGGGAATGACATCACAGTAGTGGTTGCAGAGATTAAATTAACGAAAAGGAAATTGTGACGGAGTTGTCATAGTAAGATCAAAAAGAAAAGAAAAGCGTGTCGCAGCATTATTAATATTAATAATATAAGATATTAATAATAAGGGAAGGAAGAAGAATATCGCATGTTGTCGAAGCAGTGGATATAATGAGAACAATAAAAACTGATTACACATCATCTTTCCCGTTTTTTGTTTTTCTTATTCCCTTGTCTAGGAAGTTCTACAGTTTTTTTCTGGGTCTGCCGTTAACATGGCGTCATTTTCGTATCTTATGTTATTAAGAAAGAAGGATCTGCAATCTAATTAATCCTTACTTGACATTTCGACTTCAGTCACTTTCTCACCGACGTGACGTGGCTCTCCTCTGTCTTTTCTGCAAATAGTTTCATGGTAACTGTTCTGAAGAGCTTTTTTCCTGGTGCCATGAACACACGAATTTAAGCGTGCTACTAGAGTGGCATCTCGGTCCCACCCTTTTTTCATTGATATAGTTAAATGTAACTGCTATTTCTATACTAACAATTTCTTTTCTCGCACGTTCCGCCTATGCAACACTCTTCTGTTTACTTGTTCCCATGCTATCTATGATCTCCAAACATTTAAATGCAACGTGAATTTCTCCTTGGATCTCGTTCATCTTTTATCTTTTCTTTAATACTCTCTATACACATTCTTTTCTCAGACTGTAAACCCCTGTGCACTAGTGGTGGTCCCACCTTGCTTGGAGTTAAATGATAAAAAAAGACTGCGCCCCCCAATAATAAATCTGGGTAAATCTGCTCGTTTGTTGTTTTGCTTTGTTTTTTATCATTGTCCCGTAGTATATGCTTAATAAATCCAGTGAGAAACCACATCTTGGTCTTACGCCCATTATTTTTTTATATTTACGCAATAAATTTCTTATTCGTATGTAGTAAGAAGGGGGTTCTCCTATAACATTCTCTGGGTTTTTCTGATAATAATAAGAAAGTGAGCAGTCTTGATATAGGATATAAAGGTGAAGGAATGAGCTTTTATTCTCACAAAAAGATGGGTGATTTTCTAAGCGCTGATTAGATGCGACACAAGACCGAAATTATAGGACACCCAGTGAGAATCGAACTCACTACTCAGTTGTAAATGGTTCTAACGAGACAAGCTTGCTAACCATTACACCGCACCGAGGTGACCCTTTTCTCGCCAAAAAAAAGATAGATCTCTACAAAAACTACGGAACAAAATAGGCATCAACAATATTTTACTACAATTTTAACATCGATATGAGATTTTTCTTGCTACAAAGTTTAATAATTTTAAGATATTAGACGTTATGGATTAAAAATAATACATTTCATATTGTGTTTTATTAGATTTATCATACGCAAAAGTAATTCCCGTTTTTGGATGCAAAAATATAACATTAACGTTTCATTCTATTGGCATAATGTTCTCTTACTCAAAAATTAGTAATATTAAAAGCTAATACACCATTTGCAGAGATTAAAAACTGTGGACAAAATTGTCTTCTCATGGATATGACAGCGACATATATATATATATATATATATATATATATATATATATATATATATATATATATATAAGAATGTAGAAATTGAAAAAAGTGCATCAACTTGGGATACTGCCTACGACGTAAACAAAAGTTGATACAATAACAAAATTCACGATAGCTTCCTTTTACCACAGTTTATATTATTGCCCTGTATAGGACTGCGTATCTACTTAAGAGCGTATTATCAATGTAAAGAGAATAAGAACAATTTCATGTTCTCACTTAGAATTAGAATTTGTGCAAATAGAATTCATATATTTACCTTACAAAAGTTAATCAGTTAAGAGCCATACATGATACACACTTAAGGTGATCATGGCTCTTTCGAACCATAGCTGATTGGACCAAAGATTTTTTTTCCGTAGTAGGTCGTCATTACTTTCTGCGGTAGACTAACCAATGCTATAGAGTCCAATTTACCTTACTATTTAACCTATGGCTGGACGGAGAAGAGATGGATTGATACCTTTCCAAATATTATTTGCGCGTAAGTGAATACAGCGAATTCAGCAGGAATTCGAACTCGGCTCTCCGATTTCTAATTCCGAGCAGATATCGACTGCACCACAAGGCACATAGATCTTGCATTAACAACTTTTACGGAACGGAAAATAAATATAACGACCGTTATATATATATATATATATATCCTCCCTGTCGCGCTCAAAGAGAGAGGGAGAGAGAGGGGAGGGAGAGAGACTATAGCGAGACACCGTCAGTTCAGTTCGTTAGAAAGACAATATCGAGGCTGTGTCGGCTTAGTTCATGCTCTTTACTACCAATTATTAAACTTTACTGCCAGTTATTGAAGCTCTAGCCGTGTGTTTGTTTTTTACCAGTGCCTTATCTTCTTTCATTAATTATAACGTCGAGTAGTGAAGAATATATATATATATCCTCACTCATTAATAACCATTGTGTATTTATTTGCACACACACACACGCACACACACACACACGCACACACACACACACACACACATATATATATATATATATATATACTTCACGCGCAGGAGTTTGGATTATTATTCTGTTTTTTTTTTCTCTTATATCTTGATGTTAGATAGTCAATAGTCGGTACATCAATATATACACTCCTGATCAAAAATTTAAGACCACTTAAAAATCTTAAAAAGAATTTTTTTTTTACAGATAGATTTTAAACACCTACCACTTAAGGTTACCAATACTACAATCTAAAAGGTTATGGAAACAAAAAGCTACATTCCAAACATTTTATTTAGAAATTTACAATTTTATAAAATGAGGCGATTTACGCATGATCAAAATTATAAGGCCGGGTGTATAAATTGTTAGATCTATCGTAATTCCAATGTTTTTAGTTCAGTTAGAGATTAGCAATCACTGCGTAAAGGTGTTACCATGCCTAAGTTGAGCGTTCTCGAATTCTAGAATTCCATAAGCAACGTTTGTCACAGCGGGCGATCGCAGGTAAGGTAAATCACAGTAAAACTGTGATTTGCAACTTTCTAAAGAACAGTGAGAATTATGGAAAAGCAAAATCCTCTGGTAGACCCCCAAAAATTTATCCTGCATTGAGTAAGAGAATAAGACGGGTTGTTATGAAAGAGGGGATACTTTCTTCTAGTCAAATTAAGGCAGTCACAGATGCTGATTGCAGTCCCGTAACCATCAGACGACACTTACGATAAAAAGACATGGTAAATAAAAGGCATAAACAAATTCTTCGGCTGCTTGCACGTCACAATGTGGACCGCTTAAAGTTTGGTTGTGAATACCAAACATGGGACGTTGTTTGATCTAGACCTAGATGGTCCTGATGGCCTCCAACGATATTGGCCTAACAAAAACATGCCTCCTGAAATTTTCTCCACACGTCATAGTGGTGGAGGGTCCCTAATGGTATGGGGTGCTTTTTCTTACAGAGGGACGATGGAGCTCCAGGTGGTGCAGGGTTGTCAAACAGCGGCTGGTTATGTTAGCATGCTACAAAAAGCATATTTGATGATGGGGGGGGGGGGCATCGTTTGTGTGTGGATGGATGGTTATTCTAACAGAATAATGCTGCAATCCACGCTGAAGGACGGACCTTGATCTTTCTACAAGAAAATGGGGTCCATATTTTGGGACATCCTGCATGCTCACAAGATTTTAACCCAATTGAAAATGTTTGAGGATAGATGACAAGAGATGTTTATCGACATGGCAAACCATATTCAACAAAAAATGAACTTCGTGAAGCCATCTTCAGAAACTGGAGCAACATCCCCCGCACATTAATAAAAATGCTTATTTCTAGCATGCCCGACAGAATTTTTGAAGTCATCAAAAGCAGTGGATGTAGAACTCATTATTAAATTTGGTTGTTGAATGCTTTCATACACTTTTCATACACTTGTTGTACAATTTCGTAGAATTTTTGTCTCTGGTCTTATAATTTTGATCATGTGTAAATCGCCTCATTTTATAAAAATGTAAATTTCTAAATAAAATGTTTGGAATATACCTTTTTGTTTCCATAACCCTTTAGATTGTAGTATTGGTAACCTTAAGTGGGAGGAGTTTAAAATCTATCCCTAAAAAAATATTTATTTTTAAAGATTTCTAAGTGGTCTTAAAATTTTGATCAGGAGTGCATGCTGCTGTCGTTTTAGAAATTACAGCGATATAAAACTTTTGCTGTCATTTTTGACGGCACGGACCTATTCATAATAATAATAATGGTTAACATTGGGACGGAAATTCGATATCGGATGTATAATTTAACAGTAAATCTTGGAACAGAGGGAATTCGGAGAAAGTTTTAGATGAGGTAATAGACTATATAATTATAAACAAGAGATTCAGAACGCAGTGGTCCAATGCAAAACATACCCAGGTGCCGACTGCGGAAGTGACCATGTCCCAGTTATCTGCAAACTAAAAGTGAAGCTCCGAAGACTGAAGAAGCCCAGCACATCACCAAGGCTGCAATACGACACGCTAGAGGACGATCTCACCCTGCAGAAAGAATACAATAACAGCGTGAGAAAGAAATATGAAGAACAAATTGGAAAAGCGTACTCAAAATGGGATTCACTAAAAGAAGCGATGGTGACCTCAGCGAACAACATAGCCCCGAAGGAAATCAGACGCAGAAGAAAAAATGAGTGGATGACCGAAGAGATCCTCCACATGATGCAAAGGAGACAAAAAATAACGCCAAGACACGGAGCAGAGTACAAGAAACTTCACAGGGAGATAAGGAACAAATGCAGACAAGCAAAAGAGGAATGGCTCAACAACAAATGCGCAGAAGTAGAGAGACTGAGCAGGAACAACGAAGCAGAGATGCATAAAGAGATAAGAGAACTGACAGGACAAAAAAACCCTCCTCAACAGGATGCATAAAATCCAAGAAAGGAACAATCATATTAGAGAAAGAGGAAATACTCCAGCGATGGGAAGAATATATAAAGGATCTCTTTTGCGACAAGAGAGAACAACTGAGAATACACAAGGAGATGGATGGACCGGAAATACTAAAATCCGAAGTGGAAGCTGCAATGGCCAAAATGAACAGAAACAAAGCACCTGGTCCAGACGGCATAGTGATAGAGCTGCTGACAGCCTTAGAAGAATATGGCATAGAAAAGATTACCGACATAATAAACGAAATTTATAGCAGCGGAATAATACCAGACGACCTATGCAAGTCGATATTTATAGCACTGCCAAAGAAAACTGGTGCAAACGAGTGCGAACTACACAGAACTATCAGCTTAACGAGTCACATTACAAAACTGATGGTCAGAATCCTGATGAATAGAGCGAGAAGCAAAATCAGGCCAGAGATAGGGCAGGAACAGTGCGGGTTCGTCAAAGACACTGGAACAAGGAACGCCATATTCATGATTAGGATGCTCTCTGAAAGGGTATTACAAATGAAGAAAGACTTGTACCTATGCTTCATTGACTACACGAAAGCATTCGACAAAATACGGCACAAGGAATTGATGGAGATGCTAGGCAGCCTCGACATTTTCGGGAAAGACATAAGAATAATCAAGAATCTCTACTGGCAGCAAACGGCCTGCATACGGACAGGTAACGATCTCAGTAGATACACAAAGATAGAAAAAGGCGTAAGACAAGGATGTGTCTTTTGTTCAACCTATACAGCGAGAATATTTTGAGGACCCTAGATGACACGCCAGGATTTGTTATTGGAGGCCACAACCTGAACAACATAAGGTATGCAGACGATACAGTGCTGATTGCGGACACGGAAAGGAAACTACAAGACCTCATACAGAAAGTAGCAGTGGAGAGTGACAAAAAGGGACTACAAATAAACTTTAAGAAAACTGAGTGCATGATCATCAGCAAAAGATACAACCCAAAATGCCAAATACAGGTGGGAGATAACAGAAAGTACAAAAATTTATGTACCTAGGAAGTGTTCTAACAAAAGATTAAGCGTGCGACACGGAGATCCGAAGGCGAATTGGCATGGCAAAGGACGCGTTCCAGAAGATGAGCAAAATACTAACACACAGGAAAATCTCAATAGAAACGAAGAAAAGAGTGCTAGACTGCTACGTGATGTCAGTTCTTCAATACGGCATTGAATGCTGGGCAATATCATCCAAAATGAGGGCAAAACAGGAAGCGACCGAAATGTGGTTCTACAGAAGGATGCTACAGATATCGTGGACTTAGCATGCAAGCAACGATGAGGTGTTGGAAAGAATGACAACAAAAAGGAAATTGATGCTGAGCATCAGGAAGAGGCAACTGAAGTTCCTGGGACACGCAGTGAAGAAGGAGAGCCTGGAGAACCTGATACTGACTGGTCAGATAGAAGGAAGGAGAGCCAGAGGAAGGCAGCGGATAACATATTTGCAGGGTCTGATCAGGTGGATGACGGAACGGGGGTTGCCAGGAGCAACAGGAGCAAACATACTAAGAGCCACAAGGGATAGGGAGACATGGAGAACCATGATCGCCTACGTCCTGAAGGGACAGGGCACATAGAAGAAGAAGAAGAGTGAAAAAGAAATGAAAAAGAACGCATGAGCGTTTGCTATGACCTGCTGATGGTTAAATTACTGCATAAGATATGTTTGTGAAAAAGAACTGACATATTTGTAGAATATAGTATTGAAACTATCTACATTGTACGGATTGTTGTATTCACTATTAGTACCATATTTACGGTATTCCGGCCCTTGTTCGCCCCAGCGTTCTTCTAACCGAACCCATTATATAATACACTGGAGTCTATTGTTTTAATTACACTATCCACACCTTTAAAGATCTCAGTTTCAGTTAATTCCTTTTGGTAGCTCTACTCACCAAGTTGTTCACTTCTGCGGTGACCAGGTATTGAACTCACAATTCTTTGGGTCAATTCACTTTTGGATCAAGTAATTAACAGTTTTATTCAATGAGCCAATATGTTTCTCATGTCCGCTAAGGGTTTTGGGTCTTTCATGTAATGGTGTGTTTGATTTATTTATTTAGTGGTTAGACTTATAAACCTTTTTCAGTTTATTTAAAGTCGGAAAAATATTCGGATTGTAAGAACTTTTTGGAGATAATAATGATCTATATCTTACTCGTTAACCCATAGCTGGAGGAAAAGAGATGGATTCATACGGTTCCCCTTTTCATATAAATTAATATCATAATCACGACTGAAATTGGAACTCTTCTCCCTGATTTTAAATTCATAGCCTTTATACATTCCATCACCCGCACACCCAAGATTAAGGCAACGCGTATTGCCAAGCGATTTCCCATCTAAATATTGTTCAAGCCCGACGTTGCTTGACTACGATGATCATACGAAAGCCGGTGTTTTAACGTGGTATAACTGTGGTAATGGTGGAAGTTTTTATTTTAACATATTTTGTAATGTAATGTTGAAAATCAATATCGTAATTATATCATTATTTTACATTCGCCTCACACGTGTCACACATTTTAGTTGTTGCTGATGTTGGATGTTTTCAAGTGATGTGGTTTTGTTATTTGGTTAAGTTCTTTGTCTATAATATCTAATGAAGAGGTGTGATATTTAAGAAATAAAGATTTAATTCACTTGAAGTTGTTTTAACAACTAATCAGGAAAAATGAAATGATTGTTTGTCACAGATAGTTTAGATGTTCCTGAACGATTTGATCCATATGAGAGTTTAGATTTGACGAGTTTTTTTTAAACATGACGGTTTCATAAATTAATATTTTGTTTTGTAGACCTTCAGTGTTTGACAAAATTATCACTGTCTCAGTATTACTGATCCATACACCGACGGATTGGAAATGTTTTAATATTATTACTTTAACATTATGAACGATTTTTGTGGATTCAATATATGCACCATCACTACTTTCATTCTGTTCTTCATAAATGATCTCCCAGACGTGATCAAATCTCAAGTAGGCATCTACGCAGATGACACCACAGATCTTGAGTAGGATCTACACCCTCAGTGGTGGACTGGGGTAAGAAGTGGCTTGTAAATTTCAATGCTTCTAAAACAAAATTGCTATCTGTCAACCATCATGTGAAACCTATCCTACCTCACCATAAGCATGGACAAAGCGAGTCTCCCTGAAATCAACATACTGCGCCTCCTCGGTCTTACCCTATCTTCCGACCTCAAGTGGAATCATTACATTGATTTAATAGCTAAATCCACTGTTAGGAAGTAGGTTACTGTGTTGGGCCAGGAAGATTTTTCCGCCTGAATCCATCTTGCACATATACAAATCAACCATCTGTCCGTGCATAGAAAACTGCTATCATACATGGTCATCTCAGTGTTTTCAACAGGCTCCAAAGAAGAATCGGTAATGTGATAGGTCCCGACTTAGCAGCTCGACCCCAGCCACTTTCTCATCGGCGGAAACTGGCTTCCCCTTGTTTATTCTACAAATATTCCCATGGCTTCTGCTCCAACGAACCTAAGTCATGGTGCCCCTGCCACATGAATTCACTCGTTCAACCAGACTAGTAAGAAGGCCCCACCAATTTGCAGTTAGATCTACAAAATGCAGCCGACAATTTTACTCCACAACTTCTTTTCCTGCACTTCCCGCCTGTAGAACTCCCTTCCATATATTTGCTTTCCTAACGACTATAACCTCTAAGAATTTAAATGCAATGTCAATACCCATCTCCTATCCACTTGACTCTAGTTCTTTCTACATCACCCCGTATATATTGTTATTTTCCTTTCTCTCTACCTTCGCAACTATCTTCACGCCTGTGTTCCCATCCTTCTCTTGCCCTTTCTCTGACATCCCCTGTAACTGGATCGCCTTTCTCTTCTCTTTTCAACTGTCTAAACTTTTACTCTTATGTAGCCCCCTGCGCATCAGTGGCGGTACTACCTTGCTTGGGGCGAAATGTTTAAAATATATGTATATCGGGAAACGTGTTTTGAGTTTTTTCTCAAAATTACTGCACAATATGACCACTAAAGGGAAACCAGACTTTGTTTCATTAGTGAATGTCATAATATTTCAAAGCTTTTTTTTTATTTAATGGCCATTGTTTCGGTTTTTTATTTTGTTTTGTTTTGTTTTGTTTCTTTGTTTGTTTGTTTTTGTTTGTTTTTTTCGTATAGTACCTAAAATGTAGAATGAACCTACTAGTAATAGTGAAACAAACTAGATTTTCTTATAATTACTCCACGCCACAAAGATTTCGATTGGATTTCCATCTGTATTCATTTTCAGCGTAGTTTAGAATAATACAAGACATTATAATATGACTACAACTAAGAAAGTTGACATTATTTATATTATTTTGAGTGTTGTCTTCATAATTGTTGCCATAATTACAACATATTGGCCGTTATACGCTCCGGTCTTTTTCAGGTTATGGAAATTTCAAACTGAAACCTTTAATTCGATCACTGGAGTATATTGTTCTCGTTCCATGAATCATGCTATTTCTAGATGTCTTAATTATCTGACTTAAACTCAAAGTTCTAAGATATTCTTCCCCACAACTGTAGCCAGGTATTGAACTCAAAACTCTCTGAGTCAAGTCACTGGATGGTACGTGCAGAAACATATATATATATATATATATATATATATATATATATATATATATATATATACACGCTTCTGCAGGCACTGTGCACACAAGCACATATACGTAATTGTTAAATAATTTATTAAAGCAAATATTTACCTATACTCTATGTTATTCTTTATGTTATGTTTTACTTTATTTAATGGTTAGAAGTTGATATTCTTTTCTTTGCCTTGGTGTTTCATATAGATATGATCGTTTGTAGGTGTTTGTGTGTCTATAAACATGTTTATGCGCATTTACACACCTGTGTAAAGCAGTTCAATTAATTTTCTCAATGTTATATATATATATATATATATATACCAAACCAACCAAAACAAACATTAAAGCAATCAATTTAAAAACAAAAAAAAACTAGCCAACCCAACCTCCAAAAAATAGACCCTAGTTATACCATCTCCTACACCAATGTGAGGCATCTACCTCCCAACATTTCAAAAGTGGAACTTAATCTTCTTCTTTCTACATTTGACCTTCTGTTCCTATGTTAAATTGGTATCAATGTATCAGTCCCATTGAAGGAGCTCACACACCCGGGCTACTCACTCATTATTACAAAATATGACCACCTAAAATCGCCAAGGTCACGAGCTTGGTGCTTCCATCAAGGACTGATTTTCCTGTGAAAACAAGGACCTGAACCTTCATATATGTGTTTCGCGTGGCACTTATGAACAGTACCACATTCGTATTTGAGTTGTATCGTCCTTACACTGAATTGTCGATAATCTTCAATCGAAATTCAGAGACAATTGACAATATCCTCACAGAATTCCTCTCAGCTAACTTTCACATATGCGCTGACTTCAATATTCACCCCAAGAGTGGTTATTCCACTCTAACAAAACTAATAAAGAAGTCCTGATATTACAGAGATTTCTCCATCACATGTGAACTAACCCAGATCATTGAATAACCCACCCGAGTCCCGGATGCGACAGACAGCAGACGGACTTTCTAGATATTTTTATTATATTCTGCCCTGACAAATTCTCAGCAAAAGCTTTACCCTCACCTCATTGGCGCATCAGATCATTCTTTCCTGAGAGTCTAAGTTGAATCAAAACCATTGACAACCCATGATTACCGTTCCTTACATTGGTTTTTTGCTTTGCGAAGGCAAACTGTGACAGCTTTTGGTCCTATATGACGAAAGCACCTCACCTAATGCTCTTCAAACATGCTGCCCCCAAACCTGCTTCCCTTAATCTCAGAATGCATCTTCTCTGAAATGGAGTGTTTTACACCCCAAAAATATATCAGCAAAAACCAAACAGTCAACCCTGGTTCACTCCTGAATGCGCCGCAGTAGTTGAACTACCCGCAATTGTTGTAAAACTGTTCTGGACAAAAAGTGCAGATATGCGTGAATTGTGCAAACCAAGATTGAAAAAAAAACCCAAATTAGATCTAGTGAATGCTAGAAGATCACCAACCAAATTATAAACAGCGGCAAAACGGTTGTATCCACTATTATAAATGGCTCCGTGGATATATCCTTCTTAATAGGCATGACCAAGATGTTTTCCCGAAACCCAACGTAAGAGACCAAAGGCCATCCCTTCCCCACTATCTCATGTTTCGCTGAGCACAATCTCAATAACATACTCATTTTAGTAAAAAACATCTCTAGACTCATCAAGTCTTGACCACCAAAACTCACTGTCCGGATAAAACTTCACTAAAAACAGAATTATCCTAATTCTGGCAACGATAATTATTCGCTGTTTGAAGGATAATTTTTTTTCCAAGCATATGGAATGTGGCAGGCGGATACTCGGTCTTCAAGGACTCTGGCAACCGATCTTCTCTCACCTAGTACAGACCCATTAGTCTCTTCAATAAACTTTTTGAGGCCTTAATCAACAAGATGTATTTCGAGCACCTGGATAGAAACGAGCAGTATGGGTTTTAGTCAACACGTCCCACTGCTGATAGTCTAAATACCATTATACACAGAATTAGAAATGAGAACACACTTACCGCAAGAACCATAGCATTAGATGTATCGAAGGCCTTTGACAGTGTGTGGCACGAAGTTTTTCTACACAAGCTCTCCATCTATGGAATCACTGAAAGTGTTTTCTTTATTATAAAAAAAAAGTAGTTATTAACGACCAGTAGTTATTTAGGACTAGTCTTTCGATGCCATTGTAGACAACTCAGGTGACCCTCAGGGGTCACTTTCCAGAACAATACTCATTCTGATTTACACCAATGATTTACCTAAGAATAATCTGCAATCATTTGTAAGCATCTATGCCGAGGATACGGTCATATACGGGTGCATTACTAAAAGACTTGACTATCAGATTGATAACTGACCTTTATTCCAGTCTAACACTAACTTTCCAGTGAGAAAAAATTCTTATTACATTCAGTACCTCCAAAATCAAGCTGTTTACACTCCATCGCCGCCGATCAGACTCCGAACTACCGCCAGTCATCATAAATGGATGCCTCCTCGAGTAAGCCTCATGTGCTGATACGATATTGATCTTCATCCGTCCAGAGGTGAAATTCTTATATACGATCTATTGTTAAAGATACAAGTAAAATGATCGGCTCCCTGTAAAAATCTACGTGACTAATCATACTATTCTCTACTATTATACTATTATATTATACAATATTTGAGTAGCAGCTAAGCAGACCTCACTTTGCAATCTTGAAGTTCAAGATCGTCACCGAGTCTTTCTTTATTCAAGAAGAATTATTTTCCAGACTCAAACCACTCACAAGCGAAATGTGGTTCACTGTTATCACTACTACAATGGAAGGTGCTCGAACGAACAGCATCTCCTGGTTCCACTAGGTTGACCTTCACGGCTAAGACTGCAATCCCACTTATATAGTAGTAAACTAATCACACTGTCTCCATATTCCATCAGCGAGAAGTAAATTCGGCTCAAACTGCTAATAATAGAAGAGTTGCAGGAGATATATATATATATATATATTAATTCAGAATTAAGCCGATTACGCAACCTTGGTGTCAACATTTCAGTACCTTCACTTATATCATGAAATATATTTTCTGAGGTGTTTACATCTAGTTATTACTTCAGAACTTTCATTTAGCAAACGTTCTCATTCAATGTTGAATAATGGGCTGAATTCTGAATTAAAATATTTAAAAGCGGACACTGCATAAAATTAGGAAATAGCTTGATAGTGTTTAGGGGGATCTCTAGTGATAGCAAAGTTATGTCTCTATTCATGTACCCACAGGGCATCTGATTCAACAAGGAGACCTATATCAAGTTCCCTGAAATGATAGTGCTGACCTGGGTCAATAGAATGGCTGCTGAAAAATCCTGTCCTGCAACAGGTCTCTGCATAGTGCCACACAAGCAAAAGGACCCATTCATAGCTGTCCAGATATTTCTGCATCACATGAGTTTGCATCAGACCAAAGGTTTTCTATCATTGATTTTTACCTGTGGTGCGCGGTTGAGAAGTAACAACGAAACTCCTTGTAACACCAAAGATGGAATAAAGTCAAGGATTATGGCAGCATTAACCAACTTATACACAATGTCTGTCTGGAAGGGTTGCAGGAGATCGGAAGTAATTTCCAGGATAAGATTTAAGTCAATAGCAATTTTCTTTAGAGTTGCGAATTATTTTACTGTAAATTTGCTAAATATATCTGTTAAAATGAGATGTAAGTTTTTTTTTCATTTTTCCGAAATTAGACAACAATTCATCCAAATCAACCTGAGCAGCCTCCACACACACAAATATATAAATATATATATGTGTGTGTGTGTGTGTGTGTGTGTGTGTGTGTGTGTGTGTGTGAATAAAAACCTAACGACAAAGAAGATTTTATTAATTTTTTATTTAATTATTCCAGTAAAAATGAAATCAAAAATTAAAATCTTATTTGACGGTCGTTTTTAACGAAACATGTTTCAAAGAAGGATTGCTGCCCAAATATGCACACAAACAAATACACACACTCACAAACACACATACACACACACGCACATACAAATATATATATATATTCATATGCTCATAAATATATATATATATATATATATATATATACACATATATATACATATATAAATATATACACACATATGCATATATATATTACATATATATATATACTTATACAAATATATAGATACATTTATATACATATATATATTTCTATATTCACATTCACACACACACACACACACACACACACACACACACACACACACACACACACACATATATATATATATATATATTTGTTTTTCAAAAGAATGTAATCAATGACAATAAAGTGAAGATGCGGGCTGAATTAATGATGTTCCTTAAAACATGAAATTAAGATTTGCACCAGTTTCAAAAGCTAATTACTTCGACAATAATAACCTCTCTGCGCTTCACCAAGATAGAATTTACTTAAAAATGAAAAAGCAAATAAATACATATGTGATAAACAGCAACATGCTTATTGTTTTATTGATTATTCGACTTCTTTCGTTTTGTCAGTGTTTATTTTCCTCTTTATATTCTTCACTTATTCGAAGCCTATTCTGCTTGACTTCTGCTCCGATCTGAATCCGATGTTATAATTAGTGATAATGACTTCCTTCTTCTGATGTTAATTTTCAAGCCATAATGATATTTGCATTTTCCTTTCTATTATATTTCATTCACTCCCTTTTTTTTCTTTAAACATCTCCTCCTCCTTTCTGGTTTATTTCCAAATTCCTCTTTATCAACCTTTCCTTTACATCATTTCTCCCCGTACTGCTTGACTTTTCTTTAATATAGATTATTAAAAAAATGAAATGATATTCTTATTAAATCTTGGAAAATTCTTGTTCTGTTTTGAGCTGAAAATTGTGATTCCGTTTTTCTTTAAATATGCATTTAGAAATATTAGTTTCATGTACAGACAGAGGGATAGCTGCTAAAGCATAAGGAAATACTCAATGTTACAAGTTAATTTCAAACTATTATGTTATTATTATTTTCATCTTTTTAATTGATTGTTTGACAGGTTGATATAGAGAGACTGAGTTTGATATGGACAGACTGAAATTGATAAATATTGACAAACTTGGAAAAAGATAGATATGAACAGACTGATATAAATATGAACAGACTAATACATTAACGAGATAGATAGATAGATAGATAGATAGATAGATAGATAGATAGATAGATAGATAGATAGATCTCTAAAGAAGCTTGTTGAAGTGAAACATGTTAGATTAAAGACACTTTTCCTTCCTATTCGTTACTAATTATATATATATATATATGTATATATATATATATATATATATATATATATATATATATATATATATATATATATATAATTTATAAGCATTATATCTAAATCCACCTTTCTGCAACTGTAGACGTGGGAATCAATGTCCTATGACATTAAAATGCTTGACAATGTCATTTATCAAGCTACTTTAACATCAAGATCAATTATTCTTTATATAGACGCAACTGATCGAACCTGTAAGCGGATATTCCAACCAAATGATATCCTTCATACTTCTTTAATAGTGCAGCATCGACGACTTTAATAAGGCTATAAAATTGTTTGTATAGCTTTTTTTGTATGACTACGTGATTTAATAAATTCCCTGTAATCGTTTTGAAGATTAATTTTGAATAAGAAAGTGGTGTTAATATCCAGTAATTTGGTTTGCTTCAACAAGAGACTTTCACTGACAATGAACACAGTAGATCTGAAATGATTACAATGTGTTTAATTTAATCATTTACAGTGCTTGTTAGCTCCCGGTTAAATGTAATGTGTGAATAGTCTCTATTAACTAGGCGCCGACTGTGAATATTAGAGCCCGCGGTTTTAGAGGTGATCATAAATTAGGGATGATCGTTGTAGTGTAATGGATATATCGGAATGAGAAATCAGAGAGCAGAGTTCGAATTCCAGGCGAATTCGTTTCATTCACTTACGCACAAATACCCCTGAGAAAGGTATTAATTCCTCTTTTCTCCCTCCAGCTAAGGGTTAAGCAAAACAGATTGAGTTCTGCGGTATTTACATTATTCGGACTATTGTCTTCATCTTTGTTGCCAGCTGTACGACGTTTCGACCGTTGCACCCTCCTGCCTTTTTCAGGTGCTAGGAATTTCGAACCCAACCCTTTATTACAATCACTGGAGGATATCATTCTCATCCCTCATCACTATATCAACTGAGCTATGTGTTCTTAAGGACAAGAACAAATGCATTTTGGGGGCTTATAAACCTGATGTTCAGTAACCCTTCTTTTACAAGAGTTCATATTGCAATTTTTTATGTTAATGGTTTTCTCAAGTATATAGTGGATATAAAAGTTGGTTAGTTCCTATGACTTGACTCAAAGAGTTGTGAGTTCAATACCAGGCTACAGCAGTGGTGAACAAGTAACTTACAGGGTTAGAGAGAGATAACTCATGACTACCAAAAGAGGCACCATTACCCAAGAAATGGTGCCTCACTTCAATGATCTGACGAGCTTTTTTCCCTGGTACCTCGAATTGATGAATTTAAGCTTGCTACTAGATTCGCATCTAAATCCCACCCGTTTACTACCGAAATAGCTAAATGCAACCGCCACTTCTACCCATACAGTTTCTTTTCTCGCACTTCCCGTTTGTAGAACTCGCTTTCGTTTACTTACTTCCCTGATAACTACAATCGTCAAAAGTTTTAATGTAGCGTCAATCGCCATCTGCTATCTCCTGTGTACTACTGGCATCTCCGATTTGCCTGGGAGGAAATCATTAAAAAAAAAGACAAATTTTTACATATTTTTCTTGTCGGACCGTCAACGACTAAACCTGCTCCCTCGCCTCATTTTGGTAGTAAAGAAGAGGAATTATAGAAGATCATGCAGGAAGAAAGATCGATTGAACCAATGACAAGATGAACTCGATGAGCGAACAGTATTTACTTTTTAAAGTGTGATGTTATCTCAACTCTAATTAATCTTATCGGACTAGGCAAGATAGCCTGAATAGTTGATACTTATTCGTACTCATATTAATGGAAATATCAACAGAATTTACAGTAGAAGAAAGACAACATCGAACGAAAATAACTGAAAACATAAAGTAAAAGATGTTAAAATAATTTCTACATCTTCTCTTTCTTTTAATTATAAATAAGATTTATTCTCTTATTTATTAAATTCAACTTTTTGACATTTTTATTTTTCCTCTTGTTTTCTTTCATTTATTCAATTTTTTTATTCTTCTGTGCTAGTTATTCATATTAAACCCTGAAATCATTGTCTTTTTCTATACTTTATATTTTTAACACCCTCCGCACCTTCATTCTATCTTCTTTTTTCATCTACTGTTTTCTCTTTCTTTCCCTCTCTTGGTTTCTTGTTCTCTTTATTATTTTCCCTTTTCTTTTCTTAGGCTATTTTTCTTTTTTGTTTTCATCTTCATTTTCTTCTTTTCCACTTCTTTCTTCTTTTTCTTTTGCCTCCATCTTGTTTTCTTCTTATCCTGTGCTTCTTTTCGTTTTTGCATTTTGCCGTTTTTATTTTTCACAGATTTTTCATTCTTACATTTTGACTTATTCCGTTTTTTCTTCTCCTTCTTCTTCTGTTTTTCTTTCTTTTTCTTTTCCTTTTTGCGTTTTTACTTTTTTTTTTCGTTTGCACTGCTTGCGTTTTTTCCTATTCTTTTTTTTCCTTTTTCTATCTCTTTTATTTTTATTTTTCTTCTTCCCGCTTTTCTTCTCGTTCGTCGTATTCCCTCTGTTTCTGCTTCTTTTCATCCAAATTTTTCTTCGTTTCTCACCTCTTTTATCATAATGCTTTATTCTATTTCTTCACATAGTTATTGTATCCGTTTACTTCTTCTGCTCTAACCATTCTTTTCTTCTTTTTCCTTCGTTCTCGTTTTCTTCATAACTTTTTTTGCCTTCTTCCGCTTATTCGTGCCGATTACTTATTTTTCCTTCTTCCTCTTATTCTAGCGACTTCTACATTTTTCCTTTTTCTTTATTTCTTTCATTTAATTTTTCTTCTTATTCTAACCAATTTCTAGTATTTTTACTTTCATTTATTTTTGTCAATTTCCTCTTTTTTTCATTCTACATGTTATTCTTGCCAATTTCTTATTCTATTGTATTTTCTCTTATTCTTGCGAATTTATACTTTTTTGTTCCTTCTCTTGTTCTTGCTAATTTCTACTTGTTTAATTCTTCTTGTTATTCTTGCCAATTTCTATTCTTTTACTTGTTATTTTTGGCAATTTCTGATTTTTCATTCTCATTTTTATTCTTGTCAATTACTTCTTTTTCTTTCTTCCTTTTGTTCTTGCTAATTTCTTTTTCTTTCCTTCTTCCTCTGATCCTTGCTAATTTCTGCTTTTTCCCTTTCTTTCTCTTATTTTGCCAATTTCTATTTTTCTACTTGTTATGTTTGGCAATTTCATATTTTTCATTCTCATTTCTACTCTTGTCGATTACTTCTCCGTTCCTTCTTTTTTCTTATTCGGGCCAATTTCTTATTCTTACCTTCTTCTCCATATGTTTGCTAATCTTTACTTTTTTCATGATTCATGTTATTATTGCCAAATTCATATTTTTATTCTTCCTTTTATTCTTGGCAATTATTTATGAATTCCTTCTTTTTTCTATTCTAGCCAATTTCTACTTTTTTTCTTGCTATCATTGCGAATTTCGACTTTTTAATTCTTCATCTTTTTGTCAATTGCTTATTTTCCTGATTTCTCTTATTCTTGCTAATTTCTTATCCTTTACCTTTTACTCATATGCTTACTAATTTAAACTTTTTTCCTTCTTTCACTTATTCTTGGCAATTTTTTATTCTTTAATTCTTACTGTTATTATTGCTCAGTTCTTATTAATTTCTTGTCTCCCACTTTTATTTACCAATTTTTACTTTTTTTTCTTCTCCCGTATGTTCTTGCTAATTTCTACCTTTTTTCCTTCTTCTTCTGATTCTTGAAAATATTTTAATCTTTTCTTCTTCCATTTATTCTTGTTAATATCAACTTTTTACTTCTTATTTTTATTAATCTCTTATTTTTCCTTCTTTCTCTAATTGGTGCTATTTTTTATTCTTAATTTGTTCGTCATATAGTTGCTAATTTCTACTTTTTAATTCTTCGCGTTATTTCTTGCCAAATTCATATTTTTAACTTCTTCCTCTTATTCTTGACAATTTATTATTATTATTTTATTTTTGCCTGCTTTTTTTTTTGTTGTTTTTTTTCATCTTTCCTTCTCTCAAATATTCTAGCCATTTTTTACTTTTTTCTTCCTCCATTTATTCTTGCAGTTTTTGGTATTTTCCCTTCTTTCTCTTATAATTGAAAATTTCTTATTCTTTAATTCCTACCCTTATTCTTGCCAATTTCTCATTCATTATTTTTTCTCTTGTATTTATCAATTTCTACTTTTTTTATTCTTGCCAATTTCTTATTCTTTCCTTCTTTTTTATTCTTGCTAATTTCTTCTTTTTTACTTCTTATCTTTGTCAATTTCTTATTTTTCTTCTTTCACTTATTCTTGCCAATTTTCGTGTTATTTACTTCTTTTTATTCTTGCCAATTATTTCTTTTTTCCTTCTTTCTCTTAATCGTGTCATTTGATTTATTCTTTTATTCTTCCGCTTATCATAGCGAATTTTTACTTTTTCATTTCTAACTGTTATTCTTTCCAATTTCTTATTCTTTCTACTTCCTTTTATTCTTGCTATCTTTTACTTTTCCTTCTAAACGTTATTCTTCTCAATTTCATATTCTTATTTTTCTTTTTATTCTGCCAATTTCTAATTTTTCCTTCTTTATCTTACTGTTGCTTATTTCTTATTCTTTACCTCTTATTCTCATTATTGCCAATTTCTTATTGTTTTCATCTTTCTCATATTCTATCCAATTGTTACTTCCTTCTTCCATTTATTCTTGTAAACTTCGTAATTTTTATTCTTTCGCTTCTAATTGGTAATTCTTATTCTTTAATTCTTACGCTTATTCTTACTGATTTCTTCTGGTTCCTTCTTCCACTTGTACTTGCCAATTTCTGATTTTTTATCCGCTTGTTTCTGGCGATTACAAACGTTTTTGCTTCTGCATTTTACGCTACCAATTTATAATCTTTCCTTATTTCTATTATTATTACTAATTTCTACATTTTTATTTCTTCCTCTTATTCTTGATAATTTCTACATCTTACTTTTTATTTTTGTCAGTTTAATATTTTTCTTCTTTCACTTATTCTTGCCAATTTCTTTTTTTTTTCTTCTTCTTATTCCTGCCAATTTCTTGTTCATTCGTTTTGTCTCTTATTCTAGCCAATTTCTACTTTCTTCTTTTGTCCACTACTTGTTGCCAATTACTTATTTATTATTCTTTGTTTCATTATTGCCAATGTTTTATTCTTTCATCCTTCCATTATTCTAGTACATTTCTTATTACTAACATTTTCCTCTTGTGCTAATTTCTGTAGTGTTTTTTTCTCTTTCCTTTTGTTCTTAACAGTTTCTTCTTTTTAATTCTTCTTCTTACTCTTGCCAAATTCTACATTGGTGCATCTTCTCGTTTGTAGCAATTTCTTATTCTCTCTTCTTCCTCTTATTCTTTCTAATTCCTTAACTTCTCCCTCTCATTCTTGCCAATTTATTATTCTTTCCTTCTTTTTATCAATGACTTATTCTTTCCTCTTCCTGTTAATCTGGCAAATTCTGTTTTTTCCTTCTTTCTCTTATTCTTGCTGATTTCTTATTTTACTTTTTTTCTTATCATTGCAAATTTCGTAGTCTTTCCTTCTTTTTCTATTATTGCTAATTTCTAATTCTTTCTTTCTTCCTTTGTTCTTTTTCTATTATTCCTTTCTTCCTTTTCTATTATTGCTAATTTCTAATTCTTTCTTTCTTCCTTTGTTCTTTTTCTATTATTCCTTTCTTCCTTTTCTATTATTGCTAATTTCTAATTCTTTCTTTCTTCCTTTGTTCTTTTTCTATTATTCCTTTCTTCCTTTTCTATTATTGCTAATTTCTAATTCTTTCTTTCTTCCTTTGTTCTTTTTCTATTATTCCTTTCTTCCTTTTCTATTATTGCTAATTTCTAATTCTTTCTTTCTTCCTTTGTTCTTTTTCTATTATTCCTTTCTTCCTTTTCTATTATTGCTAATTTCTAATTCTTTCTTTCTTCCTTTGTTCTTTTTCTATTATTCCTTTCTTCCTTTTCTATTATTGCTAATTTCATATTCTTTATTCTTCGTCTTCCTGTTTTCTATTTTTCATTCATATTTTCTTCTTCCAATTATTTTCAGTTTCTTATTTTTTTTCTATCTTCTTCGTATCCTTGCCAATTTCTACTTTTTCCTTCTTCCTCTTATTTTTGCCAATTTCTTATTCTTTCTTTCTTTCTCTTCTTCTTGCCAATTTCTACTTTTTCCTTCTTCCTCTTATTTTTGCCAATTTCTTATTCTTTCTTTCTTTCTCTTCTTCTTGCCAATTTCTATTTTTTCCTTCTTCCTCTTATTTTTGCCAATTTCTTATTCTTTCTTTCTTTCTTTCTCTTCTTCTTGCCAATTTCTACTTTTTCCTTCTTCCTCTTATTTTTGCCAATTTCTTATTCTTTCTTTCTTTCTCTTCTTGCCAATTTCTATTTTTTCCTTCTTCCTCTTATTTTTGCCAATTTCTTATTCTTTCTTTCTTTCTCTTCTTCTTGCCAATTTCTACTTTTTCCTTCTTCCTCTTATTTTTGCCAATTTCTTATTCTTTCTTTCTTTCTCTTCTTCTTGCCAATTTCTATTTTTTCCTTCTTCCTCTTATTTTTGCCAATTTCTTATTCTTTCTTTCTTTCTCTTCTTCTTGCCAATTTCTACTTTTTCCTTCTTCCTCTTATTTTTGCCAATTTCTTATTCTTTCTTTCTTTCTCTTCTTCTTGCCAATTTCTATTTTTTCCTCTTCTTCTTACCATTTTCTTATTTGTTCTTTTTCTCTTCTTGTCCTTCTGTTACTTCTTCATCATCGTTTTCTATATTACCTTTATCTTCATTAACACTGTACTGAATTTCCAAACACTTTTTATATTTCAACAATTTTACTTTTTTCTTTGTGACTATATATTTGTCTTCTTTTCCTAGTTGCTTAGCACATTTAAAGATGTATTTTCTATTTAGCCTTATTAGTTTTATTTTTTCACCCACTTTTCCATTTGATTTGACTGATAACCGACACACAGGGGATTACGACGCTGCCACCCTCGCTCTTTTCAATGGAAATTATTGTATTTTTATTTCTGTTTACTGGACTTTTTTCAGTTTAGTTCTTTGACACTGTGTCCAAGATAGCAATTAATTTTTCACGCGTTATGTCCACAGTCTTGCAAAGAAGAAAGTACAGCAAAGACGATGACATGCCACAGCTTGAAAAAATGATAAATTAGTGACTGCTTTGATAAGATATGCATGATTGGTGAGAATAAGAATAATAATCAGATTTTCAGACACTTCTGCAGAAATTTGGAACCAGCAGGATTCTGATAAAAATGAAAACGAATAGTCTGCCATTATACATATTGGCAAAAACGGGAGAGAACTTAATGGAACACACGGAATCACGGAGCATTCAAAATTATCAGTCAGATAACAACAAAACCAAGTGAAAAGTTAATTTATCCGAAACAGGAAAGAAGTAGACATTAATAAAATTCTCATGCGATATTAAATTATGAATTTCAAGAAAAGCATGAAGATCTGTGTATAGGCATCTTTTTAATGAGTAAATACATAGAGACATTGATGCTTACATTATTTTGTGACACGATATCAATATAGATTTTTAAATCGAGAAAACAAGAATCAACAGACTGAACTGAACTACTTATTCAGAAAATAATAGAACGCTGAACAAATGAGAGAATGAGAAATTTTGAGTTGGGTGAATTTAGACATTTCCATGCAGGAAACATTCGGTATTCATTGAGCAAAATTTTGGTATTACTGTCGGTTGAAATTTATATAATCTTCTTCTTAAAACAGTCTTTTAGAAAATTAAACTTCTCAAGTTCACTAACTGTTATTATTTTTTGTATTATCGGTGAAAATTAACTTACAGTTTTTTTGTTTCAGTTAGCGTGGAAATTCACTATTTAATCATAATTTTCCTTTCTAGTTACATACACTATTGGTCATAATTATTAGGCCACCTCAGTGTTTTAAAAATTATGTATTTCACACTATTTTTAATACTTATTTCCAAGTGAATAATTGTAAATGAAAATAGAATGGTTCTTTTGTTAATACTGCACAATAACAAGCGCATCGAATAAATTTATAAATACTTAATAATTACCTATATTGCAGTTTCATCAATTAAAGAATGAAGAACATTTAGGGTGATTTGGACAAGTTCATCTTTGTTTCCTTGCCTTGTAAAATTTTGCAAAGTAATAATAAAAAAAAGAACCATTCTATTTCCATTTAGAAATATCCACTTGGCAATGAATACTAAACATAGTATGAAATACATCATTTCTTTTAGAAAAAATGGGGTTGCCTAATAATTATGTCCGGTAGTGCATGCTACATGTTTTTGTTGCTGTTGGAAGTATTCGTGTGATGTGTTCTTTTTTTTTTATTTCGGTATAGTTCTTTGGGGCTTTACAGCGCCAGTCTATAGGATCTGAAAATCACTCAATCCTAATAGATTCACAATCAGAATCTTTTTATTTTCTTTCTCCCCAGTGAGTTTTTCTCACTATTGTTTTTTATCATAATGTCTATTTCTCAACATTTTTGTCTTTGTGGAAACCTTCATCTATTTTATAACATTTTTAAATTAAAACAGTATGTGCGTTGTGATGCAGTGGATATCGGCTCGGAACGAGAAATCAGGGAGTCGAGTTCGAATTCCAGTTGAATTCGTTGCATTCACTTACGCGCAAATGCCCTTGGGAAAGGTATTAATCCATTTATTCCCTCCAGTTATGGGTTAAATAGCAGGATAGATTGGGTTGCCTTGACTGGGAACCGGTCTAGTGCAGAAAATAATGACAACGGGATAATCTTCTGCCCAGTCATTCATATCTCAAAAAAGACATGATCGCCTAAGCGTGTATCACGTATGGCACTTAACTGATTGACTGATACTTCTGAAGAGCAGTAGCTGTCATAGGTCTTGCATTTATGGCATTTCGCTTACAAACGTTTTGTTTAAGATAACGTGGAAAACTAACATTTTGCTTATATGATTATTTTCTATTCTAGGTAAATATTATTGCTGTTAGAAGTATTCATGGGATGTGATTTTGTTGTTGTTGTTGTTGTTGTTGTTGTTGTTTTTTGTTTTGTTTTTTTTATTTTTGTTATTTAGTTAAATTTTGGCTGCTATTGTGTCATGCCAGTCTAGAAGATTTTATGAAGTTGTTTTCTTTAAGACATTCACTTGAAACTATTTTAATAATTGATTTAAGGAAATTATTGTATTTAAGAGTACGCTACATGAAAACAGGAACTGTAGTACAGTTTATTTAACTGTTGGAATTTTTGGTAAAGTTACAAGGAACAAAACCAAAGGATAGAAATTTATTAACTTAAAACAGAACAGAAGCTCAAATGTTAGATTCGGTGTTCAAACTAAAACAGTTATTTTACATATATATATATGTATATTTTAGCTAATTTTTCATCATAAAATAAAGCGAATATGTTCTTGGTATTTTTTATTTTCTTTTTAATCGTTTCAGCCACAGCAAGGCGGTACCGCCACTGATGCGTTGGAGGCTACATAAAAGAGTAAAAGTTTAAGCAGAAGGAGAGCGAAGAGAGAAACGAACCAGTTACAGGGGGTAGCAGAGAAAGGGAAAAGATAGATGGGAACACAGGTGTGAAGACAGTTGCGAAGGTAGAGAAAAAAGAAAAGAACAAGATACACTGGACGAAGGAAGGACTGGAGTCAAGTGGATAAGAGATGGGAGTTGACATTGAATTGGAGGTTGTAGCCGTAAGAAAGCAAGTATACGGAAGGGAGTTCCACAGGCGGGAAGTGCAAGAAAAGAAGCTGATGGAGTAAAATTGTCGGCTGCATTTAGTAGGTTTAACTGCAAATGGTTGAAACCTTGTTGCCAGTCTGGTTGCTCTAGTAAATTCTTGTGGAGCAGGAATCAAGTTCGTCGTAGCAGAGGCCATGAAAATATTTCTAGAAGAGACAGAGGGAAGTCACATCCTACTGGTGAGAAAGTGGTTGGAGTCGAGTTGCCAGGTCGGGACCAATCACATCACAGATTCTTCTTTGAAGACTGTCGAGAACCCCTGAAATGAACAGCAGGAGCGTCCGACCAGATATGAAAACAGTATTTTATGCACGGTCGGATGTAGCGAAGATTTTAGATGGTAGATATTTATGAAAGATTTCGGTGCTGTGCATAACAACCACATGAGAATTTAGATCTGAAGAGGATATTTAAGATTATATATTTCAGGTCGTAAACGAATTATTCAAACTGAATGAAACGAAAGAAAAATTATTAAAATACTAATTCAAAAGAATAACAAGGATTTCTGGCTTCAACAACAGGAACATTGTAAAAGGCACCCATGCTTGCACAGCATCCTTCGTGACATGTTTAGGACTATTTCTCCACGTGACAATAAAAGAACGAGTAGATATGAAGGAAAGAAGGAGACAAATAATGATTATGTATAAAGTGTTACGCCCTAGTGAAGGCAGTAATATTTTATATCGGTAAATAAAAGATGTAGCAAAACAACCGTTGGAACTGTGAACTGTGTAGAATTAGCTATAAACAGATTTTAGGATTGCGTTTTAAGACTATGAACATTAGTTAAATATGATATCCGGGAAAGAGTAACAATATGGACGAAGAGGTTTGTAAGAATAATGCAAAAAGAGGATTTATTTTTACTCATTCTCCATTCATGACCACCAGAAGTCGATAAATAATTTACACATTTGAAATTGTTCAGACTCTTGTCTTAATTTTATTTTCTTATTAATGACTTTTTGGTCGTTGTACGCTTGGACTTCTTCAGGTGATTTACGTTAGAATTTCGAACCGATCCTTTATTTTGTCCACTGCGGTAGATTGTTCTAGTTCCATGTGTTATGCTTTTTCTGGATATTTCTGTTTTAGTAACTCAACTCTCAAAGCACAACGGCCAAAACATCGTCAATATGATAATATAGATGAGGATAAAAGTCCGAACGATATAAACAGTGTAAATAGTTACAATTGCTCATCTCAAATATAGAAAGATCTGTAGATAACTCGAAAATGCAGAAATAATAATGAAGATGAGATGAAGGTGGAAAATGATACGAACGAGTTATAGATCATGAACTCACTCTACTTTGGGATTTTGGCGTTCATAATGATATACACGAAAATGCTAATAGAATAGGCAGAGAGATTAAAGAATACCTTCTCATATATACATATATGTAACATATACTTAAATGGATTCATGCTTAGCCCAGGTATTTGCACGTAATTGTATGCGTGGTGAGCCCAAAATATGAAAATAAAATAGTTTAAAAAAGAATTCAAATTAAAATAAAAGATTTGCTTTACTTTTAAATATATATTCAAGAACATAAATTGAGTTTTCAGGGCGTAAAACGTATTCTTCAAACTGAATAAACGAAAGAAAGATAAATTATGATAATATCTACAATATTAAAATTATATATATATATATATATATATATATATATATATATATATATATATATATAGTTAAATATAGCAGACAATGAATGTCTATTATGTTTAATCATGAGCTGTTCTAAACATTGTATTTTGGCTTTAATTTCAAGTGAACATAAACAAAAATTCTACAAAATTTGGATAATTTTTTATTAAGTTTGTTCTAAGCTTTCGCCTTATTGGAGGCCATCAACATTAAATCCAAACAACCCACACTTAATAAAATCATGTTTAAATCTGGTCATAACACATTATATGGTTCTGTTATCATTTCAAGCTCTCACGTGGTGTGACGTCATAGAACCGCATTAAAAATTTACGAACTGGGTTTGCTATTTTTGGTAACTGTTATTGTAGCAAAGTTTTATATCAACACAAGATAAGATCGTCGCTGATGGAGGATTTTGTGTTAACGTCCTTGTAACCTTTCTGAAGATGGCTCATGTGAGCCGAAAGCTTAGAACCAACTGAATAAAAAATTATCTAAATTTAGGAGAATTTTTGTTTTTATTTTCACCTAAAATTAAAGCCAAAATACGATGTTTAGAACGGCTCATGATTAAACATAACAGACATTCATTGTCTCTTATATTTAACAGTATATCTTTTGAAAATTATCTGCTGCCTCGATATATTATATATATATATATCTTTCTGTCCTTCTCTCGTAACTAAAGTGAAGCAACCCTTAAATACAAAAAGTTAAAAGAAATGACTGAATACCAGCCGCGGCATAGAAGTTCACTGGTCTAGGGTCTGCTTATTGTGAATAGAAATCGATTAAGCGTCTGCGCGCAAAACTTTCGCTATAAAAAAGATGAAAAAGAAAAAAGAAAAACTGGAAAATAAATAAAAGAATTTTGGCCAATCAAAAAACGAAAACATTTGATGTTAGACGGAGCCATGCTTTGCGCCAAATAATCTGGGGCCGTCCTTAAGTGTATAAAGAGACAAGCGACAGACACCAACTAAGAAGAGTCAGCCAGAAGAAACCAACCAACCTTCAATAAGATTGGTTGGTAAGCAGAAGTAAGACATTTTTCCGCCTGTTTTGGTCGTTCGCATTATATTTCAAAAGTAACCGCGCTCCCAACTATACAAAGTCTGCCTCGCAACTATTCATTACCCAATTGAGTTTTGTTTAATGGCAGAGCAACCTCTGTGGGTTATTTAATGCCAAAAAAGTTGTTGTTTTTTTATGTTTGGTTATAATGAGAAGGTTAATTTAGTCAGATTTTAATGAAAATTTGTTTATCTTTTATTTTTTATTTTTTTATTTATTTATTTTATTTATTTATTTATTTTGAAAAGGCTGAATATTTCTTCTCGTCTTGTATTCAAAAATGTATTGCTGGTAGGAATTTTCTCCTTCAAAAATGTATTATTGCAATAATTTTTCCTTCAAAAATGTATTATTGGTAATATTACTCCTTCAAAAATGTATATTTTTCTATAAAAGTCTATTTTTATGTATATATTTCTATACAAGTATATTTTTAAACTTTTGCTTTGACCCCAGTTTGGCGGGGTAACTATTTGCCCATAGCTGGGACCCTAACAGGTGCTACCACTCCGGATCAGAGTGAACCTGGGAACAACAGCAACTAAGAGGAGGTTCCATGCTCCTCACAACCTTTCAATCAGAGGCCTTGATGTCGGATGCAGTCATACTCAGGACCTTGCCGACCCGAATTACAAATGATTCCTCCGAATCAAAGTCAAATAAATAAGCATATATTGTTTGTTTATACCTTTGTTTCTATTCGTTTATTCCAATCTTTCCAAGAAATATTTCGTGTTCGAATTCCAGTGAAAGCAACGAATTTAACTGGAATCGGAGAGCAGAATTTCGAATTCCAGTAGAATTCGTTGCATTCCCTTCGCACAAATACCCTTGGGGAAAGTATCAATCTATCTCTTCCCCCTCCAGCTATGGCTTAAATAGCAGGATAGATTGGTTTTTCTGGCCTTGCTTGGAAACCAGTCTACCGCAGAAAGTAATGAAAAGCTATTGCGAAAAATCTTTCTTTCGAGACATGATCGCCCAAGCATGTATCACGTATGGCATTTAACTGACTGCACTCCGAGTTTACAGAAGATTAATTTATAATTCGTTTTTTATTTAAAATCTTTATTTTTAAAAGGCTGGAGATATTAAGCTTTAGTGTCTAAATCAAATCTTTGCCATTTGATATTTTAAATTAGATGTTAAATTTTTCATCGTTAAGAAGGAGTAAATAATCCTTCACCCATTTGCCTTCCTTAAGTAAAAACATATAAGAGCAAACATTCAAAATATTATCAAAGCAAATCAAGCACAGGTTTCACACACGCATACTTGAATACAGAATATAATTATTAACATCACTCACATTGTTTGATAGTGAAACTTTTTCGCCAAGTTCTTGTGACTTTTTGGGCCAGGAAGAAAGACACGGAAACAAGAAAGCAGGTTCAACCCGTGTATTAGAATAACAAAACATATATACAAATACGAGTGTTAATAATCAGCAAAATAGAAGTTTAAGCCCGAGTCGTATAGTTACGCTGCGTCTTGATTGCCTTACAACTGTCACTAGACTGTTTCGCAGCTACCTCCCCGGAAGTCTCACAAGTTAGTATTTATTGACGGAAGAAGAGTACATTCCTATAGATAGGGCACCATAAGAATTGTTTGGACTATTGTCTTTAACTTTATTGCCATATTTAAAACCTTTCAACCGTATTCAAGTCACTGGAATTTCAAACTGAACCTTTTATTTCAATCACTAGGGTAAATTGTTCTCATTCTATGAGTCATGCCACTTCCGGATGTTCTTAGCTATCTCATTTTAACTTTCTTACTTTTTGTTCACCATTACTGTAGAGAGGTATTGAACTCACAACACTATGAGTCAAGTCACTTGATGTAACCATCGCTTTTATCCAAAGTATTTGAGTCGCACACAACAGCCGAAACGTCGTGAATATGGCAATAAAGATGAGAATAACAATCTGAACAATATAAATAATGTTAATACTTACGATACCTCATCACAGAAATATAGACAAATGCAAAATAATGTCTTAAAAATTAATGCTTATTTCCGGAGAATTCTTAACTGTTTTCTATTTTCAAATTTTGTGAATAATTATTCCGGATTAAAATTTAAAGTGCGCCCTGGAGGAAAAAAAAAATTTAGAGTGAGTAGGAAAATATTCATTAAAAAAAAGAAAACAAGGCTCGCCTGAGATAAATACACGGCGCAATTGATAAATTGTCGTCTAAATTACGCAAAAATGAAATTGACACTGACATCTCATTTTCACAGATACATTTACTAAAACTACACAAAAATATCTTGAAATGCTAAAGAGTAAATTTATTTAATAAAATCATCATTGACTTCAATCATGGGCTACAGGCAACTACGGATTCTCTTGCAACTCTTTTGGGCGAATCTTCTAGTTTAAGCTGCCGTAATTCTTGCCTTCAGTTCATCTTTGATGTTACAAGAAGTTTAGTCGGTCTCTCGTTCAACTGCGTCCACCATATAATAAATCAAAGGAGTTGCAGTCTGGGGAGTTAGATGGCCAGATGTAAGGAGTGATGTGACTGGGTTCTCCTGCTTGTGTGGTATAGTGCAGATTCCCGTTGCAAGACATAGGGTCTCCTAGCAGCCACCCTCTTGACCCAGGACAGAACTAAGTCCTTATGGCTCTTGATGTATGTCACCGTGTAGAGTCTGTGGCCCTATGGAAGCATAATATCGCCATCACTAGTGGTCACTTCAAGTACCTTCGTAATCATGCTTAGATACATCTAACTCTTTCCGAATCCGCTGCACTGTCCTCAGATTGACACCTAAACAGTTGATATATTGATATTTCAGCTTCCGGTGCGAATTACAAACAGTACAGCATGTGGTTTCCAAATTTCTGGCGGAGAGTCAACGTGTTTTTTTTATCTCACAGACGGTGTCCAACTGACCCTACTATACTAAACATTTGACGAAATGAAAAATTAAAAAAAACAACGTGAATGTACAAAATTAAAAAATTGTGAAAATTCCCTCATCGGATACTGTATGTCAAAGACAATGTTAAAGTGGAAAATGCCCTTAAAAAATCATATTTTAACTCAAGTCTCATGATGAGTAAATTTAACGAAGGAAATACACCGACCACACACCATCCAGATAAACTAGATATTACTTTTATTATTTTCGCATAATTTTAATCTCCCCTTCCTCTGTTTGCACTCCATGTTATTATTTAAAATTTATAAGAATACATCTGAAATCTGACAGGAAATATTTCATTAGTGCATAGGGACGTACGCCCCCCCTCTTCTTCATCCTCCCGTTTGAGTCACACTAGGATAAGAGCCTCCGTCGTCACGTGGTCTACGCGTCATTCTTGTCGCCGTACCGCCCATGTTGGCTGCTCCCCGTGTGAGTTGCCTGTTATTTACGATTTCAATTATGGATTTTAGATTACGTTATAATCCCATCAGCATTATTACTTTGCTGGCGTTTTATTTTTTTCATTTTTTTTTTTTTTTTTGTCGTTGATCATTAATTCATTTTTTTTTTTTTTTGGTTTTCAGCGTGAAGACATCATTAATAAATAATACTCTAATATGATATGAAATGCAACGGTCGACACAAACAAGGCTCCATTATAGGATTTCAAGCCGAGATAAACAGAGCGATCCGCAATTTATTATCGTCTGATTTGACTGAGCCAAGGCTAAATCTTTATATTCCTGGGTTCGATCCCGATTAAAAGGCTTCCTCAGGAATAATGGACAGATATTATGAAGTAACATTTGTTTACATGTTGTCAAAACCAAAAAAAAACAAAAAAAACAGTAAAATGATATTGTTTTTCTGCAAGTGCTTTGGAAAAATTTTTGTCCTAACCAAGAAGAATTTCAAAAATTGTCATATTTTAGAAAGTGGGTCGGACCTAAAACCTTTCAGGAGTCTACGTAAAGAAAGATACAGACTAGTCGTAACATATTTCTTAATAATAATAGTAATACTTAGTAGTAGTAGTACCCATGACAATTTCATGGTTCTTCTGTTTGTCAAGCATAATTCTTAATTTAATGATTGAATAAGCGCCTTGGTAGGTCCAGAACTATAAAATATTCGTGTAAACTTTCTTACTGCATCGTTAAATAGTTGATTTTAACAACTTTAACAAAATATTGCAATAGCAATCATGAGAGAGTATAAATCAAAAGATTTAAAAGTGACAATTTTCTATTTCACTGAAGCAGACAGAAACACATGAGAGTGTAATCGCCTTTTCTTTCTTTTTCTCATTGAAATCAAAGGGTACCTCTGATATATCTTTCCTGTCTTTTCACGCGATCAAAAGAGAATAGACTCTTATTTATTTGGTATTGGCAGGGCGTAATGTTTGTAACAACCTAGGAAAATGAATAATAATTATAATAATAATAATAATAATAAGGTGAAATAAACATCAAAAGAGGTATATTTCAAGGTGATTCTTTGTCTCCTTTACTATTCTGCATATCATTAATAGCACTAACCAGTCAACTTAATAAGACAGAATGTGGTTAGGCCAAAAGAAAATAAGCCATGTATTTTACATGGATGACTTAAAGTTGTATGCTAAGAATGATAATGAGCTGGAAGGTTTTCTGAAAACTAAAATGCTTCAGTGAAGACTTTGGAATGAAATTCAATTTGAATAAATGTGCTAAAGCTACAGCTTTACGTGGATCACTACAATCCTCAATTAGCTTAGACCCTGCTGTAACAATAAAAGAATTAAAGCCAGAAGAAGCTTATCAATACCTAGGTGTAAATGAGAGTGAAAAAATTCATCATAAAAAAATGAAAGAAATAGTGCGTAAAGAGTACTAGAGAAGGCTACGAATCTGTAAACAAACACCGGTATGAACGTTATCCAGCACCGGTTACAGAAATAGATGTCACCATTTTATGGGATTACACCATATACACAGACAGAAAAATTGAAGCAAATAGGCCGGGCATTATTGTTAAAAACCAGAAAGAAAAAACTTATCTATTAATTGATATGGTTTGTCCAGCGAATTGTAACATAGCAACCAAGGAGTTCGAAAAACTGTCAAAATATAAAGACCTATAAATTGAAATAGAAAAAATGCGGAAACTGAAAACAAGAATAATACCAGTAATAATAGGTGCACTTGGAATTATAAAAAATGGAACAAAACAGCACAGTGAAAAAATCCCTGGAAATCCCAGCTTAAGAGATATACAAAAGTTGTCTTGTTAAGTACAGCCCACACACTAATGAGAACTTTGTCTATGTAACGCTAGGGATGTTATGAGAGATAGAAAAAACATAAAATGGGACCATAACAACACACCACGACCTGCCTTAGGTCTTTCCGCAGACTTGGTATATAGTGCAGCCATAGCAGAAATCGAATTATGGTGAAAAATGAAATAATAATAATAATAATAATAATAATAATAATAATAATAATATGATAATAATATGATGAAATATGATGAAAATAATATGATGAAAAATGACATAATAATAATAATAATTTAAAGATAAGAGTGCAGAACTGACTGTGGTGGCTTGTGAAAGTAGATTACCGGCTCCTGATCGTTAAATTACGACATAAGATCTGCTTGAATAATAATAATAATAATAATAATAATAATAATAATAATAATAATAATAAATTCCCTGATACTACAGCAGTCGTGACCTTCATGGCTTCTGATCTTAATGGATTGAAGGTGCTAAAGTACTCGTGTTGATTAAATTGTGCTACAGTAAATATCCCGTTCACTACCAATTTCCGCTCGTGACTGACCCATTGTGCATCTCTGCATATGCGGGAAACATCATGATTAAGAGAGGCATGATTGTTTGTTATTTTAAAGTATGAGGCAGTCAAAGCTACTTGAGTGTCACTTATAGATACTTGAGAACATATTCTGTCGAGTTTCGAGAGGGGGTGATTTTTTACTTTAAAGCAGCCGAAACCATCCACGTGCTTATGCTTGGGAATACCCTTATACCTAAAACCCTCTAAAGAGATTGAATAGCCTGGAATTATTTTAACAGAATCCCACCTGTCACTATAATTTGGCTGTGGTACATGTGCTTGATATACCTTTATCAGATTTGGATTGTATACCCTTATATGATCATCTGCAGTGATGGTGTCACTTTTGTGTCCATAGCGTCATGTTGTTGGTTTTATGCTCTCTTCCTCAATAATAGTAATAATGATAATGTTTTGGTAGAAGAATTTAAAACTTTTGATTTGAAAAATATGATATACGAGTGGACCCGAGCCGTCGAAAATGACGATAAAATATTTATATCGATATGCCGTCTAAAATGACGGCAACATATATATTGATGTGCCTATTATAAATAAGCCAAATCACTGAGCCTGACGAGAGGGAAACAGTATATATACGAGTGCATCCCTGCTGTCAAAAGTGAAGGCAAAATATCTGAGAGGATTATTATTATTATTATTATTATTATTATTATTATTATTATTATTATTCGATGATATAATTATTACAAAAAATCAAAAAATAAACCACTGTAAAAGAGCAAACATGCGTCAAGAGCTTTCATAACGGCTAGTAAAGTTTATTAACTTTAAAGAGAATGAACTGAGAGGACCCTACCTCACTAATGTCTCTCCCCATGAGCGTGAAGGGACTATATATATATATAGATGTATGTGTATGTGTGTGTGTGTGTGTGTGTGTGTGTGTGTGTGTGCGTGCAAATAAATACTCAATGGTGTGTGTACGTGCAAATAAATACTCAATGGTCTTTATTATAATTGGGGGCATTATATATTTAAAACATTCTAATAAATATTTTCATTCGTTTTGTATATTTAATACATAAAAGTTTTACCTACTCATTTCGAGGATCTATCTCACATCTTTACTCGTCGCTCAAGATACATGCTGCAAAATATGACAGTTGAGTTTTAAAAAATAACAAAAAGTTAATCTCGTGTTCGTTAAAAAGAAGTAAAGAAACAGCCGACAACATATTTTAAAAAATTTCGAGAAGACGTAGTTGGTTCTGGTGTATGAAGAAAGAGTCAACGCCATAAGGAAAGTTAGACACTACGATGGTTTTATAAACACAGGATTAGTTTCTTTCCTTGGATAAACATTACCTTAATTTACCCAAATCTTTCAAATATTTACTATCTCTGCTCAAGATATCTCACCCACATTAGAAGTGTTATGGATAGTTATGTAAGATTTGGGATTAAATATAACCTCATATGTAGATCGGAATCCGACAGAATGATAAGCTAAAGAACAAATAAAAAACGTATATCAATCTAAAATGTTACACTTTTATAAAATTATAGTAACGTTGGTTTAAAAACTTGGATGCAAGTGAAAGATTATCAACTTATGAAAATCAAATAACACAAAAGTAAATACCATAATACATTTGTTTTTGTTTATCGATGTCACACTCTCTAATGAGGCTTTAACCCTCTAGGGCCATTCGTATCATATTTGATACAGTATTTCCCTATAAGGAAACATTTGGTATTTCCCAATAAGGAAACATTTGGTATTCATTGACTGAGCAGTCAGTACTGCTTTCATTTGAAATTTATAAAATATTTCTCTTAAAAAAATATTCAGGAAAATATTTCTTTCAAGGCTTGTTTTCATACTGTATCAAATATGATACGAATGGCCCTAGAGGGTTAATAAAAGTAAAAAGGAAGCAGTTATCATTCTATCAATGATAAATGTTTCCTATTTGTTCTTTATTTAACCATAATTGATAAACACCTTATTCAATTTTAACTCTCGCTTTAGATATGAAAAATACAGGCTACTAAAACTACATCTAGTATCTTGTGGTGTGTTCTTGCTCATTAAATGCTCTTTTGTATTAATAGGAGGTTGAAGCCATTCAAGAAAATTTATTGATTCACTAATTTGCTTTAGACAGATTTATACATACAGGGTTTAAAGGAAATTCGAAAAATGTACAATATATTTGTAGTAGCATTATCGATAACTCACATAACAATGTGATTTTCCCACTATGACACAAATATGAATCGTTTTCTTTTAAATAAATTCTTAAGCAGCCAGTCATGTGTCATCGTTTAACAATTAAACGCGTGTTTTCACGAGAGTTGAAAATGTGACCGGGTCTACTCGAGGGTTGAAAATTTGATCAGGTTTACTCGAGACTTTGTAATATAAAGGCTCTTATAAGAGAAGTGATATATACATCGATTCTATGTAATTCAAAAGTTTTGTTATTTACATTATTTAGATTCGGACTCAGGCTTTCATAGTTACTGATGCAATAACAACGTTTCAGCTCTCATAACTTCTGAAATTCCACGATAAAATGTTCTCCTAGGTTTTAGCTTTCAATATGATTTCATTTTTAATTCTTAGCGGTTCGATTAAGCCATATTCGTAGCTTATATCAAAGTTTACCTAAATCTGCTGTAAAATATGGCAAAGAATGGCTTCTTAATTTTAGCACCGTCCGAAGAAGATTACATATTATTAATCAATTGAATGATTTCTTTCCGCTTTCAATCTGCATGGCTGATGCTAACCTCTAAGAGAGTGACTCTCTGCGCCTTCTCAGGCTAATGTTCTCTGCTGACATGAACTGGAAAGATTATTTGGACTAAATTTCTATAAAGTTGTCTGCTGCTACGAATTTGCTTCAGTGTCATGCTAAATAATTTTTCTTCCCTAGAATCTTTTTTATATATCTGTAAGTCTAACATTCGTCCATGCTTCGAATATTGCTGTCACATATGATCTGATGTTCTTTTTATATATTAAGAGATTCTTGTTATCAAGCAGGTACAAAAACTTAAATACCTGGGAAGTGTTCTAACAGAAGATGGAAACCGTTAAATTACATTAAACACTGTTCTATTAAAACCAGATAATATTTTATATGTGTGTGTGTGTGTACTTGCGTGTATACACATATGATATACATATATATATATATATATATATATATATATATATATATATATAATCATCTGCATACATGCCTGTCAGAGCTCATCAGTGCAGCTAGATTAACCATTTGCCTCAAGCTGGGATCGAAATCCGACTTATTTGTCATCAGACGGATGTCTTTCCGCTATCGGCGTAAGGCAGCTTTCACAGTAGGTTATTCACAGGATGTAAACAAACTATCAATAACCGAGAGCGGTCGATTCATTAACCAAAAAACATGGCATAAAACCATAAATGGTTACTGTTTTATTAAATCTACCACTCTCTACAGTGGTCTAACGACTAGTGAGAGCATAAATAAAAATCTACATACAAGTCTGTTTTGCTAGACAGATAGATAGATAGATAGATAGATAGATAGATAGATAGATAGATAGATAAAATCAATTCTCCATGCCACAAATAAATATTAGGATAATATCATCTTTGTTAATTATTTTGTTTGTGTAATTAATTGTCAGGAAAAGTTAGTTTCCAGATAATATTCTGTCATTAAACTAGAAATTATCGGACTTCTTTTCGATTTTATATTTCTTCTTTTCAACAGGATGTGGGCAATTAATGGGTTCACCATAACGCCCTTTTTGTTTTGGTTTTTAAAGCTCTAAATAACTTTTTGCATTTTATCATCCCTGTCACGCAACTAGTAGTAGCTACATCCCTGTTTCCCCCGATTCTTTTACCTTCATTTTATATTCCAGAAATTTCTCATATGACTTTCTGATTGTAAATCTCAATTTACTTGTAGTTTACTTTCCTTAAAAATTGCTTGTTTTTCGCATTTTTCTCAATCTCACAATTAAAAACTACTGACGTGTGAATGAACTCAAAACGTCAATGACCAGCTAACTAGAGTTAGTGTCCCGATAAAGTCATCTTAGAGTAGGCAAAAGGAAAGCACACTCTAATCTTTCTCAAGCGTAATCATGGTATTTCGGATAATACGGTTAACCTTAATTCTTTACTGCAATAGAGAATAGTAATGAGTAGCATTCGTGTGAGTATCAAAGCACAGGATAGCAGACGACAATGTACATTGGACTCAATAAAATGATAATAAATTCCTCCCAGGTCAAAATATACCGTTTGATTAAAGTGTTTTGAGTGACTGAGACGTAAATCATTTGGTTTTCACCATATGTCCTCTTGCACGTGTCTGTTGGGAGTTTTAGGGGGGGATATTTGTATTTTAACGATTATATATTCCACGGTAATAAACTTGGGACTTCTGTTGGATAACTGTGAAACCAACAATGACGACTTAACATCAACAACAATCGACTTAACATCAACAACGAACAACGAACACATACATATGAAAATATAACCTTTTATTTTTATTTTCTTCGGCGACAGTTGTGTGTAGAGTGGTAGTCAGAGAGAAATGTGCACAGTGCACATACGAGAGAGTTGACTGACTGGAGTTGTCTTTCTTTGCTTTCTCTCTGGCTCCTCGATTGTTCTCTGCTCTAGACCCGGAAAAACCTCGCCTTTATATAATTTCAGATTCACTGAAATTCGCTCGATTTTCATATTTTGTCCAGGCATATTTGTTTATCTTTCTCGCATTATTATTGCCATTAGCCAGCTGCTTTTGCTATCATTATTTTCCTCTGTCATTGTTTTACATGTTTAACCTTGAGAACAGCTGTCTTGACGCAAACACAATTTTGATTGTCACTGGTCTCTGCCTTTCCGATACAATATTTCTTTAATGTAAACACATATTTGTCTGCTAACCTGCAGTCCTGCTTTTGAGCGAAATTATATACTGTAAATCACAGAATATAACACATCCATACAACTATTAATTAGGGTCACGAAACTGTGGGCAAAACATTTGTTAAACATATATATATATATATATATATATATATATATATATATATATATATATATATGTTTAACAAATGTTTCAGCCCTCACCAAAGAGTTCTTAAAATCTTTATCATTTTATCCCAAGCAAACCGATAATGCCACTAGAAAGCAGGGAGTGAAATAGAATAAGTATGATTTAGAGAAGAGAAACAAAGAAACAACAATAATGGAACGAATTTTAGAAAAAACTCAAGATAATGATTAACGAAATATTTATTAGTTTTAAGACAGTAATAAGCCAGTAGGATTGAATATATATATATATATAAATCCCCGTTGACTAGATGTTAGAATATAAATTAAAAGGATTCAATTTAAGTTTTAATCTTAATTTTACCCTAACGTTAACCTTAAAAAGTATTTTAACCCCCCTACCTTCCTATCCCAAGCTCCTTTAATTGCCTATCTTTAGAAAATATGGATTCTTTTACTAAACCCCTTTTTCCTTGGTTAACACATATATGTATATATATTTTTTTTCTCTAAATTTTTTCTCTAATATTTTTTCTCTAATAATTTTTAAACTGATAACTTCCTGTAATTGGCATTTAACTCGCTTCAACCTAAAAGGTTTAATCAAATAAACTTAAAATCTTTTAAAATCTTATATTGAAACCCATTCCTTCTCGCCTAAATACAGCTATTCAAACAGCCCAAAATCTTAACTTTAAAAAGTAATTTAACTCATTTAGTTGTCTATCTTTAGAAAATATGAACTCCTATTCCTCCCCTTCCTAAATATTCCATTTCAACACCCTGTAACCCCGCGACTACCAGCTCTGTCCTTTTCCACTTTGTGACCGTTGTTAACAAAAAAAACCCTCCACACTCTAACTCAGGGCCTCCGCCATTTGGAAAAACAATGTCGGTGACATGACGTAGAGTCTCTATTAGAGATCCTATGTCGAAATGTACGTCCGACACCTTTGAATTTTGAAACTTTTCTCTAATATATATATATATAGGGTGACCATAAATTTTGTGTACACTTTATAAAATATAACTTTATATATATTTGCGATAGAAATAATTTGTAAAAAGGATTAGAAAGAAGTAAATCTATATTTTGTAAGGTTTTATTAAAATTTTATTTAAGTTTTCACATGTCCTCCATCATTAGTAATACAAATGTTAATACAATTTTTCAGTTCCTATCTTTTTATTTATCTAAAAGTTGTTGCACATTTTGTGGTAAAGAAATATTCAATAACTATACTGGGTACATTAAACTTTATAACATTTTATACAGATTATTTCTATCACAAATACAAATAAAGTTATAATTTTTTAAAGTGCACACAGACACCCTATATATATATATATATATATATATATATATATATATATTTCTTATCCTTTATCTTTTATTTTTATTTTTTTCCAACTCCTCGCTTTTTATATTCAATGCATCTGTCTTATTCTTTTCCGGTTTAAACTTTTCGCGTGTTTAGTCTTCTTTGCATTTTGTTTATCGCTTCGCACTCTCAATCTTTTAAAATGTAATAACATTGCATCCCACTTTATTCATCTTATTTGATTACATTCTTTATTTTTAGTTTAATTTAATTTTTTTAATCTCTCTATTTGTGTATCTATATAACAAAGTAACTCAACCACATTTCACTGCCTAATGATAGTGTATTAAACACCGAATCACTTATTGAAAACTTTTTAAAAGTAAATATCTAGCTGTGGAAGCTACTTGAATTAGTATCAACCATTTATATATATATATATATATATATATATATAATGATAAAAATATAGTTTTAAATAGTGATTTACAAAAACATGAGAATACTATAAGGAAAAATGCACCAAACTTAACAAAATCAAAGTTTCCTCAGCAAGATCTTTATGTTTATTAATAAGAGCAAAGAAGAAAGGATTTTTTTATTATTAAATTATATTTTTTCATCTTTGTAGAACATTTGAAATTTTGATTAAAAATCTTGTTTATCTTGCGACAGCTGGAGGTTTAATGATTAGCATAGGAAATTTTAGCCTCTTATTGCAGTGAAACACAATGATTTGTACATTCTTGCAAAAAAATCAAATTCTCAGGAATAATTAAAAAAATGAGTGAAATTATTTTAGAAATGTTTTTTAGAAGATCTTTGTAAATATATTCATTACATCTGTTACCCCCATCCATATATATAATTTTATGAAATTTTAAGAAATTAAATTTTATACCGCTTAATGTTTATATTAGTTATACGCAGAACTCCTTGGATAATTAAAATCACCACTTTTTATTTCATTTGTTTTTATTTTACTTTCTCTCTCATTTTTTTTTTTTTTTTTGTAAAACAGGACTCCTTTTTACCAAAAGTTATTTCTAAATCGTAAAATAAAAAGATGCAATAAAAAAGTAAGAATAGCTTTTAATTGATTTTATGAATAAGACATATTATGGACACATTTTTTATATGAATAATTAATTCTCACAAGAATTGATTTAATGTTTTAATTAGAATATTTTTTATATTTTTTTAATTTGTGTATTAATTTGTACTTGTTAGGTTATATCTTTACTAAGTAAAAACTATATTTACTAGTAATAAATCGGAAAGCTTACTACGATTGATTGACGTCTGATATTTTAACAGAATTTTAAACTTTCTTTTTGTGTGTACACGCACACATACACACACAAATATATATATATATATATATATATATATATATATATATATATATCTGCTAATGTTTGTAAATACAGACGCCTATATTTTTTTTTAATCACATCACCCCAAGCAAGGCGGCTACGTAAGGGTGAATAGATTGGAAGAGAGAAAGCCGGAAACCACGTTCTAAACAGGAAACAAGGGATGAGCCTCTACACCTGTTCAATACACGAGGGTAGAGTGTGAACCGGGCGATAGTTCAGTCTATCTACTCCAATAAAAATAAAAAAGAAACGAAATGTGAAAAGATTGGAAAAGAGAAAGCCGGAAACCACATCCTAAACAGGAAACAGGGGATGAGCCTCTACACCTGTTCAATAGACGTGGGTGGGGTGTGACCCGGACGATAGTTCAGTCTATCTACTCCAATTGAAAAAAAAATAAGAAAAGTGAAAAGATTGGAAACGATATATATGATATTATCAGAAAATAAGGGCGAAGAGCGAGAGTATTTACTAAATTTTCTAATATTACTGTGTAGTTACAAATTATATAAAAAAGACGCTCACGTTGTGTATCCAAAGAAATTTCTAGAGATATATCCACCGTAGAATCAGATTCATTAAATTTAAATTATCTAATATTCTTCAAATAGACTATATTTTATTTTGAAAGATATTTTTAATAAAGACAATCACATTGCGATGACAGCTGTATAAAATTAACGCCAAAATCAACAAGGTTTAGATTTCAAAACGAAATTCTTTCCAGTCAATTTAAATTAGTAATGAAATGCAGTAAATTATTTTGCTTATTATTGAACTTAATCGATGAACTTGAAATTAAAACGGAAATAAAAGCTCAACCAAAAATTTTTATTTTAACTTTTTTTTAAACCTTGTCGCGTTTCTGTGGAGATATCTAGTTTTGAGCTATACTATATTTATGTGTAAAATTGCTCACTATAAGGGATAGAGTGCATGAAAATATTAAAGTAAGCACTTGGGTCAACACCGAGCGTAGACAGACTGTTTCATGAATTGAACGAAATCTTTATTACTTAAAGATTGCGTTCAAGAATGCAATAGACTTTCAACGCTCGGGATTGACCCCAGTGTCTACACACACACACACACACTCTCTCTCTCTCTCTCTCTCTCTCTCTCATACACACACACACACACACACACACGCACACGCACATACATGCACAAACACCCCCACACACACACACATATATATATATATATATATTGTTACGGATATAAATAGCCACACACACCTACACACATATATTGAGAATGAATGGTCTCTGCATGATAACAAGGAGATGATCACGTGAGAGACTAAAGTCAGTTTTGGAATACCAGGTCAAGCTAGAGATGGAAGTCAGTTGCAAGTCGTGAAGCAGCAGGAATTAGAATTTATCGCCCGGTTCACACTCCATCCATATCTATTGAACAGGTGAAGAGGCTCATCCCTTGTTTCCTGTTTAGGATGCGGTTTCCGGTTTTCTCTTTTCCAATCTTTTCACTCTCTTTTATTTTATTTTTTCAATTCGAGTAGATAGACTAAACTATCGCCCGGTTCACACTCCACCCACGTCTTTTGAACAGTTGAAGAGGCCCATCCCTTGTTCCCTGTTTAGGATGTGGTTTCCGGCGTTCTCTTTTCCATTCTTTTTACCCTTACGTAGCCCCCTGCGCATCAGTGGCCTTATCGCCTTGCTTGGGGTGACATGATTAAAAAAAAAACAAAAAAACAAATCACGTGAAAAGCAAAAGGTTGAAGTCATTTGAAAATCGAATCTCGACAGAACAAGTCATATTTGCTGACCGCTGGTAAATGATGAATGAAGGGAAAATGCATTTGAGATAATAGCGCAATTTAACCAATTCATCTTAAGCAAGTCCGGATCAGAACAAACCCGAATTTATAAATTTTTATTCGTTAAAACAAGGAAAAGAAAGCGGAGCCAAACCGTTTATTGAGAAAGAAATAAATATAGCGACGAAGATAAGAGAAGCTTTGTATGCTGTTTTATATTTGTTGAAAGAAGAAAAAGAAAGCGGAGCCGAGCCGTTTATCGAGAAAGAAAGAAAGAAAGAAAGAAAGAAAGAAAGAAATATAGCGAGGAAGATGAAAGAAGCTGTAATATTATTTGTATGCTGACTTCTACTTGTTGAAAGAAGAAAAAGAAAGCGTGGCCGAATTATTTTATCAAGGAAGAAAGAAAGATAGCGACGAAGATAAGAAGAAAAGCTGTAATATAATTCGTATGCTGATTCCGATTTATTCAAAGAAGAAAAAGAAAGTGAAGCCGAGTGGTTTATCAAAAAAAGAAAAGAAACGAAAGAGAGATAGGGACGCAGAAAAGTCAACATATCAATGAAAATATTTTGAAAATAAAGAACAAGGCGGAATTGTTTGAATGCAGAAAATACGACGCCTGTTGAAAAAAAAATAAAGAAGTGTGCAAACATTTCAGAATATTTGTATGCTGAAAATATAATAGTCAACTGAAAGAAACAGAGACAGTCGTAATTACATACATTCCAAGTGTATAAAGAAAGAAGAGAAAGAGAGAAAAGAAAAGAAAAGACGGTAAAAGAAAGAGGGAAGGAACTGTTATGAAGATAAGTTATTATGTTCTTAGACCCATGTTGGACCACGCATACACTTCCACGAATATTATGTTACTACATACACCACACGACGTGTTTATAAATAATATCGTTCTACCCATTTTATCTTGTGTTAATCTCTTGCATTCGTAGTCGCCTGTATTCATTCATATTTGCTGTTGTGTATTGTAAATGGCTATTTCCACTATGTTGGCTATCCGAATATAATTTTGAGGTTCAGGTCATTGAACATTCTAATTCATACTTAAATATATTTTTTATTTTGATCTGTTATTACTTATTAAAATTTTCTATCAAAATCATCTCGTCTCGACGTTCATCCTTGAATTGCTGGTCAGCGCCCGTGTTGATATATTGAAGCAGACCTGGGAAGGTTGCTGTTCGATTATATCAATCGAACAACAATCTTTTTTTTTTATTTATCATTGTCCATTTGTCATGATCTGGGGCAGGTAACCCGTATCTGTCCATAGATGTGAAAATGCAATATACTTGAATTGACGTGTAAACATCTTGATGATTATCGTCGAGACAGGTATGTGACAATATATATATATATAATTGTTTTGAATGTTTAATTTTTTTCTTTCTAATTGGCAACCTCATGACTTCTTTCTCACGTTCGGTTTTAAGAAGTCGATCACGCACTCTGTTTTATTGTATCTCTTTCTTTTTATATCATCTGTTGTAAGGTGTCCTGTTGTGAAAAATGGTTAGCAAGATGAATACGTAATTAATTTCTCGTGACTTCAATTCTACCTACACTCCCGACAGTACAAAGAAAATGCCTCTCCGTAAGTATTTTAAAACGTATTGATCCTCCCATATCAATCAATTTTCCTGCAGGAGTAATCAGATTTCCTAACAATTTATGTAAAATAGATCTTAAAATAGATTGAAGAATTTTATATTTACAAAACAACAGCAAAATTAATCTAACACACACAAACACACACAAACTATATATATATATATATATATATATATATATATAGTTATTGAAAATCGCCTGAAAACAGCACACATGGTAGAAACCTAGATCGCGTAATAACTTGTTTACAAATGAAAAATATTGAAAAGTTCTACAATATAATTGTATTGAACATTTTTAATACAAATGTGCACTGGTCTAATTTTATTATGACCAAAAAGTAAGTAATTAAACTAAAAGCTTAGGACCAAAATATATATATATATATATATATATATATATATATATATAGTGCTGAGTTATAATAATGTTTAGCACCAAGCTTGTTGTAGTTTTGCTCATAAAAGATAATTTGACAAGCAGGTTATTTTTATAGTAAAGTGCTCGACATTGAGGTGGAGATAGAGCGTTGATAGTTTTAGCGCAAAGTGTTTGTCACTTTTCTGATCAGGTTCCTGCCGGCTTCGAAATTCTTTTTAGGACACTGTTACTCTTATTCATTAGTGTTGGGTTTCTTGACGTTGTGTCAATTTTGGGGCTTTTGTGGTTTTTGTTTGTTTTTTCTTATTTATAGATCGTAATTTTTTTCAAAAAATGAGCCATATCAGTAAAGCTAAAACGGTAGCTAACCACGAAAATCTTACGTCACTTTTGAAATCGTCACCATCAAATTAGCTGAAAATATACTTTGTTTCTTGGAGCCAAAAATCGAGGTAACCATTGCTATTAATTCAGCCATTTTTATTCATTTTGGTTTTTCTGTCACTTAGCAATAATTAATTTTCTATACCATATTGAATGTTAGACAGTCTTTTTACAGATTAAGAAAGGACATGAAAGATAGGGATCTGGTTTACCAGATGATTGCTAAGAATATCAGGGAAAAGCTACGTGAGAAAATTTGAAAGCTTTAAGGAAAATAACGACTACAAAGAACAAGTCAGGTAGTTGATTCGTTTGATTCGTTTTGTTTAATGACATATCAACCTCAGTGGGTTATTTAATGCCAACAAGATCTTTTGACAAAATATTCGTATGAATAGAATACTTATTCTTTGAAATAAATTATTTTGTAGATCAGGTTTAACTGCCGTATTTTTGTAAAGAGGATTTTGTCGAGAGTCAGATTTATTAATGCTATACATGATATATTACACGCTAAAAGTCTACCTCCTTCTAGCGAGTGCCCATAGCTTAGAGGTAGAATCGCCGGCTGTCGCCAATTCGGTCGGGTTTCAATCCTGGGTAAAAGCAATCGGATGTCTAATCGTACTGATGAAAGATCTATCTGCAGATGAATCTCTCTCTCTCTCTATATATATATATATATTCATCCGCAGACAGATCTAACAGGGTCTAACCGTACTGATGAGCTGTGATACAGCGAAACAGATCTGTCTGCGGATTACTATATATATATAGATAGATAGATTTATATTTATATATATATATATTCATATATTCATATTCTTCAAACATATATTACTGTTAATATTTTTCTTGAAAAATGTATTGTTGGTAATATTTTAAATATACTGCTGAATATATATTTTTTTTTCTTCAGAAATGTATTGCTGGTAATATTTTTTTCTCCAAAAATTATTCCTGGAATCTTCACTACAAAAAATCTATTTTTATGCTGTCATATGTTTTGACCCTAGTTTAGGGGTTAACCAGCCCGGTCAGGGTGGACCTGGGAAATAACAACAATTAAGAGGCGGTTTTATGCTCCTCAAAACTTCCTCATTAGAAGCCTTGCAGCCGGATGCATTTCATTATTAAACCCAGGACCCGAATGTAGTTTATCATCATACCCAGGACGTATTCAGGTGCAGTCGTCAGTGTATTCTGACGCCTCAGCCGACAGAGTGGTCAGGCAGTTGAAATACCTGGGACTTGGAAACACTGACAAGACAAGAGATTAAAGGTAAGAGAAGCAGAAGAGAAAGCAATGAACTTATGAGTCTTGTGGCAAAAGTTAATGGAACAAAAACAAAGTAGCAAATGTTACTTCGAGTCACAAGAGAGAAAAAGCTATGCTACTTTGTTTCTTTGGTTTCCAGAAAATGTCAGTTGCCACGGACTTTTACAAGCGCAGCATGCTAGCTATTCTTTATTGCTGTTAAAAATGCGTAGTCAATGGTATGAACCGTGTGATTCAAAGCATAGGCTTATGTAAGTAGTGTACGTTGAGTCGAGTTCGTTACATTCATTTTGGTCAAAAATGAAGTCAAAAACCTCGTTCAAATGTAAGTATTAATGAAAAGTCAGAAGATGATGATGAAAAAATTATATCAAACAAAAGAATATGAATCAACGAGAACAAAAAATTGAAATGATAGAAAATATTGACGATATATTTCAAGGGATATAAAGCTGAATCTGGAATAGAAAATCCCTTATATATAGACAGCTGGATTAACAAAATTATTGAGACGCTGCAAAGATGGGGTGGGGAACGGTTAAAAGGATGATAATGGCATAAGGAAAAGAAATGTATAATTTGAGAAAAGAGACGAGACAAAAATACTGAACGGACGGCGATTTTTTATCGACTTGTAATGGATATAAGACTAATGGAAGAAAGAATAGAGAAGGAATTCTTTGCGTAATTTTTCGATTCTTTTTCTTTTCGTTTTATTTATTTATTTATTTATTTATTTTTTGCTAATGGTCTGAAAGGGAGAAAACGAATATCAAAACAACTTCTATAATGGATTAATGAATTCGATCTTGTATGTACCAATACAGGTGCTTTCACCAATACATACATACATACACATATATAAAATCTCCTTGTATATATGGCTTAATATATTCAGAAAAATAGATACTACATCCTTTTTAAGAATTTATACATGCATATAAATTTGCACACAAACACACACACATATATACAATACTACATCCTTCTTAAGAATCTATATATTCATATAAATTTGCACACACACACACACACACACACACACACACATATATATATATATATATATATATATATATATATATATATATATATATATTGCTCTCCAAAATATATATGAAACCACAAGGCCAATTTGTTTGTTTTTCTTGTTTATTGGAGACATTTCGGTTTAAGATCAAAAGATGAATATGAGACAAGAGTTTAGAATTTCAGCTTTTCTTTCCTGGTATTTACCTTACAGGTTCTTTAATGTTATCGCTTCTGACTTAACGTTTCAACTCAATGTTTTTCTCATCAACGGGACGTGGCTTTCCGCTGTCTTTTCTATGAACATTTTTATGTCAATGTTTCTAACGAGTTCTTAGTGCATTGCCTGCATGAATTTAACTATACTAGTATATTTGCAACTAGATTTCATCGTTTTACCGCTTAAAATAGTTAAATGTATCCGTAACTTATATTCTAATATTTTCTTCATCTCGGACTTCTCACCTATATAACTGCTTCCCTGTTGCTTATAATTAAGAAACATTAAAATTATCACCAGTCACTATTTTCTGTCTTCCTGAAGCCTGTTTTTTCGTTATCCGTTTCCCTCACTAAAATTTGATTCCGGTTTAAGATTGGGTTTCCAGTCTCTTCTAAACTCGTCTTATTCTGTTTCACACCCATTAATTCCTTTTTATCTTAGTGGCGTTATCGTCTTGCTTGGAGTGAAATGATTAACAAGCATTCAAAAAATTTACAAAATGATACTTTCTGTCAATTATATCATTTCATAAGTGTTTTAATATATTTTTCTCATCTAGCATTTGTAACTTTAATTATAACCAGACTGTCATTGTCTTGTATATGAAAGTTGCACGTGTGTTCATGCCAGTTTTCTCACTGATGTCTTGTGTCAGTGATTGCTGGCCAAAGCAATGTAATTAGGCAAATTTGATTAGCAAGATAATATGCAATAAAACACAACTTGAAATAATCAGAATTTAAATAAAAACGGAAAAAGAAAGATTATTTACAAAGAATGAAAAATAACTATAGAGTAATTTAAGGAATAGAATGGTGACCATGTTTCCTTCAAGTGTCGAATATATCGTGGTTGTACGGTATCAAATCAAAGACAAACATTTCCTTAGACAACCGGTGATTTTCGGTCTAGCGATAAAAGTTAAAATTACGATACCCTTGTTCTTTGGCTGGTGGCGAAGAAGCATCGATACAAATGCAAAAGGTCCCCAGACCGCGTGCGGACACTACTTAGACCCGGATTTTCCCCATGAGCAGTGAGACAGCTTGGCCTTTCTAGATACTAGTCTCTCTGGAACTGGCCAAGATTCTGGTCATTGTAAGATGCCTCATACCAAGAAAACTAGCAGTCGGCAAGACACGGTGTGTTGTGAAGTTGGTCTTGTGTATATTTTGTTTCGAAAGTTGCTGTGATTTCCAAGGCAGTATTACTTTGGTTACATCCGGTCTCTTCACACTTTCTTTTTACCATGTAGTTACTGGAAGAGTAATCGGTTAGGTGTTTTCCTCAATTCCAACACACTCTCGCCCTACAATTCAACAAGTTGATAATCTTCGTTTTAATCATATCTAGAATGCAAAGTGAATTCGAACACAAACAAAGAGCAAATTGGAATGGCTGAAAATAATAAAGTTGTTTTTTTGTATCAAATCGCTATAACCACTTTCTATGTCGTAAAAATCTAAGAAGTAGATAGGTTTGACTATCGCCACAGTCTTTGGAACAAGTACAGAGGTTTATTTAGGATTTTATATTCAGCTTCTAAAGTTTTTCATTCTATTTATTTTCCTTGCGTATTCAATCGGGTTGTCGCCTTGCTTTAGGTGAACTGATAAAAAAAATCAATTCTTGGAGGAATAATTACTGGCAGTTTTATAGCCTGTCAAAATTCATATAATAACAGAAGTGTGTCTATAAAATCACTTGAAATCCTATAAAGTTTGATGCACATGAGACCGTAGCAAAAAGAAAATAGCTAGATTAGTACAAAATTGAACATTCCTGAAACCTTTCTCATTAGTATCTAGACTTTGGTGAATGTACGTCATGGTGCAGTGGATATCGGCCTGGAACGAGAAATTGAAGAGCCGAGTTCTAATTCCAGCTGAATTCGTTGTATTCACTTATACGCTGGGGAAAAGTATTAATACGTCTCTTCTCTTCTCAGTCATGTATTAAATAGCAGAACTAATTGGGTTCCATAGTCTTGGTTGGTAATCAGTCAACCACAGAAAGTTATGACGACCTACTGCGGGAAAATTTTCTACCCAGTCAATCATGTCTATTTCGAGACACGATCAACCTAGCGTGTATTAGGTATGGCACTTAACTATCCTAAGCGTTACACTTTTACGTATTAACGGAAAAGTTTAATCATTTTACAGTTTAAATATTTGCGAACAGTTTCTTCTCTTACACTTCTTGCTCATGAAAATCTCTTTCTAATCAACTTCGATGTTCAAAGATTTGAATAGAATTTAGTCATCTTAATTCTTGTTCTTCTATTGTTCTCTCTCTGTAAAAATGTTTTATTTTCTTCATTCTTTCACACACAATAACCTCATTCGAATACTGATTGATTCAATTACTACTGCTTATCAATCCTTTGCAGGTTATTCAATGTCAGAAAATAATTTTAGAGTGTAAGAATTTTTGGGAGACAATAATGGTTTAGCGATATAAATTTGATTAATTAACAAATATCTGGAATGAGAAAAGGTGGATTCCTGCCTTTCCCAAAGGTATTTGCGCGTAAGTGAATATAACGAACCCAACTAATATTGGAACTCGGCTCTCCAATTAACAATTCCGAACCATTATATATTACACCACACGCACATCCAAACTTACAGCCCTTGCTATTCCCAAGCGGTTAGCTATCTAGGTACAGACCAAGCTAGATGTTGTTTAACGTCTTTGAGTGATAATGGATTTTATAAGATATATCCGGAAAGTATTCAGCCATTTTGAATATCTCGTGAACTGGATGTGTGACTGTGGTGTTGCTTGACAGCCAATCAAGCAGGACCTTCCTATACATGCTTGATCGTTGTTGTATTATACATGCTTGGACAAACAAAGTTGTGCGGTGTAACCGCTGAATATATCACGAGAATGCTTCTGCATATTCTACACATTCCGTGATTTGCTGGGAGCAAGGCAGAATATAGCACATCACTTCTTATTTTAAGTTTCCTACAGTCCTAATTTGGCTCCTGAAAACTTTGGCTTTACACAAAGTACTGATCAAATCACAGAACATTAAGCTGGGTCTGAGAGCCGATGGTATTCTCCGAAGACAAATTTTCAAAAAGTAAGTTGAATTTGACTGATTGATTCATTTTCTATGGCTTATCAATCCTTTGCAGGTTATTTAAAGCCAGAAAATATTTTTGAAGTGCAAGATTTTTTTATTAGATACTAATGGTTTAGAGTCTTAGTAATTAACCTATATCGCGAATGAGAAGAGGTGGATTCCTACCTTTCCCAAGAGTATTTGCGCGTATGTGAATATAACGAACCCAACTGGAATTGGAACTCGGCTCGCCGATTAACAATTTCGAGCCATTATAGTTACATAACTTTCACATCCAAGCACCTGCTATTCCCAAGCTCGACGTTGCTTAAGACCGTACGGAATCTGGTGTTTCAACGTGTAAAACTGTAAATATATAACCGTATTACATACTTTATTTCCAGTAAAGAAACTACTAATTTCTTTAACTTTATAAAATCATTCTCTTAAAACAATTTTCCCGGATGTCGTGGACACGATTAAGAGTCCAGTAAGAAATAATACAATCAAAATAGGAAATAACGATATATATATATAAACTTATTTATAAATGAAACTTTATCTGTGTGTGTGTCTGTCTGTCTGTGTGTGTCCGTTACCTATAGACTCTGAAACGGCTGAACCGATTCTCTTGAAAAATGACATAGTTGTACTATAAGCGTCTGCGAGTGTTCTTAGCTAGGTTTTGTGTCGATGTACACCCAATAAATATTGAAAATCGATAATCGAAAAAATCGGGTTATAGAAGGAGTGGTCCGATTTTAATCAAATATGATACTCTGATAGACAAAGACATAAGAAACGATGTTCAAAAGATTCAAGATTGCAATTCTTACAATGGTGCAGAAAATTTGATATCGATACCAGGAAATCAAAATTTGACTTACATCCATTCATTTTTCTTTCAGTCTACGGTTTCGCTTAAACTGGAAACAACTATTGCTTTTTAGTCTTTCGTGCCAACGTTCAATGAGTCTGAGCTCCAGGACCATGGATTAGTTTTAAAGCTTACATTACACCCGAGCAACGTCGGGCTATACTGCTAGTATATATATATACGAGAAATACGGGTTAGAAAGTAATACTAGAACTGGAATCGCTATGGTCGTACGGTAGCAGTCTTGGTTATCTCTGCCTATCGCTCTTCTGCTCCTCTGCATTATGCGGATCTGCTCTCCTCCTGTGAGGAGGGGTATATGTAGTAGAAGGAAGAGTTCACTCCGTTGAATGGGTGATGCCACCATGACACCGGAAAATACGCTTCTTCAGTTCAGTTACTGTTATCGCTTTTTCAGTATTGATGGGGACATTATTCAACCGATTTCTAAGATCAATAGCTAAAAAAGTGCATCCTGTGGAATTTAGTCATGACTATACTTCTTCTAACAATGTCGGCTGGTGCTACATAATCCCAAACTGAGTATTGTACTAGTTAATAGGAACTACCTCGCTTGAAGATTTTAACGGCAGCGAGAGCTAAAAGTAATAACTTGAAAAAAAAAAACAATGAATTAATTTTGATATTCCACACTACTTTAAATAAAAGGTTAGCAAGAAAACCCCATCATAACTGGAAAGAGCGACAACAGCTACTGAACTTGAGATATCAGTTTTTCTAAAAATTATTTTAAGAGATATTTTTGTAAATTTCAAACGACAGTAGCAATGGCTGCTAGGTAGATATTATCATTACTGTTATATTCAAAATTTTGTTTATAGTGTGAAGCGTCAACATCATGATGAGCTTATTATATGTCGGATAAAAAAATGTCGGATAAAAAACATCCATTTATCTATATATATATATATGATATATATATATATAAAGAAAAAATATATATAAAGAAAATATATATACATAAAGAAAAACAAAGAGGAAAACCTTTTATGCCATTACGTTTGGTTCATGGGAGAAGTTTTTCAAGGGACGTATAACATTTTTATTTAGTAACCTGCATCTATACACGGAAGTAACGGGAAAAAAACTAAAACTTTCAAGGACTAGAATATTTTAAAAGTTTATTGTTTAATCATCATCATGAAGCTTGTTTTAATTTGGAGGCACACTGAATATCAAGCGGTTATTTATCTTCAGTAATTTTCTAAATAATTCGTAACAACCCTCTCCAAATCTCCATAACTTCTGCTAACTCATGTAAATGTTGCTCGTCTTTCAAACGTTTAAATGGTTGCTGGCAATGGTATAATTTTAATGATATTTCTTTCAATGACCAATCTGTATTGAGGTTATTCTTTTATTTGATATTGACGACAACACCTTTTCCATATATACTTTCTGTTTCCAAAGCAAACATCGATGTTAATGCCTAGTCCCTTGATTTTTGGTTTCTTAGAGACAATATATATCATTGTTATAGCTATCGACGTGCAGAGCATATAATTCCTGCTTTACTTTTCTTTCTGTTTTGCACAACTCTTCTAACATTAAATATCCCGATGGTGAAAATCTTCGTAATTAATTGGATGCATTTATAAATTCAAAACTTTTATTTTTTATTCGAGTCGACGAAATAAACACTGCTATAAAACGGACGTTCTGTTAAAATATTTATATTCACTAAAAAAGTTTGAATGAACAAAAATATGATCCAGTATATGTTTGTATGGATAGAATAAAATTCTGATATCCAAAAAACTCTTCATCACGCAACAGCACCATCACTTGACACGACACAAGAAATGTTGAAATAAAATAGTTCCTTTGTAGTGATATTATAATATACTTATATTCTAAATTTTAAATAAATATATTTAATATATGCACTTTAACAGAGCAATTTCATGTCGACTTCGAAAAATCATGAGGACATTGTTGTGATGTTCTCACTCATCGGAATTATATATACATATCGCACGATTCCAAAAACAAAAAAAACAAAAAAAAGAAAACACCACGGTATACCATTCAAGCCCTTAAAAATGAAAGAGTTAATTTAGTGATATGCTAGATTTTGAATTGATGTCAATAAATCTTGATGAAAACTTAGAGGAATCAATGTTATCATATCTTCATTATCTGAAACACGTGAGACCATACCATGGAAAAAAGATACACTCATGGGACGAGAATTCTGAGATTAAAAATGATACAAGAAACAAAAAAAAAAAAACAAAGGGCAAAAAAAAACGAAAAAGAATGTTACCAAATAATTAGCAAAGACAAATTTCAAAAAGTATTTAATTTTTTTGAGAAACCAATGTCTCTAGAAAATTGGAAATTAAATTAGTGAAGCTAAGCAGCTTAGACAATGTTTTAAAATGTTGAGAAACACATAAACTCGTAATAATATCATAAATTAAAAAACCAGAAGAAATGTTTTGGTCTTAAAAACATTTTGACTCACATATCAACCTTGAACACACTAAACTTAAGATTGCCGCAAAAACAGAGCATATACATCAAATCGTTACAAAGATTGTGTCTAAACATAAACAATAACGAACGTACTAATAAGAAAATTAGAAAATCTATTAAAAACTAGAGTAACAAATTATAACTTGATATATGGACTGAACTTTTAAAAATAGCTTTATTTCTCCCCGAATTCAATAACAAATTTCTCTATTTTATGAAATAAGGCTGGAAACTGAAATGCCTTTTTCAAAATTGGCGTTTATCACACACTAATGCATTGCAGAAACAGAAAGACCGCTCTCAATACAGAAGTATCTGAAGTGGATCTATCATAGTGAAAGTATTAATAGACATAATATTAAGCATATTCTCATTGTTTTATGAAACACTTCACTATTTATCTTGGTTTTCTTTCTGGTAAGGGATGCTTACCTTTCTAAGAGGAAACTTTATAATTGCGTTGTCGACCTCACAGGACCACATCATTAGAGACTTTCGCTTCATGGGCATTAGAAACAGCCGCTCAGGCTATGAATCGACTGAATAAATCGATTTAATAACACATCACTCAATAAGCCCCGAGCCTGACATATAGATAGCTCTACTAATAAAATTTTCATATGATTTTTTTTTAAGTACTAACCTTAAAACTATACGTAACAAAATTTGGGCCAAATCGGATTATTACTTTACAAATTACAGTTACTTAAATGAAGCTACTGTTGCAAATTTTCAAAACAATGGGAACATCTAAATTTCGTGTGTTGATAAATCATTGCTTTCTGATAGAAAAATACTGTTCAAACAAAGCAATGGCTTGATCAGTGTTATTTGTAATCTGCTTCGTCTGAAACAACGCTTAAGAGGTGGTGTGCTGACTTTAACGCTGTCGTACAGATACAAATGTTGCTTAACGATCAGGTCGCACAAAATCAACAGTTGTCCCGGAAAACACTCGTTTTGGCTGATCGTAAATTAAAGTTCCGTGAGATAGCAAGATGATCAAAGACGCAAACATCAGCCGGCAAGTTTTTGGCCTCCGTATTTTGGGATGCGCAAGGTATTTTGTTCATTAATTACCTTGAGAATGGAAGAGCCATCAATAGCAAATATTGTATAGCATTATTGGTGCGTTTAAAGAAGGAAATCGTCAAAAAACAGCCACAAATGAAAGAGAAAAAGTGATCTTTCACTAAGACAATGCACCGTGTCAGAAGCCGATCGCAACGATGGCAAAACTACATAAACTGCACTTCGAATTGCTTTCGCATCCACCCTATTCTCCAAATCTGGCGCTCAAGGAATACTGGCTGATTGTTTGCAGACCTCAAAAATGCTCCAGGGAAAGAGATTTGGCTCTAATGAAGAAGGGATATCGGAAAGTGAGACAAATTGTTCTACAAAAAATGCATCGGATTGTTAAAGTGTTGGAATCAGTGTATCACCCTAGAAGGAGACTATGTTGATAAATAAAGTCGAATTTTGTCTAAAAGTTGTTGTTTTATTAGTTAAGCCCGGGATTATTGAGTGATGTGCTAGGTGAACTTTATCTATAAAATCTTATATATCTGGTAATGATCACAATACGAAAATATTTCATACTTCATCAGAAGTGATACAAAGAGAAAATAAGCACCAGTCTATTTAATCTTTTTAAGATTATGTCATGCGCTTTTTCACAGATGTAAAAAAATACACTGATCATTGAAACATTCCATACAACCACATTCCAAACGAATCGACCAATAAAAGCCAACCATCCTGCTTTCCCTCCAGATGCCAATGTATTGATAAATGGGAGGGGTAATGATGATATAATTGTTCATTGCTGCGATAAAAATGATCTCGCCTGTATCTATCATATAATCGGCTCAAGGATACAATAACGTTATATGCCATGAAAAAGCTATACAAAATTGCATACCTTTCTAATAGAAAACTGCATTACTGCATTGTCAAACATCACATGGCCGCTTCAATAGAGACTTTCTCTTTTCATCTATGACGATCCGTCTTTCAAACTTCGAACCCGCTGAATGAATAAATCTCACTGAGAAACTCTACATGTCTGACGAGGATCCTAATATGACAAAATTTCAAACTTCATCAGGTGTACGACTAGACAGAAATGAGAGCCGCAGTCTATAATATTTTCCTAGACTATGTCTTGTGCATTTACAAGTAGAAACATGAAGACATGGGCACCAACCATTTAAGCACTCCATGCCACATCCAAAACGAATCTATTAATAGAAGACAGTGAACCTGTTTTCCCTTCCGAGGCCAATGTACTGATAATGAATCGAACATGAAAATTCCGGATGGAGAATATCAGAAAGTAATAAGCACTTCAAATGCCTCACCGTATGAATCAGTTATAATAAATTTAGTAGAAAAGCAACTACTTTAGTATAGGAGATGGAAATTAAACGTAGAATAGGCTGCGTCATAACAACAGCAAATTAATACAAAACGAAAACATCAACCTGAAAAATAGCCTAAGTCTTGAATACCCTCTTAAAATCAAGACATTCGAATAGATGATACGCAGGGTACGAAACCCGTTCAGAAATAGCTTTAGCATCGGTTGCATATTTTATGTAATCATTTCACCCCAGAACCACCACTGGTGCGCAGTGGGTTACAGTGAGAGAAAAAAAATGGGACAGAGGATGTGAAAGAGAGGATAAGAAATGGATGGGAAGCAAGTAGATAGAAGATGGCAACTGGCGTTGCATTTAGACTTTTGCAGATTATAGCTATCAGTGAAACAAGCAAATCTAAGTGAGTTCCACAAATGAGAAGTGCGAGAAAAGAAACTATTAAAGTAGAGGAAACATTATCTACGATCTTATTTTAATTATCTAATTATTATCGAATTATTATATAGATCAACTGACTGAAGTGCCATTTAAGGCATGGACAAAAAACACGGAAGTTGCTTCATTTAGAATTTCAAGATTTTTCTTATTCTTTTTTATACAATCAGAACAATAAATGAAGTTGTCACAGGCGACTACATTTCACTGTTTAATAAGAATTATATAATTCAAACGTTTACTTCGATTCATGGTTAAAAATGGCTTTTACTGAGTGAAGACTGTCGGTCTTAGCAAACATCGTCCTTCTTTAAACTATTGTGGTTTAGCGCTGCAGAATCATAAAGAAGTGTATTAAATAACAGAAACCATATTACTTCAGGATTACCGACAGCAGCAACAACTAAAATTAATAGCACATGTAACTCGAAAAGAAAATAATGATGAATTAAGATGTTGATGTTCTACATTATTTTATATAATGGCTTAGGAAGAAACATTCAAAACTGATAAAGGCAATAGCAGCAACTAAACTGGTAGAAATCTACTTTCCTGAAAAAAATTTTTTAAGAGAAATATTTTATAAAATTCAACCGAAAGCAATATCGTAGCCGTTATTATTACACACACACACACACACATATATATATATGAATGATTTGTTTGAACATTATTTTTTATCGATACTAGTATTTAAGTAGATATTCTGTTTATAATCAAACAGTATTATATATTTATTTCTACCGGCCTGATTATTTACGATAAATTTTTATATGTGTTATTAGGCAGGATTCGAACCTACGACCCCTATTCACACAGAGGAAGCCACCATGTGATCTCGCGCGTCTTAGACCTCTCGACCACGAATGACAATCAGTCTAAACGAGGTCAAATTACGCCTTTAATATAATTTTCGAATTCATCGCAATAACCATCACTGCTCTGAAATGTATCGTAATGTCATATATATATATATATATATATATATATATATATATATATATATACACGCTGAGTATTGGTGTGTTCATTCTGTCTGTGCCAAATAATCTTTTGTAGAATCTGAAGTATCCACATATTAATGTAGGAGGTTCAATGCATGACAGATTTTCTTTTGGCTCTCTTCGTCTGTTCTCTTTTGGAGGTTTTGAAGAATGTTGAAGCGTTTCGTGAATTAATCTTCTCTAATTGGTTCTCTGCAGCCCGTCTCCCAATTGACCGGATCAATTTCTGGCTTCAGCAAGGTGTTTTTGAGCTGATCCTTGAATCGAAAGCGTGCGACTCTAGCTGGTCTCTTGCCATATGCCAGCTCTGAAAAGTGGATTCGTTTAAGTAGACAGATGTTTTTCATTCAGCCAAGGAGCGTAGTCCCAAATGAGTCGGTCGTTAGTCGTGATGGTGTCTCGTCTCCCCATTATTACCCGGTTGGTCATGCCAAACTTGCTTAGAGAAAGCATCTTTAATGAAAAAAAGACGTAATATATTGAATATGCGCTAATTTTGAGACCCTCTACGGTAAACTTTGCATCAAGGATCATGAAACATCGCTTTCCTCAAAGAAACTAATTCTGATAGATTTTGAAATAATTCAATAGAAAAATAAAAAGCGATAGAATTAGATTTGATAAAGTAAGTTAAATATATCGATACACAGGATGTCAAAATTGAAATTTAACACTAAATGTCTTTGCGTCTTTAACGTTTTTCTATGTAATGCCGTAACTGGTGTTTATCATATTCATCCCCTCACGCACACACTTTTACCCCTATATATATATATATATATATATACATATATATATATATATATATACGACTGACTCCAAAGATAAAAAAAAAACTCTATTAGTCTGGGGAACTTCTTTCTTGGAACGAAACATATTTCAGTTGTTTGAACGCTATTAGTCTGATATATAGATTTCGATATAATACCTTTCCCATTCTATATAATGTTTGAAGTTTACATACATACATACATACATATACATATATATATATGTGTGTGTGTGTGTGTGTGTGTGTGTGTGTGTGTGTGTGTGTGTGTGTGTGTGTGGATAAAAGGTAAATGAATTCTCTTGCAAAGGTTAGTTGTGAATGACAGTGCTTTCCCCTCCTACCTGAAACACTTGTCAACTTGATTGCTAAATTTGATTGCATCTCTAGAAATTGGCCAAAATCTATCACCATAATTACTCAATCAATCGTGATATTATCTCGAGACGAACAAATAATTACCTTCTAAAAACGCTTCAAGTATATTTTGTAACGAGATGCAATAAAGAAAAAAAGTAAGTATTTAGTATTTCACTTTTTCAAATGTTTTGTTATTCTATTGCTTTTCCTCCTCCTCCTTCTTTTCACATCACTCTTTTTTCTATACCTAATTTTATTATTTTTATTAGCATGTTTAATATTATTGTACTGAATGTTAGAACTTTTGTCGTATTCAAGTTTCGCTAACTTTTCTTTTTGTGTCATATTTAATGGCCATATGTTATATTAAATGGCTATATGTTATGCATTAGTTTTTCATTTCAAATTATGACATGTTAGTGGCTGAGTACAACTAGACAGAATAAACTGCCTAGAAAATGTTGGTTTCAAAGAGGAAATCTGAAGAAAGAAACCTGTTAATAGCCACATAGAAAGATTTTATCTATGCCCATTGCATGAAATATTAGGCACGAAATGTACTTATTTTCGGTCGGTTTTTGATCCACTCATCTAACAAAGTAACCTCTTTAATAAACATCCTGATTTATTCCTGACTCTTTTTCTTTCAATATATTGTTACTCCTAAGTTTAATGAAAATGATTACAATGTAACAATGAGAAATGTATACTCTTTGCGACAATAAGAGAGTAAATCAGTGAGTAGATGCAAGTTAATCACCAAAATAATTCTCTAGATCTCCACTGCACCCTAAAAAGTGAACGGTTGCTGTATGATAGTCTTTCAAAAATGTTATTCATTATTCATTCTTGTCTCATAACAACAACCTCTTATTGTGGAGAAATTGAGTCTATGCACGAAAAATAGAAAAAGAAACTCCCTAGACATGTGAATGGGGATGAACCAATTTTGTTGAACGACAACGCGTGGTCCCAAAATATATAAAGTAAATATCCTTGATTGACAACCAGTATACATCGCACGGAGTATAAAATGGTTTGCTCAGGTGGACACCCCTATCTGCAAAATATACAAGTCACAGAAACATAGACGTCTCACTCATTAATTCTGATAGGGCGTCGATAGCTTATACTTCTCTGGGAGTGATAGGGTTTATTTTTTGTTTTTATGTACAAATTTTATATACACGGTGCCAAGATACATGGCACAAGCCTTGAAGATAAAGAAGATCAAGAGATTATTAATTATTCTGAGTTGAGGGTAGATATGAGAATTTGTAATCTACATTCTAAGAATGTGCCAATAGATTTAGTGGATTTTTTGCTTTCTTTAGAAAATCAACATTGCACGTCTCTCAGTCAACTGTCTAAAAGCTAAATAGCCTGTGTTATAAAACTTTGACTCATCCACCAGGTTCACTTGATATCTCTCCTATTGCTTAAACATTTTGTGTTTTTCAATGAAACATTCCCTAAGAAAAAACTAATCGAAGTTTTTAAACTGTTTATCACATCAAAGGATGAGAATTTTTATAATGTTAGCATAAATATTTTAGAAGTATGTTGGAGAACAGTCATTGATTAACATGGTGTCTAGTTCAACTAAATAAATTAGTTATTTAACATTTCAGAAGCACTTTATTCATTTTCTATAAAGTGAATCATTGGATGTGTGAAAACCTAATGCAAAACAGGACCTATCAAAATATTAAATCTAGATTACACGTACAGATGAGAGTGTCAATCATATAATGGTAATGAAGTCGGGTGCCGATTACATGGTAACAAGAGACTTGAATGTTGATTACTTGACATTATTTTCACTCCATAAATTTAGTCTGTTTGCGGTGTGCGGCTCTTGTCGTCGCAGTCTACAACCTGGTCTGATACATCAGCCTGAAACTGTTTCTGGCATTGTCAATAACAGATACAGAAGTTAAGTCACGTACTTCCGCATTATTTTAGTCGGATGTATGGATTCCAAATTCCAACAAGCATAAAGCGGTGGCAGGATTGGAAAACGAGCATTTGAAACTTCAGTGGGACTTCACGATTCAAAATGAAATTGGAAATGAATGCAACAGATCAGATTTAATATTGATAATATGAATTGATCATGAGCGTTTGTTGATGGACGTGGCATGCCCTGGAGATCACCACATTGAAGATAAAGAAGATCAAGAGATAATAAATTATTCTGAATTGAGGGCAGATATGAGAATTTGTAATGTACATGGTAGGATTGTACCAACAGGTCGGGTAAATGTTTGACTTTCTTTAGAAAATCAACATTGTACTGTGTAAAAGCTGGGACCTGATGTGATAAGTAATGACACGAACAATTTGATTCACAGCTTTTTCCAATTTTTGGACATTTACTTTTCTGAGAAAATGTAGAGAAATATCTCATTTCCATAGGTTTCTGCTTACAAACTGACTTCAAAACTTCACTATTTCAAGAATAAATCCAAATAAAGTTGATATTTTTGTATTAAATACATTGAACGGAAAATATATTCAAACCAGAATTCTAATTATGAATCCCCGCAAGCAAAGGGTGTTTTTTTATTCGATAAGTAAAAACAGTGTCAGAAATTATTGTAATAAAATCGATAAAAGTGTATATAACAGTATAATACTGCTCGGCAAAAATTATAAAACAAAACTTTTAAAATTAGCAATATTTAGTAAAATCGCACAAAACCTATTGCACTGTATAAATTGCATCAAAATACAGTTAAATTGTTCAGTATAATTTCTCTTTGAAATAAATGAAAGTCTTATTTGTTGGCACAATGATTTAGTCAAGTGCTTGTGCCATGTATCTTATATAAAATTTGTACATATAAACAAAAAATAAACCCTATCACTACCAGAGAAGTATAAGCTATCGACGCTCTATCATCATCGATGACGGAGACGTCTATGTTTTGTGACTTGTATATTTTTTTCAGATAGGGGTGTCCACCTGAGCAAACTATTTTATACTCCGTGCGATGTATACTGACTGCCAATCAAGACTATTTACTTTATATATTCTGAGACCACAATATATAAATTCGCTCAGAAGTGTATTTGCATTAAACAAATATTATTTGATGAAGGAATGCAAGGTGGTGGGTGAAAAGTGTGTTTACATTGAATGAATATTGTTTTGAAAAGTTAAGAATGCAGACGCCGGTTGACATGCAAAATTGTATTGGGAGAACTGTTCTCAAAGTCAGGAAATATAAAAACAAAAATGTACTTATATTAACATAAATGGCATGCATTGAAAGAATGTGGTTGTGTTTTGGTAAGCATCCGTATTCAAGGTCAGAGAATATACACCATGGAAAAGCAGTAGCCAAAAACAATAATGAAAATTCGAAAACAATAAACACTGTGCATGACAAAAGGATGACGTAAAAAATCGGCTATATGCGCGTCGTTTCAGAGTCGATAGAGAGAAGAGAAAGACAGCGGAGAAAACGCAGATTATAGAGGACCATACCGGCCAGTTAACTTCCTTGTGCGCCTGTGTGATATCTCTCCGATCACTCCTATACTCAACACGACGTCACTAAGGAATAAAAATAAAAATATAATTTTGTATTTTTATATATCCGTTGACCGTCGTTTATAGGAAGACGATAGAGATTTTGGTTTACAGTTTATATATACACGAATGATATAACATTTGACCCATAGTTGAAGGAAGCAAATATGAGGCTTTCACTGGTCAACGGCATAAAATTCTAACGTTATAATTTTTAACCTAACATTACTCTTCAAGCTAATGTCCTCAAAAAAAAAAATACTATAACGATTTTAAAATATTCTGTATCATAATTTATCATGCCATACTGCAACTTTCAAACTGAGTGCAATATAAATTCTCCAAATTTGATCTACCCTTTTGAGAACTGAAGCCCATAGGCAAACTCCAAAGAATCTCTCGAGGCAACTTGACACTATCATACATAAAAACGTTAATAAATCTAGACCATGTCTAAGTTCTTGAGCCTTGAGCAAGCGTCACTTAAAATTATTTCCGGTGCCTGAACACATCACCGTGAACACTTCAATAATTTCAGTCAGTTAAGTGTCATACTTGATACATGCTTAGACGATCATGTCTCAAAAAATACATGATAAGCTAAGCAGAAGATTTTACTGCAGTAGGTTGTGTATTACTCTCTGCGGTAGACTGATTGTCAACTAAGGCTATAGCACCCGATCTGTCCTGCTATTTAACCCATAGCTGGAGGGAGAAGAGACGGATTAATAACGTATTCAAGATTGTTTGTGAGTAAGTGAATGCAAAGAAATCAACTGAAATTCGAACCCGGCACTCCGATTTCTCATACCGAGCCAATATCCACTGTACCAAAATACACATCTATCCGTAATGTAACTGTGTAGAAAATATTAACTTACATAATAAGAAACTGAGAACGTGTGCTTGCACAGGCCATTCGCGATAAAATAAAAACTTATGCCTTTATTTTAAACTTCTTTTATGGCATGAAATGGAAACATCTGTGTATTTGAATCTGTCAGGTGACCAGCTTGTTCCAGCAATACAACAAGTAGATTCAAAGCAACAAAGTTAGCAGAGGAGATATGACCCTGCGAGCTGTATATACAAATTAGTTGAAACAAAATTAATAATGTATTCTTACGATCTTTCACACTTTCCCTGATAACGTATACGTTGTCTCTTAGTATTATTTTTCTCTTCCGACCGCATTTTCCATCACGTTTTGGTCTAATGGATCCAGTTTGTTTCTTCGCCTTAATGACACGACTGACAGTTGAAAGGCTGACACCAATATTAGCCGCGATCTCTCTGTAAGGATTGCCGGTGTGTTCGGGCAGCGTTACAATTTTGTAAACTTCCTTGAAGTAACGTTCATCACAGACAATGACCGTCAGACAACTAATCGACAGTCGAGACAATAGTATCTGGGAGTTATAAAATCTAATGCAATCACAAATGACGAAATATTTTTAATGGCCCAACAAATTTCATCATACGCCCCGAAAATAAATTCATATCACTTTACACTACTGCAAATCTGAGGAAAAAATAGAAATCGATTACACCCTGTAACTCCAGTGGTTCTAAAATTGACTGTATAATGAAAAAGCGGAAACTAAAGCAAATGTTTCAATTAATTTGCACAATGGTTTATTCTTTTTAGCATGTATGGCATTTTATGTACCGTAAAAATTCCTTATTGTGCAGACACTACTTGTTTACGTGTGAGCATTGTAATTCTAGAAACATCAAGCTTAAAAGCGTTTCATTTACATATTTCTGAGTGAAATGGACACATAGTGAACCCCTATGTTGGTTTCGTTAATTTAACCGTTTTTTTAATTACTTTTTTTTATTCTGAGCCTTTAAATGTTTTTAATTTAACTCATCAAAATGTATCCTCTAAGATATTTTTATTAAAATTGGTTTAAATTCACGAGATTTGCCAGTAGATGATCAATGTTCAAGGAAATCGAATTTATTGATTGAAATTGCTTTTACAGTTGTTTTCTTTTCGGATAGTGTTTGTTTGTTCCTTTCCTTCAGTCCTTCTCTCTTACCCTAATATTTTCTTTGAATTATTTCGCCACAGAAAAAGGGATAAAACCACCAGGACGAAAGGGATTAGAAATAGTGAAGGAAACAGCGGAAACGTTATTGATGAGTAGGAAGAATTAATAGAAAAGCGTTTAAAGAGACAGAAGATGCCTGTTGACAGTGCATTTCAAATTTTGTAGATTGTAATTGAGCAGAAAGCAACAACCAGACTATAGTTCCAGAGGCGATAAGCGTAAAAGAAGAAATCATTAGAATAGAACTTACGGTTTCGTTTAGTAATTTCAACAGCAGAATTATGAGACTTAACTGTCAATCCAGTAATATGAGTAAATTCATGAAGGTGATATCTAAAGAGGAAAGCTTATTCGATTAATTGCCATGAATTTATAACTAAAAATAAGCTCAGGTAAGTTACGTTAAAGTGATGGGAAATTGATTGGAGCCGAAATGTCAGGTCAGGGACGATAACATTTCAGATTCTTCTTTGTACTTTGTAAAGAATCTGTAGATACGTAATGGAAGCACCAAAACAAATATTGCGTTAATATTCTATATTCTTAATCATATTCTTTCTTTCTTTCTTTCTTTCTTCCTTTCTTTCTTTACCTGTATCTATTAATTGCGTTGATGTGTAGTATTTCGTTCCAGTAGATCTAAAGTTAATCTGAATCGTTCCAAAATGCACTATTTTCAGATAAATTGAAGATAAAAGAGCAAAGTTACAATTTCAAGATGGTCTCTCGATTTGGTCTTTTCTCAAAACACTTGAACAACCTAATGTCTATCTACCGCCAAATCATACATCGATTTAGAGGCAAATAGTTTTAAAAACTAATAGACCGTTTGACTGTAATGAATAACTTTGTCAAACACTAAGTCATTATAGACCGAACTCTTACTATTGTATATAAAAGAAAGTTTAGAATCCACTAGTTACGAAAAATAAAGAAAGATTTCACTCAAGAAAAAGTAAAATGTAATCTCATTATTTATTTTTCTCATATGGATTCTCTACCCTGATGACACTCTTTTACTCGATTACTCCAAAGTGGTAAGAGCTTGAGTTCAAATAATATGAAGGGGTGCTGAAATGTTCTCGTCCAGATTCGCCTTCTGATCAAACAATCGAAAAGATTTTTAAAGGCTTCTTGGTTCTGTTCAGTACCTCTTCGTACAACAAACGCAAACATTGTTCTTTAAATATGTCGTTACGCTTTTCTTCAAATAGAAATAGTCTTTTCCATTCAATCGACGAAACTCATTTGGAGGAAAATTACTGAAATATCGTGCTGCAAAAGAAACGATACAGTACTTGCTTTTATTGTTTTCTTCATGAAGATATTTTGTTAGTCTGAAGGACATGGGGCTGAAAGTGCCGCTTGTTCTCTAGGCATTGCTGTTCAAGATTCTCGAATAAAGTTTATGAAGACAACTGTCTAGGATATAATCAAACATAATAGCAGCACGACAAAGACCCTAACGAGATGAACGGAGGGAAAATGGCGAGAGAAAGAAACGGGAAAGGAAAGAGTATAAGAAACCAACAAAAACAAGAAAGGAAAAGAAAGGCACAAAAATGAGTTACATAAAATGAGAAAAATGCAAAATTGAGAGATGAGAGAGAGAAGAGGAAATAAGAGTCAAACACCAAATAAATAGGATGAATAAGAGACAGAGAAAGAGAGAAAAGGAAAATTAAATATCAAAATGAATAACAATAAAAAAGTGAAACTTAAGAAAAATGAGAGAGCGAAAGATAGAGAGAAAATGAATAGGAAATAATAGAATGACAATACGAATACAAATTATTAACAATAGAGAGAGACAGAGAAAGAGAAAGAGAGACATATAAAAAGAGAAAGAATAATAAGAGATTAAAGTCTCCATAAAAAGGATAAATATAAAAGAAAGACAGAAAGAAAATAAAAAGAATAAAGAAGACAGAGAGAAAGAAGGGAAAAGAAAAAGCAATAATAAAATAACAATCCGAATAAAAAGGAGGTAAAGAAAGAAAAAGAAATAATAGGATGAAAAACCAAACAAAAAAGATACATGGTAGAGAGAGAGAGAGAGAGATAAAGAGAGGTGAAAGAAAGAAAGAAAGAAAGAAAGAAAGAAAGAAAGAACAGTAGAATGAGAAACTGAATAAAAAGGATAAGCAGAAGAAAGATGGGGAGAGATGAGAGAGAAAAGGGAAAGAAAATAACAGAATGAGAATCCAAATAAAAAGAAAGAGAGAGAGAAAGAAAAGTAAATGGTAAAATTAAAAACCAAATAAAACCGATAAACGACAGAGAAAAAAAGAACGACAGGGAAAAGGAAAAAAGTATAATAGGATAACAAACTAAATAAAAACCATTGACAGAAAAGAGAGGAAGGGGGATGAGAGCAAGAGAAAAAAAGAAAAGCAAATAATAGAATGGCAATCCCAATAAAACGAACAGGGAGCGAGAGAGAGGGAGAGGGTGAGAGAGAGAAGGAATAAGTATAATGAATCAAAAAGAATAAAAAGAAGCGAGAGGGGAAGAGAAAAAAAAACAAAGAAAACTGTACAAACAGTATAACCAGAAGTGAGTAAAGTAAAGATAGAGATAGTGAGAGAGGAAAAGATAGAATTAATGAAAAGTAGATCGTTTATGTCACAAAAGAAGGGAAAATCTTTCTAAAATATTAAACTTTCCCTGACACCTAACGTTGTGTAGGGCAGCGTTTTTGCTGTTTCCGTAACAAACTGTTTTTTTTATGTGGCAGGGTTATTAGCCATGCGCCCAACCCCCAAACCTTGAAGAAGTTGATTTTCTAAACGTAGCTTAGATGTAACATACGGCCAAAAGTAGGGGGTACCCAGTGAGGATCGAACTCACTATTCAGTTAAAATCATTCCAGCGAGACGAGCCTGCCAATCATTACACCATACCGAGGTGCATATATATATATATATATATATATATATATATATATATATATATATATTCCCGTCGCTGCACACGTCAACCAACCGTTTCATACCATTAATGACATCAGATATGTGATTTTAGCGTCTTCATTCATTCAGATCAAACTTGAAATTTATTATCAAGATAAATTCTCAGATTGTGTGATTAAACAGGAATTTGGGTTATAATTTCTACAGAGAACCCGTCTAACGAACAACAATATTCATTGATACTATATACAATATTATAAAATATAATTAATAATTATACTTCATAATTAATAATTTATATTTGGCACCGCGTTCCGCCAATGACGATATATATTCGAAAAAATCAATCATACGCAATTTCTCTTTGTTCGTTTAGTTAAAACGTAATATGACGTCATAACAATTTAGTTAATACGAGAGAAACTGAACAGTTAGCATCGCGTTTTAAATCGTGCGAGTTTAATAGAACGAAAAATTGAACTGAAAAAAAATATTTTTGAAAACGTATTTAAAAAAAGTATTATAAAAAGTAAGAAAATGAGAGGGTAGCGCAGAAGATCTTCTTTTGCGTTCGAGTAATTATCTTTGGAGCATTGTGAACAGTCCGACGCCTGTTTTTTGTTATTATCACACGACTGAGCTAAAGTGAGACAGAAATGGCGAAGAAACAGATTAAAGATACTTCAGAAAATGATCTCACTTTTGGAGGAGAAACCCAAAAAGGGCATCTGGAAAATTCTGATTATATCAGCAGCCAAAATTCCATGTTCCCCAATAGTCCTCCAAGTTCGCCTGCTAATCCGATTGGAAAACTTCTGAAAAGGAAGGTAATTATCGAATGTATAACTGCCAAAAACAAATTACAAAGCAAGAACCGGAACATTTCGATAAACACCGAACCTCTAATAGGAAATGCCAAACAAAGTTCATTTATCATTAATAGTCCTTCAAGTTCGTCTGTTAATCTCATCAATAGAAATTTCTGAAACGAAGATTGATATAAAATCTTCGTCAACCCAACATGAATTCATAGGCCAAAACCGGGACACCATGTTCAATATCGACCCTCCAGCCGTGGTGCATTTGAGAGAAGAGGACCTTAATTACACTGAAAATTTTTATTCTACTGTCATAAAAAAAGGGTGGAAAACCTTTAAAAGATTCCAAAGTACGACACAATTACCAAATAATCAGTGTGATATTAAAGTAAAAGATAATGAAGAGTTCTATCACGGTCCCAGTGATCACAGTATTGATGGAAACAGAATCTACTATACTGAAGAAAACGAAAGGTATATCATTCGTAGAGGGATACGAATATATCTAAAACCTCTCTTTGAAAACCACGATGTATTTTCTGATCGAGAGAAGTTGCTTTTGTCAGTGTTTTGGCTTGTAATATTGGCAATTTGTCTATTGTGCAGCGAAATATTTCGTCCAAATTTTGGTACACTGTCTTATATTCCATTGGGTACCGTTTCCCTATCGATTTTGCATGCACTGGCATTATTTCATTATAAGGAGAAACGACACATCCAGCCTAAAAAGAAATGGGTAAATGTACCTCCGGATGAATTCATGTACTGATTTTATTTCGACAAAGTTTCGAATTGCAGAAAACTCGACGATAAAAGACAACAAACAGGAAACGAAAACAACAAATAATTTCTAGAATTAACATTTAATGTGGAAATAAACAAAATTCGTATTGGTTATGAAGAGGGATTGACAAAATACAGAGAATTCCGCCGGAAATATACGCAGAATCAAATGACATCATACACAGAATATCATGATGTCACAAAAAGAATAGTGATGAAATTCAGAAGATTTACTCAGAAAAATACGTTCATTAAAGAATATATAACAAGCGTTCCAGTCTATCCAATATTTTAAAAACATGTGTCATATAACAGCCAACGGAACGAATCAAGATTATATTTAAAAATAAAAATCTTTCCTCTATGGAACTAGGAGGAAGAAGAAATTCCATTAGATTATAGGAATGAAGGCATAACAACGCAGTCACTTGAGAACTAACAAAGCACTTTCGTAACCAATGTTGAAAATATCCTAATCTTTCGAAATCATATGCTCTCTTCTCAAAATGAGATGTGTGCCTTAATGTTGACTCTGGAACCCTACAAGAAGGTGAAGAGATGAATAAAATGTCCATCAATTGGGAACTCACCAAGAACTTTCGTAACCACGATTAGTGTTATCCAAGTCTTTCGAAGTCATTTCTCCTATTCTCGAAATAAGATGAGTGACTCAATTTTGAGTATGGACTGCTACAAGAAGATGATGGGAGGCATAACATGGCCATAATTTGGGAACACAGCAAGATTTTTCGTAACCAGTATTAGAGTTACACAAATCATTCGAAATCATTTACCCACTAATCAGAATGAGAGGTGTTCCACAATATTCTTGTTGAATTCCCAAGTGATGGCCATGTTCTGCCTGTCATCGTCTTTTTCAGGGCTCCATACTCAACATTGTGTCACACATTTTATTCTGAATAGAGTGGCAATGATTTCGAAAATGTTGAATAACTCTAATTGTAGTTACGAATGTTCTTGGTGTGTTCCCAATTGAAGGTCACATTATTCCATTCATCATAATCTTGTAGCGTTCCATACACAACACTGAGGCACACATTTCATTCTGAGTAGAGGGAAGATGACTTCAAATGATTTGGTTAAGTTTTGTAGTGGTTATTAAAATTCTTAGCGAGTTCCCATTTATGTCCATGTTACGCCTCCCATTATTTTCTTGCCGGTCTCCATACTCAACAATGATTCATGTATCTCATCCTGAGAAGAGGGAAATGATTTTAAAAGAGTTTGATATCTCTAATAGTGTTTACGAATGACCTTCGTGAATTCAAATTGATGCCCATGTTATGCCTCCTATCATTTTCTTAACTATAATGAAGAGAAATAAACTAACTGGATATTCAGGAAAAGATAGTGTAACGGTTATTTGCGCGGAAAAGAAATCAGCGAGCCAAGTTCAATTTCTGGCCTAGTCTGTTCACTAATGCCTTTGACAAAAGAATGAATACACCTGTCCTTCTATAACTAGCTATGGGTTAAACAACAAGGTAGAGTGGGTTGGGTAGCCTTAGGTGAAAGCAGAACTTTGAAATATAAATCAACTCTTGGATGTAAGCAGTGGTAAATTGCTCCATTATCCAAGAAAATATAGCAGTCTCAGTTTATATAGAAACAGAATCTTTTGAGAACTATGGTCACACAGATATTCAAGCACACAACAATATTTAAACAAATAAATTTAATACTTATATATATATATATATATGTGTGTGTGTGTGTGTGTGTGTGTGTGTGTGTGTGTGTGTGTGTGTGTGTGTGAACATTGAGGTTAATACCCGGGGGTGACAGTCTGTTTCATGATTAGACGTAATATTCAGGCCACATTTATGTTTAAATATGCTCTACCATTGAGCACTTTAATCCATGAATATAACATATATTTAAACTATTTTTATCACACACTATTTTCGTCGGCCTGCCTGAATATTTGAGAATCTCAGAGAAAAATGTGTGCTCTCAGGCAGGGTTCGAACTTGCATTAACTTAGATTATTAGATCTGAGATGCTTTGGACCTCTCGGCGACGGGTGTCGATGACCGAGCAACGTTGAATAGTGCCTTAAGACAGATATTTTCTTGAAATAGATATATCAGAACAATTTTGTATCCAAACGTAAACAAAGCAATTTCTACTGAAAGTGATGTATTCGTTATAATCCAACAGATTTTTATTATTTAAACGTTATTTTTAAGGATACACATATTTGTGTAGACGCCCAGTTTATTTATTAAACAGTATACTTATTTGTTTTTCTTTTTGTTTTGTATTTTTTTTTCCGGCTTGAATATTCTAGAAATCTTATCAAATAAAAATATGCGCTCTCAAGCTGTTTTTGCAATTGCGTTTTCCTAAGAGAAACTGTCATTAACTTGACGTGTTTTGAGCCTCTCGACTACTTCGTTCATCGATGACCAAGCATAGCTGAATATTGCATTCAAAAACAGATATTGATTTTGCTTAAATTTGGGATATTTCCAAAAAACAGTATTCAATATCGAAGATACAACATTCGTTGTCATAAATGATATCACTGCTGTCTTGAAGTTTCACATCTTAATCAATCATCAGATTACCCACTTAGCAAATTCATAGTTTGTACGTCAAATATGCTTAATGGCTTTATTTAAAATTTCCTGGAGAGAGTTTAGCCTTGGGGAAAATTAGATCTTTGAATTTCAGAACAAATCGTGGAGAAAGCAAATCTAAATCACTGCATTATCTTTCACAGTTAACATGGAAACAATGCGGTGAAAGCCTCACTCAAGCTACTTTATAATTTTGTTCTTGTACAAACAAGGACGGCTTATGAACAGTTCTGTCTATCCACTGTCACGCACACAAGATGTTGGAGAGTAGCTAGCACCTTTTGAGCAGTCTAACTGATGGACTAGTGCTTAGTCTGAAAACATCTATGAGAATGTATTTAAATGGTTGTTTTAATAATTTGCGACAAGCAGATAAATATTCCGACTGATTTACTTCGTCAGCTATTCACCATTTACAACCTCCACTTTTTTGCTCGTAGGTTTTGTCTATTTGTAACTTAGTGTTTTGTATGTTTTGTATATTTCCTTTAGCACTGGATACTGTGCTGAACAAATATATTAAGCACTCATTCTTCTCTCTGTATCAATCATCCCGACGATTCAACACAAGACTAGCGTGAGACACGTTATGTTTTTCAGGCAACTGTGTCCCATGTTACGACCGATATTATCAACATGTCACCTCTCTGAATCAAATCGGCCATGATGAGATCCGAACTCGGGTTTGATGGTCGGAATGCTTCTGTTCTGAATATTCAACCGAAATATTTCGTATTAGATTGCCATACAATTGGGTTTTTTCAATATATTTGCCATGTGGTGTTTACAGAATGATGTTTGCATATCCGTATGTTTCTTTCTTTAGCAGCATATCAATTTCCTATGGGTCATTTAATGCAGATCTTTAATTTTCTTGTGACCATAAATTTGTTTTACTATTGTATGATAAATACTAGTAATTTTATTTTATTTTTAAATATTTTGTTGGTATTTTTAAACATTTTACTAGTATTTTTATTTACTATGAAAATATATTACATGTATTTTACAATAGAAATGTATTCTTATCCATTCATATTGTTTTAACTCCACATTGGGTGTTAACTCTTTGTTCATAGCTGGAACCCTGACAGGTCTACCATCCCGGGTCAGGGTAGACCTAACAGCATCAGCAATTAAGAGGTGGTTCTACACTCTTCAGCCCCTCCGATGGCTTGCTGCCAGGTGTAGTTTATTGTCATAACCAGGATGTTTCCATATCCCTAATGGAACTGAAATTTTCTTACTATGAACAATAAAGACTCAACAAATTCTAATGTTTGTCAGATTTGTTGAAGGGGAACAAACCGATATTTTTGCAGTACTCTCTTTGTACATGTCAATTTTATTTCTAGATCGAATCATATTGATATTTACAGAGTTTTACTTCGTAATTCCTAATGCCAGGAAGCCATAGATATGGAGAAAAAATAAAGATATATTATGAAATTTTCATTCAACGTGGATACAAACTATATGAACGCGAGTAATAATGACAAACGAGACGACTGTCGTTTAAGCAAATATTGAGAACAAAAATAAATAAAAACTTCATGACCGTTTCACTAACGACATTGTGTTTCATAAGACATATTGCGGCAACAGACAAGGACCAAAACACAGATTTTTATATCAAAACATATTGAGTGAATTCACCGGAATGTCCGCTAATCCTTTGTTTTTAATTTAAGTTTAAAGTTTTTAGTCGACGATCTTAAATGTAAAGTCCAAGATACAATACAAAAATATTTTTACAACTGGGGGAGGGCGGTTCACGAAACAAAATTTGTAAAATACGGCATTATGAGATGTATATCATGCTGGGATAACTTGATGTATGATGATACTTTAATTGTCTCCGACAGTCTGTAAAATGTGTTCCTAGTCAGGCCTCGGGCGTGTGTAAAAATCATATCTACCTTCTCACGATATGAATATCTTGCCACATATGATCTTTACATACGGCTGCACGAATTGTAATGAATGTGAAGCTTTACAGTTGTATCAAATTGCGTTTCTAGACTAAAGACAGCCAACTCATTCAAGCTTTTCTTTTGTGAGAAAACCACTCAAATTTCAAATTTTATTTTTTTTGTTACATCCTGTATATTACACGGACATAATAGCTGAGCAAGAGATTAGTTGTTTGATAGAAACATTCAATCTACAGAATGGCGTCGAATTAGTCATTTTCTATCAATTCTTTTGCTTTTTCTATAAATATTTTCATGATAATTTTTCCGATGATCTTTCCGTTATGTTAAATAGACTTTGTGAATTTAATCGCAGTAATAGACAAGGTCTCATCATTTTACAGTTGAAATAGCTAAATGCAACTGTATGTTCTATACTAGCAGTTTCTTCTATCGTACGTCTCGCCTGTGGAACTCTCTTCCGGCTTCTTTATTCTCTGTCAAATTTGATCTTCAAAAATTTAAATGTAATATCAATCATCATCTTCTTTGGTGAGAGAAAGAAACGGGAAAAGAAACAGTATAAGAAACCAACAAAAAAAAAGAAAAGAAAAGAAAGACACAAAAATGAGTTACATAAAATGAGAAAAATGCAAAATTGAGAGATGAGATAGAGAAGAGGAAATAAGAGTCAAACACCAAATAAAAAGGATGAATAAGAGACAGAGAAAGAGAGAAAAGGAAAATTAAATATCAAAATGAATAACAATAAAAAAGTGAAACTTAAGAAAAATGAGAGCGAAAGATAGAGAGAAAATGAATAGGAAATAATAGAATGACAATACGAATACAAATTATTAACAATAGAGAGAGACAGAGAAAGAGAAAGAGAGACATATAAAAAGAGAAAGAATAATAAGAGATTAAAGTCTCCATAAAAAGGATAAATATAAAAGAAAGACAGAAAGAAAATAAAAAGAATAAAGAAGACAGAGAGAAAGAAGGGAAAAGAAAAAGCAATAATAAAATGACAATCCGAATAAAAAGAAGGTAAAGAAAGAAAAAGAAATAATAGGATGAAAAACCAAACAAACAAGATACATGGTAGAGAGAGAAAGAGAGATAAAGAGAGAGAGAGATAAAGAGAGGTGAAAGAAAGAAAGAAAGAAAGAAAGAACAGTAGAATGAGAAACTGAATAAAAAGCATGAGCAGAAGAAAGATGGGGAGAGATGAGAGAGAAAAGGGAAAGAAAATAACAGAATGAGAATCCAAATAAAAAGAAAGAGAGAGAGAAAGAAAAGTAAATGGTAAAATTAAAAACCAAATAAAACCGATAAACGACAGAGAAAAAAAGAACGACAGGGAAAAGGAAAAAAGTATAATAGGATAACAAACTAAATAAAAACCATTGACAGAAAAGAGAGGAAGGGGGATGAGAGCAAGAGAAAAAAAGAAAAGCAAATAATAGAATGGCAATCCCAATAAAACGAACAGGGAGAGAGAGAGAGAGGGTGGGAGAGGGTGAGAGAGAGAAGGAATAGGTACAATGAATCAAAAAGAATAAAAAGAAGAAGAGAAAAAGAAACAAAGAAAACTGTAGAATATGTATAACCAGAAGAGAGTAAGGAAAAGATAGAGATAGTGAGAGAGGAAAAGAAAAAATTAATGAAAAGTAGATCGTTTATGTCACAAAAGAAGCGAAATTCTTTCTAAAATATTTAATTTTCCCTTACACCTAACGGTGCATAGGGCAGCGTTTTTGCTGTTTCCGTAACAAACTGTTTTTTATGTGGCAGGGTTATTAGCCATGCGCCCAATCCCGAAAACCTGGAGGAAGTTGATTTTCTAAACGTAGCTTAGACCTAGCATACACACGAAAGTAGGGGATACTAAGTGAGGATCGAACTCACTCTTCAGTTTTAATGATTTCAGCGAGACCAGCCTGCCAACCATTACACTACACCGAGTTTCCATCGCTGCACACGACAACCAACCGTTTCATATCATTTATGACATCAGATATGTGATTTTAGCGTCTTCATTCATTCAGATCAAACTTGAAATTTATTATCAAGATAAATTCTCAGATTGTGTGATTAAACAGGAATTTGGGTTATAATTTCTACAGAGAACCCGTCTAACGAACAACAATATTCATTGATACTATATACAATATTATAAAATATAATTAATAATTATAATTCATAATTAATAATTTATATTTGGCACCGCGTTCCGCCAATGACGATATATATTCGAAAAAATCAATCATACGCAATTTCTCTTTGTTCGTTTAGTTAAAACGTAATATGACGTCATAACAATTTAGTTAATACGAGAGAAACTGAACAGTTAGCATCGCGTTTTAAATCGTGCGAGTTTAATAGAACGAAAAATTGAACTGAAAAAAAATATTTTTGAAAACGTATTTAAAAAAAGTATTATAAAAAGTAAGAAAATGAGAGGGTAGCGCAGAAGATCTTCTTTTGCGTTCGAGTAATTATCTTTGGAGCATTGTGAACAGTCCGACGCCTGTTTTTTGTTATTATCACACGACTGAGCTAAAGTGAGACAGAAATGGCGAAGAAACAGATTAAAGATACTTCAGAAAATGATCTCACTTTTGGAGGAGAAACCCAAAAAGGGCATCTGGAAAATTCTGATTATATCAGCAGCCAAAATTCCATGTTCCCCAATAGTCCTCCAAGTTCGCCTGCTAATCCGATTGGAAAACTTCTGAAAAGGAAGGTAATTATCGAATGTATAACTGCCAAAAACAAATTACAAAGCAAGAACCGGAACATTTCGATCAACACCGAACCTCTAATAGGAAATGCCAAACAAAGTTCATTTATCATTAATAGTCCTTCAAGTTCGTCTGTTAATCTCATCAATAGAAATTTCGAAACGAAGATTGATATAAAATCTTCGTCAACCCAACATGAATTCATAGGCCAAAACCGGGACACCATGTTCAATATCGACCCTCCAGCCGTGGTGCATTTGAGAGAAGAGGACCTTAATTACACTGAAAATTTTTATTCTACTGTCATAAAAAAAGGGTGGAAAACCTTTAAAAGATTCCAAAGTACGACACAATTACCAAATAATCAGTGTGATATTAAAGTAAAAGATAATGAAGAGTTCTATCACGGTCCCAGTGATCACAGTATTGATGGAAACAGAATCTACTATACTGAAGAAAACGAAAGGTATATCATTCGTAGAGGGATACGAATATATCTAAAACCTCTCTTTGAAAACCACGATGTATTTTCTGATCGAGAGAAGTTGCTTTTGTCAGTGTTTTGGCTTGTAATATTGGCAATTTGTCTATTGTGCAGCGAAATATTTCGTCCAAATTTTGGTACACTGTCTTATATTCCATTGGGTACCGTTTCCCTATCGATTTTGCATGCACTGGCATTATTTCATTATAAGGAGAAACGACACATCCAGCCTAAAAAGAAATGGGTAAATGTACCTCCGGATGAATTCATGTACTGATTTTATTTCGACAAAGTTTCGAATTGCAGAAAACTCGACGATAAAAGACAACAAACAGGAAACGAAAACAACAAATAATTTCTAGAATTAACATTTAATGTGGAAATAAACAAAATTCGTATTGGTTATGAAGAGGGATTGACAAAATACAGAGAATTCCGCCGGAAATATACGCAGAATCAAATGACATCATACACAGAATATCATGATGTCACAAAAAGAATAGTGATGAAATTCAGAAGATTTACTCAGAAAAATACGTTCATTAAAGAATATATAACAAGCGTTCCAGTCTATCCAATATTTTAAAAACATGTGTCATATAACAGCCAACGGAACGAATCAAGATTATATTTAAAAATAAAAATCTTTCCTCTATGGAACTAGGAGGAAGAAGAAATTCCATTAGATTATAGGAATGAAGGCATAACAACGCAGTCACTTGAGAACTAACAAAGCACTTTCGTAACCAATGTTGAAAATATCCTAATCTTTCGAAATCATATGCTCTCTTCTCAAAATGAGATGTGTGCCTTAATGTTGACTCTGGAACCCTACAAGAAGGTGAAGAGATGAATAAAATGTCCATCAATTGGGAACTCACCAAGAACTTTCGTAACCACGATTAGTGTTATCCAAGTCTTTCGAAGTCATTTCTCCTATTCTCGAAATAAGATGAGTGACTCAATTTTGAGTATGGACTGCTACAAGAAGATGATGGGAGGCATAACATGGCCATAATTTGGGAACACAGCAAGATTTTTCGTAACCAGTATTAGAGTTACACAAATCATTCGAAATCATTTACCCACTAATCAGAATGAGAGGTGTTCCACAATATTCTTGTTGAATTCCCAAGTGATGGCCATGTTCTGCCTGTCATCGTCTTTTTCAGGGCTCCATACTCAACATTGTGTCACACATTTTATTCTGAATAGAGTGGCAATGATTTCGAAAATGTTGAATAACTCTAATTGTAGTTACGAATGTTCTTGGTGTGTTCCCAATTGAAGGTCACATTATTCCATTCATCATAATCTTGTAGCGTTCCATACACAACACTGAGGCACACATTTCATTCTGAGTAGAGGGAAGATGACTTCAAATGATTTGGTTAAGTTTTGTAGTGGTTATTAAAATTCTTAGCGAGTTCCCATTTATGTCCATGTTACGCCTCCCATTATTTTCTTGCCGGTCTCCATACTCAACAATGATTCATGTATCTCATCCTGAGAAGAGGGAAATGATTTTAAAAGAGTTTGATATCTCTAATAGTGTTTACGAATTATCTTCGTGAATTCAAATTGATGCCCATGTTATGCCTCCTATCATTTTCTTAACTATAATGAAGAGAAATAAACTAACTGGATATTCAGGAAAAGATAGTGTAACGGTTATTTGCGCGGAAAAGAAATCAGCGAGCCAAGTTCAATTTCTGGCCTAGTCTGTTCACTAATGCCTTTGACAAAAGAATGAATACACCTGTCCTTCTATAACTAGCTATGGGTTAAACAACAAGGTAGAGTGGGTTGGGTAGCCTTAGGTGAAAGCAGAACTTTGAAATATAAATCAACTCTTGGATGTAAGCAGTGGTAAATTGCTCCATTATCCAAGAAAATATAGCAGTCTCAGTTTATATAGAAACAGAATCTTTTGAGAACTATGGTCACACAGATATTCAAGCACACAACAATATTTAAACAAATAAATTTAATACTTATATATATATATATATATATATATATATATATATATGTGTGTGTGTGTGTGTGTGTGTGTGTGTGTGTGTGTGTGTGTGTGTGTGTGTGTGAACATTGAGGTTAATACCCGGGGGTGACAGTCTGTTTCATGATTAGACGTAATATTCAGGCCACATTTATGTTTAAATATGCTCTACCATTGAGCACTTTAATCCATGAATATAACAGATATTTAAACTATTTTTATCACACACTATTTCGTCGGCCTTCCTGAATATTTGAGAATCTCAGAGAAAAATGTGTGCTCTCAGGCAGGGTTCGAACTTGCATTAAATTAGATTATTAGATCTGAGATGCTTTGGACCTCTCGTCGAACAATTTTGTATCCAAACGTAAACAAAACAATTTCTACTGAAAGTGATGTATTCGTTATAATCCAACAGATTTTTATTATTTAAACGTTATTTTTAAGGATACACATATTTGTGTAGACGCCCAGTTTATTTATTAAACAGTATACTTATTTGTTTTTCTTTTTGTTTTGTATTTTTTTTCCGGCTTGAATATTCTAGAAATCTTATCAAATAAAAATATGCGCTCTCAAGCTGTTTTTGCAATTGCGTTTTCCTAAGAGAAACTGTCATTAGCTTGACGTGTTTTGAGCCTCTCGACTACTTCGTTCATCGATGACCAAGCATAGCTGAATATTGCATTAAAACACAGATATTGATTTTGCTTAAATTTGGGATATTTCTAAAAAACAGTATTCAATATCGAAGATACAACATTCGTTGTCATAAATGATATCACTGCTGTCTTGAAGTTTCACATCTTAATCAATCATCAGATTACCCACTTAGCCAATTCATCGTTTGTACGTCAAATATGCTTAGTGGCTTTAGTTAAAATTTCCTGGAGAGAGTTTAACCTTGGGAAAAGTTAGATCTTTGAATTTCAAAACAAATCGTGGAGAAAGCAAAACTAAATCACTGCATTATCTTTCACAGTTAACATGGAAACAATGCCTTTACGTTGAAATCCTCACTCAAGCTGCTTTAGAATTTTGTACTTGTACTAACAAGGACGGCTTATGAACAGTTCTCTCTATCCACTGTCACGCACACAAGATGTTGGAGAGTAGCTAGCACCTTTTGAGCAGTCTAACTGATGGACTACTGCTTAGACTGAAAAAATCTATGAGAATGTATTTAAATGGTTGTTTTAATAATTTGCGACAAGCAGATAAATATTCCGACTGATTTACTTCGTCAGCTATTCACCATTTACAACCTCCTCTCTCTTGCTCATAAGTTTTGTCTGTTTGTCACTTAATATTTTGTATGTTTTGTATATTTCCTTTAGCACCGGATACTGTGCTGAACAAATATATTAAGCACTCATTCTTCTCTCTGTATCAATCATCCCGACGATTCAACACAAGACTAGCGTGAGACACGTTATGTTTTTCAGGCAACTGTGTCCCATGTTACGACCGATATTATCAACATGTCACCTCTCTGAATCAAATCGGCCATGATGAGATCCGAACTCGGGTTTGATGGTCGGAATGCTTCTGTTCTGAATATTCAACCGAAATATTTCGTATTAGATTGCCATACAATTGGGTTTTTAAATATATTTGCCATGTGGTGTTTACAGAATGATGTTTGCATATCCGTATGTTTCTTTGTTTAGCAGCATATCAATTTCCTATGGGTTATTTAATGCAGATCTTTAATTTTCTTGTGACCATAAATTTGTTTTACTATTGTATGATAAATACTAGTAATTTTATTTTATTTTTAAATATTTTGTTGGTATTTTTAAACATTTTACTGGTATTTTTATTTACTATGAAAATATATTACATGTATTTTACAATAGAAATGTATTCTTATACATTCATATTGTTTTAACTCCACACTGCTTGTTAACTATTTGCTCATACCAGGAACCCTGACAGGTCTACCATCCCGGGTCAGGGTAGACCTAGCAGCATCGGCAATTAAGAGGCGGTTCTACACTCCTCAGACCCTCCGATCAAATGACTTGATGTCAGATGTAGTTTATCGTCATAACCTGGATGTTTCCATATCAGTAGGGGAGCTGAAGTGTTCATACTATAAAAAATAAAGACTCAACAAATTCTTATGTTTGTCAGATTTGTTGAAGGGGAACAAACCGATATTTTTGCAGTACTCTCTTTGTACATGTCAATTTTATTTCTAGATCGAATCATATTGATTACTGAGTTTTACTTCGTAATTCCTAATGCCAGGAAGCCATACATATGGAGAAAAAATAAAGATATATTATGAAATTTTCATTCAACGTGGATACAAACTATATGAATGCGAGTAATAATGACAAACTAGACGACTGACGTTTAGGCAAATATTGAGAACAAAAATAAAAAATAAAAACTTCATGACCGTTTCACTAACGACATTGTGCTTCATAAGACATATTGCGGCAATAGACAAGGACCAAAACACAGATTTTTATATCAAAACATATTGAGTGAATTCACCGGATTAACTAGAAATAATATGGTGTAAGCGTTCAATTTATGATTCGTCATTTTGTTTCAAGCTTATTCTCACCGATTTGGAGAAAGTTTTAATCGTCATTGATAAAGTGGGTATACAACAATTCGAAGGTTCAAGTCCAAACGGAAAAAAAGATATAAATCATTAAAACATGGGCTAAAGACAAGAAAGCAATTAAACTACCACCTTTAAGTAAACATCACCTAATACAATACGTAAGTTGGCAAAAGAATTATTAAGAATAATTAACAGTATTATAGTTCTGACTATACAAGATGTATCAAAATAAGTTTTTCAAGCTTTGCAGGTGGATTGCTCACACAAAAACTATAAAATTATATCATCAAAATATTAACATATGTCCGCTAATCCTTTGTTTTTAATTTAAGTTTAAAGTTTTTAGTCGACGATCTTAAATGTAAAGTCCAAGATACAATACAAAAATATTTTTACAAATGGGGGAGAGCGGTTCACGAAACAAAATTTGTAAAATACGGCATTATGAGATGTATATCATGCTGGGATAACTTGATGTATGATGATACTTTAATTGTCTCCGACAGTCTGTAAAATGTGTTCCTAGTCAGGCCTCGGGCGTGTGTAAAAATCATATCTACCTTCTCACGATATGAATATCTTGCCATATATGATCTTTACATACGGCTGCACGAATTGTAATGAATGTGAAGCTTTACAGTTGTATCAAATTGCGTTTCTAGACTAAAGACAGCCAACTCATTCAAGCTTTCTTTTTGTGAGAAAACCACTCAAATTTCAAATTTTATTTTTTTTTTGTTACATCCTGTATATTACACGGACATAATAGCTGAGTAAGAGATTAGTTGTTTGATAGAAACATTCAATCTACAGAATGGCGTCGAATTAGTCATTTTCTATCAATTCCTTTGCTTTTTCTATAAATATTTTCATGATAATTTTTCCGATGATCTTTCCTTTATGTTAAATAGACTTTGTGAATTTAATCGCAGTAATAGACAAGGTCTCATCATTTTACAGTTGAAATAGCTAAATGCAACTGTATGTTCTATACTAACAGTTTCTTCTATCGTACGTCTCGCCTGTGGAACTCTCTTCCGGCTTCTTTATTCTCTGTCAACTTTGATCTTCAAAAATTTAAATGTAATATCAATCATCATCTTCTTTGGTGAGAGAAAGAAACGGGAAAAGAAACAGTATAAGAAACCAACAAAAAAAAGAAAAGAAAAGAAAGACACAAAAATGAGTTACATAAAATGAGAAAAATGCAAAATTGAGAGATGAGAGAGAGAAGAGGAAATAAGAGTCAAACACCAAATAAAAAGGATGAATAAGAGACAGAGAAAGAGAGAAAAGGAAAATTAAATATCAAAATGAATAACAATAAAAAAGTGAAACTTAAGAAAAATGAGAGAGCGAAAGATAGAGAGAAAATGAATAGGAAATAAGAGAATGACAATACGAATACAAATTATTAACAATAGAGAGAGACAGAGAAAGAGAAAGAGAGACATATAAAAAGAGAAAGAATAATAAGAGATTAAAGTCTCCATAAAAAGGATAAATATGAAAGAGAGACAGAAAGAAAATAAAAAGAATAAAGAAGACACAGAAAGAAGGAAAAAGAAAAAGCAATAATAAAATGACAATCCGAATAGCAAGAAGGTAAAGAAAGAAAAAGAAATAATAGGATGAAAAACCAAACAAAAAAGATACATGGTAGAGAGAGAGAGAGATAAAGAGAGGTGAAAGAAAGAAAGAAAGAAAGAAAGAAAGAAAGAAAGAACAGTAGAATGAGAAACTGAATAAAAAGCATAAGCAGAAGAAAGATGGGGAGAGATGAGAGAGAAAAGGGAAAGAAAATAACAGAATGAAAATCCAAATAAAAAGAAAGAGAGAGAGAAAGAAAAGTAAATGGTAAAATTAAAAACCAAATAAAACCGATAAACGACAGAGAAAAAAAGAACGACAGGGAAAGGGAAAAAAGTATAATAGGATAACAAACTAAATAAAAACCATTGACAGAAAAGAGAGGAAGGGGGATGAGAGCAAGAGAAAAAAAGAAAAGCAAATAATAGAATGGCAATCCCAATAAAACGAACAGGGAGAGAGAGAGAGTGGGAGAGGGTGAGAGAGAGAAGGAATAGGTACAATGAATCAAAAAGAATAAAAAGAAGAAGAGAAAAAGAAACAAAGAAAACTGTACAATCAGTATAATCAGAAGAGAGTAAGGAAAAGATAGAGATAGTGAGAGAGGAAAAGAAAAAAATTAATGAAAAGTAGATCGTTTATGTCACAAAAGAAGCGAAATTCTTTCTAAAATATTAAATTTTCCTTAACACTTAACGGTGCATAGGGCAGCGTTTTTGCTGTTTCCGTAACAAACTGTTTTTTATGTGGCAGGGTTATTAGCCATGCGCCCAATCCCGAAAACCTGGAGGAAGTTGATTTTCTAAAAGTAGTTTAGACCTAGCATACAAACGAAAGTAGGGAATACTAAGTGAGGATCGAAGTCACTCTTCAGTTTTAATGATTTCAGCGAGACCAGCCTGCCAACCATTACATTACACCGAGTTTGATCGCTGCACTCGTCAACCAACCGTTTCATATCATTTATGACATCAGATATGTGATTTTAGCGTCTTCATTCATTAAGATCAAACTTGAATTTATTATCAAGATAAATTCTCAGATTGTGTGATTAAACAGGAATTTGTGTTATAATTTCTACAGAGAACCCGTCTAACAAACAACAATATTCATTGATACTATATACAATATTATAAAATATAATTAATAATTATAATTCATAATTAATAATTTATATTTGGCACTGCGTTCCGCCAATGACGATATATATTCGAAAAAATCAATTATACGCAATTTTTCTTTGTTCGTTTGGTTAAAACGTAATATGACGTCATAACAATTTAGTTAATACGAGAGAAACTGAAGAGTTAGCATCGCGTTTTAAATCGTGCGAGTTTAATAGAACGAAAAATTGAACTGAAAAAAACATTTTTGAAAACGTATTTAAAAAAAGTATTATAAAAAGTAAGAAAATGAGAGGGTAGCGCAGAAGATCTTCTTTTGCGTTCGAGTAATTATCTTTGGAGCATTGTCCGACGCCTGTTTTTTGTTATTATCACACGACTGAGCTAAAGTGAGACAGAAATGGCGAAGAAACAGATTAAAGATACTTCAGAAAATGATCTCACTTTTGGAGGAGAAACCCCAAAAGGGCATCTGGAAAATTCTGATTCTATCAGCAGCCAAAATTCCATGTTCCCAAATAGTCCTCCAAGTTCGCCTGCTAATCCGATTGGAAAACTTCTGAAAAGGAAGGTAATTATCGAATGTATAACTGCCAAAAACAAATTACAAAGCAAGAACCGGAACATTTCGATCAACACCGAACCTCTAATAGGAAATTCCAAACAAAGTTCATTTATCATTAATAGTCCTTCAAGTTCGTCTGTTAATCTCATCAATAGAAATTTCGAAACGAAGATTGATATAAAATCTTCGTCAACCCAACATGAATTCATAGGCCAAAACCGGGACACCATGTTCAATATCGACCCTCCAGCCGTGGTGCATTTGAGAGAAGAGGACCTTAATTACACTGAAAATTTTTATTCTACTGTCATAAAAAAAGGGTGGAAAACCTTTAAAAGATTCCAAAGTACGACACAATTACCAAATAATCAGTGTGATATTAAAGTAAAAGATAATGAAGAGTTCTATCACGGTCCCAGTGATCACAGTATTGATGGAAACAGAATCTACTATACTGAAGAAAACGAAAGGTATATCATTCGTAGAGGGATACGAATATATCTAAAACCTCTCTTTGAAAACCACGATGTATTTTCTGATCGAGAGAAGTTACTTTTGTCAGTGTTTTGGCTTGTAATATTGGCAATTTGTCTATTGTGCAGCGAAATATTTCGTCCAAATTTTGGTACACTGTCTTATATTCCATTGGGTACCGTTTCCCTATCGATTTTGCATGCACTGGCATTATTTCATTATAAGGAGAAACGACACATCCAGCCTAAAAAGAAATCGGTAAATGTACCTCCGGATGAATTCATGTACTGATTTTATTTCGACAAAGTTTCGAATTGCAGAATACTCGACGATAAAAGACAACAAACAGGAAACGAAAACAACAAATAATTTCTAGAATTAACATTTATTGTTGAAATAAACAAAATTCGTATTGGTTATGAAGAGGGATTGACAAAATACAGAAAATTCCGCCGGAAATATACACAGAATTAAATGACATCATACACAGAATATCATGATGTCACAAAAAGAATAGTGATGAAATTCAGAAGATTTACTCAGAAAAATACGTTCATTAAAGAATATATAACAAGCGTTCCAGTCTATCCAATATTTTAAAAACATGTGTCATATAACAGCCAACGGAACGAATCAAGATTATATTTAAAAATAAAAATCTTTCCTCTATGGAACTAGGAGGAAGAAGAAATTCCATTAGATTATAGGAATGGAAGGCATAACAACGCAGTCACTTGAGAACTAACAAAGCACTTTCGTAACCAATGTTGAAAATATCCTAATCTTTTGAAATCATATGCTCTCTTCTCAAAATGAGATGTGTGCCTTAATGTTGACTCTGGAATCCTACAAGAAGATAAAGAGATGAAAAAATGTCCATCAATTGGGAACTCACCAAGAACTTTCGTAACCACGCTTAGTGTTATCCAAGTCTTTCGAAGTCATTTCTCCTATTCTCGAAATAAGATGAGTGACTCAATTTTGAGTATGGACTGCTACAAGAAGATGATGGGAGGCATAACATGATCATAATTTGGGAACACAGCAAGATTTTTCGTAACCAGTATTAGAGTTACACAAATCATTCGAAATCATTTACCCACTAATCAGAATGAGAGGTGTTCCACAATATTCTTGTTGAATTCCCAAGTGATGGCCATGTTCTGCCTGTCATCGTCTTTTTCAGGGCTCCATACTCAACATTGTGTCACACATTTTATTCTGAATAGAGTGGCAATGATTTCGAAAATGTTGGATAACTCTAATTTTAGTTACGAATGTTCTTGGTGTGTTCCCAATTGAAGGTAACATTATTCCATTCATCATAATCTTGTAGCGTTCCATACACAACACTGAGGTACACATTTCATTCTGAGTAGAGGGAAGATGACTTCAAATGATTTGGTTAAGTTTTGGAGTGGTTATTAAAATTCTTAGCGAGTTCCCATTTATGTCCATGTTACGCCTCCCATTATCTTCTTGCCGGTCTCCATATTCAACAATGATTCATGTATCTCATCCTGAGAAGAGGGAAATGATTTTAAAAGAGTTTGATATCTCTAATAGTGTTTACGAATGACCTTCGTGAATTCAAATTGATGCCCATGTTATGCCTCCTATCATTTTCTTAAATATAATGAAGAGAAATAAACTAACTGGATATTCAGGAAAAGATAGTGTAACGGTTATTTACACGGAAAAATGAATCAGCGAGCCAAGTTCAATTACTGGCCTAGTCTGTTCACTAATGCCTTTGACAACAGAATGAATACACCTGTCCTTCTCTAACTAGCTATGGGTTAAACAATAACGTAGCGTGGGTTGGGTAGCCTTAGGTGAAAGCAGAACTTTGAAATATAAATCAACTCTTGGAGGTAAGCAGTGGTAAATTGCTCCATTATCCAAGAAAATATAGCAGTCGCTATTTATATAGAAACATAATCTTTTGAGAACTATGGTCACACATATATTCAAGCAGACAACAATATTTAAACAAATAAATTTAATATTTATATATATATATATATATATATATATGTGTGTGTGTGTGTGTGTGTGTGTGTGTGTGTGTGTGTGTGTGTGTGTGAACATTGAGGTTAATACCCGGTGGTGAGAGCCTGTTTCATGATTAGACGTAATATTCAGGCCACATTTATGTTTACATATGCTCTATCATTGAGCACTTTAATCCATGAATATAACATATCTTTTAACTATTTTTTATCACACACTGTTTTCGTCGGCCGGCCTGAATATTCGACAATCTTAGAGAAAAATGTGTGCTCTCAGGCAGGGTTCGAACTTGCGTTAACTTAGATTATTAGATCTGAGATGCTTTGGACCTCTCGGCGACGAGGTGTCGATGACCGAGCAAAGTTGAATAGTGCAAGAGATTTTTTTTCGAAATATACATATCAGAGCATTTTTGTATCCAAACGTAAACAAAGCAATTTCAAATTCTCGTTATAATCCAATGGATCTTTATTATTTAGACGTTATTTTTAAGGATACTCGTATTCGTGTAGACGCCACGTTTATTTATTAAACAGTATACAAATTTGATTCTTAGTTGTTTTTTTTGTTTTGTTTTTTTACCGACATGAATAATCTAGAAATCTTATCAGAGGAAAATATGCGCTCTCAAGCAGTATTTGAAAATGCGTTTTACTAAGAGAAATTGTCATTAGCTTGACGTGCTTTGAACCTCTTGGCCACTTCGTTTATCCATGACCAAGCATAACTGAATATTGCATTCAAACACAAATACTGATTTCGTTAAATTTCCGATATTTCTGACAAAAAGAATATTCAATATCAAAGATAAAGCAATCGTTGGCTTAACTGATATAATTGTTGTCTTGAAGTTTCACATCTTAAACAATCATCAGATTGCCCACTTAGCCAGTTCATCGTTTGTACGTCAAATATGCTTAGTGGCTTTATTTAAAATTTCCTGGAGAGAGTTTAGCCTTGGGGAAAATTAGATCTTTGAATTTCAGAACAAATCGTGGAGAAAGCAAATCTAAATCACTGCATTATCTTTCACAGTTAACATGGAAACAATGCGGTGAAAGCCTCACTCAAGCTACTTTATAATTTTGTTCTTGTACAAACAAGGACGGCTTATGAACAGTTCTGTCTATCCACTGTCACGCACACAAGATGTTGGAGAGTAGCTAGCACCTTTTGAGCAGTCTAACTGATGGACTAGTGCTTAGACTGAAAACATCTATGAGAATGTATTTAAATGGTTGTTTTAATAATTTGCGACAAGCAGATAAATATTCCGACTGATTTACTTCGTCAGCTATTCACCATTTACAACCTCCACTTTTTGCTCGTAGGTTTTGTCTATTTGTAACTTAGTGTTTTGTATGTTTTGTATATTTCCTTTAGCACTGGATACTGTGCTGAACAAATATATTAAGCACTCATTCTTCTCTCTGTATCAATCATCCCGACGATTCAACACAAGACTAGCGTGAGACACGTTATGTTTTTCAGGCAACAGTGTCACATGTTACGACCGATATTATCAACATGTCACCTCTCTGAATCAAATCGGCCATGATGAGATCCGAACTCGGGTTTGATGGTCGGAATGCTTCTGTTCTGAATATTCAACCGAAATATTTCGTATTAGATTGCCATACAATTGGGTTTTTTCAATATATTTGCCATGTGGTGTTTACAGAATGATGTTTGCATATCCGTATGTTTCTTTCTTTAGCAGCATATCAATTTCCTATGGGTCATTTAATGCAGATCTTTAATTTTCTTGTGACCATAAATTTGTTTTACTATTGTATTAGTAATTTTATTTTATTTTTAAATATTTTGTTGGTATTTTTAAACATTTTACTAGTATTTTTATTTACTATGAAAATATATTGCATGTATTTTACAATAGAAATGTATTCTTATACATTCATATTGTTTTAACTCCACATTGAGTGTTAACTCTTTGTTCATAGCTGGAACCCTGACAGGTCTACCATCCCGGGTCAGGGTAGACCTAACAGCATCAGCAATTAATAGGTGGTTCTACACTCCTCAGACCCTCCGATCAAATGGCTTGCTGCCAGGTGTAGTTTATTGTCATAACCAGGATGTTTCCATATCCCTAATGGAACTGAAATTTTCTTACTATGAACAATAAAGACTCAACAAATTCTTATGTTTGTCAGATTTGTTGAAGGGGAACAAACCGATATTTTTGCAGTACTCTCTTTGTACATGTCAATTTTATTTCTAGATCGAATCATATTGATTACTGAGTTTTACTTCGTAATTCCTAATGCCAGGAAGCCATACATATGGAGAAAAAATAAAGATATATTATGAAATTTTCATTCAACGTGGATACAAACTATATGAATGCGAGTAATAATGACAAACGAGACGACTGTCGTTTAGGCAAATATTGAGAACAAAAATAAAAAATAAAAACTTCATGACCGTTTCACTAACGACATTGTGCTTCATAAGACATATTGCGGCAATAGACAAGGACCAAAACACAGATTTTTATATCAAAACATATTGAGTGAATTCACCGGATTAACTAGAAATAAAATGGTGTAAGCGTTCAATTTATGTTTCGTCATTTTGTTTCAAGCTTATTATCACCATATTGGAAAAAGTTTTAATCGTCATTGATGAAGAGAGTATACAACAATTCGAAGGAGCTAATGTTACAAGTCTAAACGGAAAAACAAGGTATAGATTGCTAAAAACATGGGCTAAGGACAAGAATGCAATTAAACTACTACTTATATAAGTAAACATCAACTCATACAATACGAAAGTTGGCAAAAGAATTATTAAGAATAATTAACAAGTATTGATTTTACAAGGTGTATCAAAAAATGTTTACAAGCTTTGCTGGTGGATTGCTCACACAAAAAGTTATTAAATGAGATAATCAAAATATAAACATCTGTCCGCAAATCCTTCGTTTTTAATTTAAGTTTAACGTTTTTGGTAGATGATTTTAAATGTAAAGTCCAAGATACAATACAAAAATACTTTTAAAAATGGGAGAGGGCGGTTCACGAAACATACACTTTGCAAAATACGGTACTATGAGATGTATATTATGCTACGATAACTTGACGTATGATGATACTTTATCTCTGACTGCATGTAAAATCTGTTACTAGTCAGGCTTCGAGCGTGTGTAAAAATCCTATCTACCTTCTCATGAGATGAATATCTTGCCACATATATGATCTTTAAATAGGGCTGCACGAACTGTAATGAATGCGGGGCTTCACAGTTGTATCAAATTGCGTTTCTAGACTAAAGACAGCCAACTCATTCAAGCTTTGCTGTCGTAAACATCTGTAATATAACAATCTGGCTCCACCCGAGGAAGGCTGATGCAAGCGGGGGTGTTTCCGGTCGTTGAAAGGAACGGATGTTTGTTTGACCTTATTTCCGGCAGTAGCGGAAATGGCTACAGAGGCAAACAGAACAGGTGTCTCTGAGAATTACGTGGGCGTGCGTGGGCGAGGCAAAACCGGAAGAAAAAGTCCCGGTTTTGGAGATTATAAAAAGACCTCGTCGCACGGATTCACCAGTAGTAGACAGACCAGAGTAGAGTAGCAGTAGAGAGGAGCGACAGAGATCGGCCGGTGAAGAGAGACACAACAGATACGACGACACTCCCGTCAACCCTTAGAAGCGCGCTCTCTCACTCTCTGTTCCCTAGGCTACACGGTTCATCGTCATTAATAAAAATATAACTTATATTTTTATATATATGCGTGTTTGTTGTTCGTCGATATAACTGGAACCAGCATTCGCTAGGCATAACACATCCTTTACATTTAGTAACTCAAAAACGAAGGATTTTCAAACATATGTTTATAAGGACTTTTATCCTTATGTGAGAAACCCACTCAAATCTTAAAAATTCTTTTTGCTACATCCAGTATATTACACGGACATAATAGCTGAGCAAGAGATTAGTTGTTTGATAGAAACTTTCAATCAACAGAATGGCGTCGAATTAGTCATTTTCCATCACCGTAACATAACTTCTTTTGCTTTTCTATAAATATTTTCATGATAATTTTTCCGATGATCTTTCCTTTATGTTAAGTAGATTTTGTGAGTTTAATCGCAGTAATAGACAAGGTCTCATCATTTTACAGTTGAAATAGCTAAATGCAACTGTATGTTCTATGCTAACAGTTTCTTCTATCGTACGTCTCGCCTGTGGAACTCTCTTCCGGCTTCTTTATTCTCTGTCAAATTTGATCTTCAAAAATTTTAATGTAATATCAATCATAATCTTCTTTTTTCTTAATTCTTTTTTTTCTTTTCTCTCCTTAATAATATATTTTTCTTGTATTCTCTAACACTCAGTAAACCCCATTGTAGTTTATTGGTTTATTTCCTTGATTTCGTGAAATGATTAAAAAATGCATTGCAGATAGATTATAGAAGTCATAAAATTCTTGATGGTAAAAAATGGATTGCAGATAGATTATAGAAGTCATAAAATTCTTGATGGTAAAAAATATATGCATATAATTACTGCAATTTTTGAAATGAGTTTCTTTTTAAGTTTATATTTATACAAGACAATGTAACTTCACATTCTACAATATTTATGTATTTATTACAGCGAGATTCAAGACCTAAACGACACTAGAGGCTGAAAATAAGAGGCTCAGTATATATGTATATGTGTGGAAAATAGTGGTTAATCCTAGACTTGAAAATGGTAAAATTGGAGTAATTCTGAAAACACTAGAGCAGTGGTTCACCAGGACAAAAGCTACTCAAGTGAAACCTACTTCACACCAGTGGAATACGAGGATATGAGGGTTGCTTGCTACGATGTGCGTAGCGTGGCGGATTTTTGCCGTGAACGTTAGAACTGACGGAATGCGGAACTAAAAATGTAGTTCGTCTGAGCACTTTCCATGCAAGTAGCGATAGGGGAGTGAGAGAGGGTTTGTAAGGCAGGAAATGATTTGTTAACCACAAGGACACAGAAACGATTTGAGCTATATATGGAAATTGAGCATTGGGCAACTCCTGTTCAAATAGGACAGCAGTACTAGCTGTTCGTCCTGATGTGACTCTTGTATAGGTAGAGGATTACACAAGGAGTCAGTATCTTGCTGGAGTGTTACGTAGTGGTAGATTGTATGTACGAGTTCCACTTGAGGTTTCACTTGAGTTTAAAGCCCAATAGTTTAGGTTGCCTGAGAGAATATCCATTCATTGTCACGGGTTATAGTTCAAGGTTCGATCGGTGATGATGGAATGTAGTTAGTCTGAGGCCCTAGTCTTGAGGTACTGAATGTAACCAGCCAGTTTTCCCCTACTGAGATCGAAAGAATGGCTAGCTACCAGTCTATCTTATACCGTTGTATCTTCAGCATAGATATTTGCATATGATCAAATTATATTCTAAGACAGATCATTCATGTAAAGCAAGAAGAGAGTTTATACTAGGGGATAACTGCGGTGATTTTAGGGCCCCGTATGAACTATCTTCAGAAATCTACACGTTAAAATGACTATTATTGAGAAGACTCTTCCAGTGATTCTATAGCTAAGGAGCAATCCTTTTTGCCACATCTTGTCAAAAGTCTTTAAAATACATAATGTTATTTTCCTTGAAATGAAATATAACTGACACTCAGTTTTATGCCAAACCATTAAAGATAACCAGATACAGGCTTGATTTACCACAGTCGATGGTGATAATCTGGTATCCATATCAGTAGTGACCAATAGAGCATATGCTGACCACGTTGCATAGAAGAAGAACCTTTCAACATATAAAAAACGTTCTAGACAAGTTGAACAGTCTCTCGGCAGATATAGGATAAGAGAGTCTCTGATTCGAATGTAATTGACTATGTGCTGGAGTGAATAAAACTTAAAGTTAAATAAAATTTAAGTCTTATATCATTCACTAATCAGCACTTGTGATCATTTAACTTGGATCAGACTGAGTGCGTGATTTGTGAGTTGGTTATTGATATATACCTAAATATATAGACAGACTTATAACAAGTGAATTTTCATTTATTCATCTATAAAATGTTTTCAATAAAAATATCGTAATACAGGCGCTAAATATTCTTCCAAACGAACTTTCATCGTCAGTATAGTATATATACTAAAATATACATTACACTCCAGTTAAGAACATACTAGAATGACTGACATTAGCTTTCTTCCGGCCGTCAACTTTTGAAGTACGTGCTCTTATACTTGTATTCGGTTTTGCAAGTGTAATTTGTAATACACACCGTTTTGTAAACCTCGCTTTTTAGAGGAGTTATGCAGTTTCACTGCAGAGATCGAAAATAAAAAATGAAAGCTTGTCGTATCGAACAAGGGGCTCCAGGGGCTGCCCAAATTTACACTGGCAGAGAGTAAATTTTGGAGTGAAATAAAAATGCAATGTTAAACATGAAAGTACCATATCTCCTCATTCATTTTGTCCGCTGTGTTATCCTTAACAGACACATTGACGTTTTACACTCAAAAAACTGATTAAATTTAGAGAAGATCAATGATTTTATATTAATATATAACATGGTAATTTTTTCAGGTCTATGCAATATCGTATTAATTAAATATATTATTCTATGGAATATTACTTTAAAATTTGCTGATAATTTAAAAATGATCTATTCTCACTATAAAATTATACTTCCTAAGTACATGTTTTTGACTAGACATCACTTTCTTAAATAGAGAAACTGATATCTACTGGCTTATATATTGAAGGTCTTAATAAAGAAAGTGTACTTCTTTTCGCTTTTTAATATTAGAAAATAGGGTATCAATTCAAACACGCACATTTAGTAAATATTAGGTTGTCACACATAAAATGCCATAGGTTTTAGTTGGTTGCTGACTCGGCCGTCTAACGAAGTAACCTCTTTAGTACATAAAAAGTATCAAATATTCCATTGCTCTTTTTCTTTCAAAAAATGTTTCTTTCAATATATTTTTTACGCATAACCCAATGGAAATGAGTAATCTTATTGTATGAATACAAGCCTGGAAAAAACATTTTGCATTGAATTATTACATGCAATGGAAAATTAGCAATATTTGAAAACAGTAAGAGAGTAGACTAGTAATTAGATGCAAGTTTTCACCAAAATAATAACCAAAACCTTCACTAAAACGTAAAAAGTTAATGGCTACAGTATGGTGGTCTTTCAAAGGGGTTATTCATTCTTGACTTAAGAGAAAACAACAACGGCAATCTCATATTTTAGAGAATGAATGCAGGAAAAATTGAAAAATAGACATTCTATATTTGGGAATAGGGATGACCGAATTTTGCTGCCCGACAACGAACAACTGGACGCTTCTCAATCAACTCTCCAAAAGTTGCATATCCTGAATTATGAAATTTTACCTCATCGTCCATATTCACCTGATATCTCGGTAAAAAAAAACTAGTGGCATTTGTACATGAGAAATAAGGAAGATAATTGGATTTAATACACGTAAAATATCTATCGACTTTATATATATATATAAAAGATAATCTCTTTGAGCAGGAGTAGTGTTTTATCTCTTGCTTCCTGTTTAGAATTGGGTTTCCGGCTCCTTCTAAAGTTTCTTCTTTCTCTTTCAATTCCGGCGACCTCTTGCGTCTCTGTGGCATTATCATCTTGCTTGGGGTGGTGCTCTTACGGGAATTTATTTCTCTGACCCGACAGTAATATGATTGACGTCAGAAGCAGTAACCGCCAAAAGTGTGATTACGTCAAAGACAGACAGCTTCAAAAGCAGAAAATATAAACAGTAACAAACAAAAGTGTGATTACGTCTAAGGTAGCCGACTTCAAAAGCAATAATCGGTGAAAATGATTGATAGGTATGCCTAGCCATAGTTGACGCACTGAAACAATTTGATAAGGCAAAATACGTAGGAAGTGCAGCGTATATAAGACCGGATCTTTTGAGGGCAAGGTAGAACACCGACAAAACAGAGAGAAAAAACAGAGATGACACAGAGAAGAGAGAAGATAACTCATGTTAGTCAACTTCCTCGTGTGTGCGTGATTCCCTCTGACTACCACTCCACACAACCGTCATCGACGAAGAATAAAAATGTAAGTCTATATTTATATATATACATGTTCGTGTTGATCGTTGCTCGACAAGAAGATCATCATCGTTGTTTTTGAGAAGAAGCATTATACTTCATACTCTGTAATCATCTACATCGCGTAGTACTTTAGCCTTGTAAAGGGTGAACAACTGCTTAATTTTTTTAATTAAATTGATAGTTTCAAGTGAATCTTTCTTTTTGTAGTACACAGTATTGTTTCGTTTGGGTCGGTGTTGTTTATTGTAACGACAATAATTCTTCTTTGTTATCAGTAGAAAATGTTATCGATATATAGGTCCTACGTTATTTTTATTCCTAATCTTCTCGGAGGCTGTGTTTCTAAAAAAAATGATAGAAAAAAATCTACGGTATCTCATTTAGACCTGAAAACCGTCGGAAAATGCTTATAGGAGTTAAGAATAAATTTAGTGCCAAAAAAGTGTGGATCCTGGCACAGACGCTAGAAATGTACAGGCGGTTATAAAAAGGTCAAGGTTGTTTATGAATTTAAAAATGACGTGATTTCAAACACAGACGAAAATGCTAGGGATTTTAAAAATAGTTTTAATCAAAAGTAAAATACGGGAAATATAATCTAAAACGATATAAAAAGTTACGATTTTGCTCACTCAAGATCAAACGCCTATTCTAATACAACGTCACCATATCTCTTTTGACCAAAACGCCAAAATCACGCTTGTGCCTTAGTGGCTTTACTGCCTTGAATGGAACGATATAATAAAAATATATATCATGTAAACAAATTAGTTTAATACCCAATTTCGCATAAGTATCTCATTTCCTTTGTTTGAATTTAATTCTCTTTATTGTAGAGGTTTTGTTTTGTTTTGTTTTATTTTTGCCTGCTGATAAATCGTAACATGATTTTTTTCTAGCAGTTTCTTCTATCTCATTTTTGGTATCAGGATTACTAGTTTTAGTTTTACAAAGACACATATTAAAATCAGGCTGCCACCACATAATAATATCAATATGACAAACACGCTTTGACGTTTAAGCCTCGCCTCTAACTGGATAAGCATGATATTTAATATGAAAATATGATATTTTTTTGAGTTTTAGAAAAATCTATGTCAGTGTTGGAAACGTTTTTATGTGACATTCTTTAGGACTTCATAGGACTAAAATGAGGTTTACACTGAGACGACTACACATGTGTATCAAGGAGAGGGAACGCTAAGATTTTAAATATAAATAATTTTGTTTTACATATGTTTGGACGTATAATCTAACTGATTTCATTTATTTCCTTTTTTTTTGTGTATTATTTATCACATTTATTGTTCGATATTCCACACTGTGATAATAGAAAAGTGACTTACTGTAACCGATGTGTAAACATATTTTTTTAATTATTTCACCCCAAGCAAGGCATTTCACTGCCACTCTAGCGCATGGGGTTACATAGAGCGATTGGATATAGGAAATGTCAGAAGGAGGGCGATAGACGTGTAAGGAGGTACATAGGAAGAGTGTTTGAAAGAATAGGCGCGAGTTAGTTTGTTAGGAGGTGTCTATTGACCTTACATTTAAACTCCTGGAGGTTGTAGCCGTCGGGGAAGCAAGTATGCCGAAGAGAATTCCACAGGCGGGAAGTGCAAGAAAAGAAGCTGATGGAGTAGAAATTACGGTTACATTTTATCGGTTTCACTGTAAAAGGGTGGGACCTAGTTGCTAATCTAGTATCTCGTGCAAATACGTACCTAGGGAGCACCAGTGATCTAAGTTCATCGGAGCAGAAGCCGCGAAAGTATTTATAGAAGAGGCACAGGGAAGCCACGTCACGCCGTTGAGAGAGTGACTGCAGCCGGTCAGCCAAGTCGGTATCGATCACATTACAGATTCTCCGTTGTATTTTTGTCAAGAACCCCGAGGAGAATAGCAGGAGCACCCGACCAGACGTGGCAGCATTATTCAATGCACGGGCGGATGGTAGATTTATATATGTACAGGATAGATTCAGACGGAAAGGACTTCCGGGCCCTGCACAGAGAACCGACTTTCATAGTAGCGGATTTATCAATGGATTCGATATAGTCATTCCAGTTGAGATGCGCTGAAAGTGTTTAACATATATTTTTTAAAGTTTAATTTAAAATTAAAATTCACAGCATCCCCTCTCGTTTTCGCCCATGTGTATTTGCATCAGTGTAACGATCACTTTAGTTCGATGAAATAATATAGGACGAAACGCGTCACAAGTGAAAAATCTTACTACTCATAGATTTCTCAAAATTGTTCAATTATAAAAACATATATATATATATATATATATAATTTTCTATTTATTTGAGTTAAATTAGTTTAGTCATCAAGCATTTCATTTTATCCACTTCACCAACATATGCTATTTGCATTATAAAATTATCAAATTTAATCTGAAAACGAAGGGAATGATTTGCCACAGTGAGCATAACATGACACGGTGCGGCGTGGTGGTTCCTAGCTCTGTGCAATCTGAACGAGTGTCACTTCGCTTTCTCTTTTCATTCTTCATTTTGCCAACGATTACTTTCCGTCGCAATTTATTTTCCTCCTTTTCGTTTTGGTTCCATTTTAGATATTTCTCTACTCAAAATTTTTATGGCTGTGATTGCCAAACCATTTAATTGGTAGCAGGATCTTAGCGGGACGCATATGCGTCGTTCGTCTATTAAAAGGAAAAATAGAAGCGAACAAGGTAAACAAGGGAGATAACTTGCGTTGAAATGGTTCCGAGAAACAAATTTTGAATGGTATTAATCAAAGATATATAACAAATATGTCTAGAGAGACTATCGCACAGAAATGTGAGATTAATGCTTGCTGTCTTCTGCCCAACCGAAATGAAACACTAAAACTGAATGGCTTAGCTGAATATCGTTATGTTCATTTAATGCGCATGTGCTCACATTTGATATGTGTCGTAAGTAATTTGAGCATTGAAATATTCTTGTTTTGGTTCGTTTTTTCTGATTTTATTATCGGGAGTTGGGGTACTCACAGTGACATTGCATGTAAAGGATAACTTCAGAGATGAAATAATATTGGATCACGTGGCAGTTATAGAGAATAAAATTGCATTCTTTCCACTGTATACGTCGTTTTGTTTATAGGATAGTGACACAAGTCAGTTTGGTAATTCCAAGAAAGCGGTCAGTAGCAGTGAGAATTTTATTTTTCTGCCAAGATTGTCCAAATTCTCATGTATGATGTCAAACATGATAAGCATTATTCCTCATATTTTTCCAAGTTCATTTTGATACTAGCTTAAATATTCATTTTTAGGTTCAACCGAGAGATTTTTCTTCTAAATTTTCTATGTGCTCTGTTCACGATATTTTTCACCTCCTCTTATTAAATTCACTAGAGCCCATTGAAATATAGAACTAGCCAAAATCTTAAAAGCTAATGAAAAAATATATATATATGTTTGTGTCGTTAAACTAAACCAATTATTTAAGTAGAGCTTTGAAACTGAAAAGAAGTAAAGAGAAAACTAAGGATTTAATAAAGAAATTTTGATTACGGTTAAATTAGGTTAAATTTTGACTGGTCAAAAGTTTAAGACCATATATGAAAGAAGTCTTAAACGAAGCGGGAAACGCCCAACGCAGTCGTGAGTTTCACGGTCATCATTATGAATAGCTTCAAGAACACGCTTTGACATGGTCAATGTAAATATCTGGGGAAGGCTGTCTGGTATGTTATTTCAATTGATGAAGATGGCTTCAGAAAAACCATGCACTGTTTGAAATTGATATCTCTTTCTACAAACACATCCTTGTCATGCACCCTAAACATCTTCAGTTAAGTTCAGGTCGGGTGAAAACGAGATATGGTTAAGAAAATGAAAATTTTCTCCTAACAATACATATATTTAAGCATTTAGTCAAACAATCAATTTTTTTAAATCAATAAAAATATCCGACCAAGTAAAACCATTTTGATAACGCAAAAGCTTACATTTATTAAATTATCTATTAATATTTCGTAGCGTAACCGTTATTACTAATTACAGCATGTATGCATTTTAAGTAGTCCTCTACGAATTTGTTTTATTATTCTTGGTTAACATTTTTCCATTCTTCACGACAAAATTCCTTTAGTTCAAACAGGTTTTGCAGGTTCCTTCATTGAATTCTCAGTTTCAGCTCTCTGCATAAATTTTTAATCGGACTGAAATCTGGACATTGACTTGGCCATGCTTGAACGTCTATTCTATTTGAACTTAACCATGATTTTATAAGTTTCGCAGTATATTAGCTATCGTTGTCTTGTTGAAAGGCCCAACTTAGTTTCAGCGAATGTGCACTCTGGCGTACATTTCTCTCCAAAATGTCGCTATAATATGCTCCATTCATCTTCCCTTCTATTATTTTAATGTTCCATAAAACTTGAGCATTAAAGCAACCGCAGATCATAATTGATCCGCCTCCCAATGTTACTGTTGGAGTAGTATTCTTCTTTCTCCAAAACATTTCAGCCAAAAAATTCAATTTTTGTTTCGTCTGACTAAAGTATATTTTCCCACAATGCTCGTTTGTAGAATCCAGTGTAGCAAGAACGTTTTTTTTTCCTTAAGAATTGTTTTTTCTCCTTGAAATCCTCGTAAAGATGTCATAGCGACGAAGTGAACGACTAATTGTATCCGTACTCACTTTTACTCCACTTCCAGTCATCCATAAAGTTCTTTAAGCGTAATTCGGGCCTCGTAGCTAAGCTTTATCACCAATAATCTTGCAGTACGTTCCTTTACCTTTCCATGACGACTAAAGCTTTTTGGAGGACAAATGGAATGACATATACCAACTGAACTCAATGGTACATTTAACTGACTAGATATCTTCCTATAACCAAGTCCATTCGTATAAACATCAACAATATATTTACAAGGGTCTTGATTGTAAATCATAAAATTATTGTAATCATAAAATTAATAAAACTATTGTAATCATAAAATTAATCTGGAATGTTCAAATGAAAGAAACCCTATCTAATTTGGAACATTCTAGTAAAATTTTGACACGTTTATAAAATAAAAAGCTGTTGTAAATTAAATAAATCTCTTGTAAACGTTTGAGATATTACTATAAGTTTTTCTTCGTGAGATGTTTTTTTTAATTTTTTTAATCTGATTGTTTGACTGAATACCTAATATATGTTCTACGAGCAGTAAAAGTTTAATTAATGTAACTGCATTAATTTTTTTTAATCGTATCACCCCGAGCAAGGCGGTAACGCCAATGATGTGCAGGGGGCTACGTAATAGTGAAAAGATTGGAAAAGATAAAGCCGGAAACCACATCCTAAATAGGGAACAAGGTATGAGCCTCTTAACCTGTGCAATAGACATGGGAGGAGTGTGAACCGGGCGATAGATAGATCTATCTACTCCATATACCTAAAAACATTTTGTAATGTATTGTAAACTTTATTGTGACACTATATATATATATATATATTAAGCAGTTATTGGTCAAAGTCAAATTAGACCAGCAGGCAGTTGGATCAGAAAGTGCTCAATACATATTTAATGCAGAGCTTTAAATTTTCTAATTTGGAATACAAAACGTCTGAAGTTACCGAAACTAAGGTAGTATATATTTTACTAACCTAAGTTCTCTACTAGTCGCTCTTGTAATGCACTGCGACTATGATTGTGTAAATTGTTTTTAATTATCAAATTTAGTTTTGGTATATAGGGTTTCGGTTATATGTAGGAATTCTGAGTAGTTAAAGACCGGCCATGTTTTTTTCTTCCTCGTCAACTGGACACATGGCTTCGAGGTGTTCCCCCCCCCACCTCACCACAGACAATCGCATCTACCTCCCATTAGTATGGGACAGGCTTGCCTCCCAGAGAGTAAAATACTATGCCTCCTTGGCCTTACACTTTCGGCGGACCTCTAATGGAATGACTATATCGAATCCATTGCCAAATCTGCCGCTATGAATGTCGGCTCTCTGTGCAGGGCCCGGAAGTTTTTCCAACCTGAATCTATCATGCACATATACAAATCTACCATCCGCCCGTGTATTGAATGCTGCTCTCCTTGGGCTTCTTGACAAAAATACAAAGGAGGATCTGTAACGTGGCTGATACTGACTTGGCAGACCAGCTGCAACCACTCTCTCACCGGCGTGATGTGGCTTCCCTGTGCCTCTTCTACAAGTACTTTCATGGCTTTTGCTCCGATGAACTTAGAGCACTGGTGCCGCCTAAGCAGGAATTTACACGAGATACTAGATTAGCAACTAGGTCCCACCCTTTTACAGTTAAACAGATAAGATGTAACCGTAAATTCTACTCCAACAGCTTCTTTTCTCGCGCTTCCCGCCTGTGGAACTCCCTTCCACAAGTCTGATTTCCCGACAGCTACAATCTCCAGGTGTTTAAATGTAGGGTCAATAGACACCTCCTATCACACTAACTCCCAATTATTCTCAGAACACTCTCATCTACCCAACCCTCATTCTCGGTATCCTTACCCGCCTATCACCCACCCTCTGACAGTTCCTATATTTAACCATTCTCGGTATCCCTACCCGCCTATCACCCACCCTCTGACATTTCCTATATTTAATCATCCTTTCTCCACTCTATGTAGCCCCCTGCGCAGTAGTGGCATTGACATGCCTTGCTCGGGGTGAAACGCTTATAAAAAAAAAGATATATATATATATATATATATATATATATATATATATATATATATATCATTTTCCTTTATTGATATACAGAATTGACTGGATAAACCCATGAGTTAATCTCGAATCTCCATTCAACAACTTAATCTCTGTAGAAGTGTTCATATATACCTGACAGCTGTTCAGATTTTCTAATGAGTACTTATCAATATCATTTAGGATGCTGTCACGTGAGAATTCAGTGAGGCGGAAGTAAATCGATACAAAAGATAATCTTTGATCAGTGATAGACCAATTGACTCATTCAAAAGTTGGGACTTGATCCAATAATCGTTGGAAAACTTTGAGCTATGATTTTATATTCTATAATTGGAGCTCAACGTTCTTGTTTTCTACAGTTTTCAAATTAAGACATTTCGTTATTCCGTAAGACTCTTGTCTGAAATCTTATTATTATGACAGGACCTTAATATTCCTTGACATAGTTCGATATCTCACCTCCTTCGTCTTGCTCTATGTGACATGTCGCTTCATGACGTAAGTGAACTTGTTCTCTTCAACCTTCTATACCCTGAAGCTCTTAACAACGTTTGACCCTTTGCTATTTCACCGACAATCCATTCGCTTAAGCTTGTCAGGTTGCCATCACTTTTGCCTTCGATATGTATCCCCTGTGTATCGAATTTTCTTAAATGCCCTCTCTCATTAAGTCTTGTTTTAATTTTTAGATGTTTCTTTCTGATTCTATAATTTTTGTCTTTTCAGGTTCCGTCAAAATATTCTCAGCATCTTTCTGTAGATCTCCATTTCTGAGTACTCTAGCTTTCTCTTCAACAGTGACGAGATATGCGTTGTGGTGCAGTGGATATCGGCTCGGGATGAGAAATCGGAGAGCCGAGTTGTAATTCCAGTTGAATTCCTTGCATTCAATTTCACGCAAATGTGGTTAGGGTTTTCAACATCGTTATAAAAAACGTTACTGAACTGTAATATCAGAACTTCTATGAGATAGTTAATGCTGGACCATCTTCCCACGGGTTATGAACCAACTTGACGCAACACAAATGTGATTCTACCGAACAATGCGGAAAAAACAGGAACTGACGATGTAGAAACAACGAAAAACATTTTTTTTATTTGTAGAGAACCTTTGGAAGATATTAATCCATATCTTCTCCCTCCAGTTATAGATTAAATAGCAGGACAAATTGGGTTTTATCGGCTTAGTTGCAACCAGTCGACCGGAGGATAAACTGGTTTGAATAGAGTCAACACCCGTACCTGCAAAACGGACAGATTATAGAGGCATTGAACACTGGTCGACAGAGGAGCGTTGTCAACGACTTATGCTCCAATGTGTTTTTTTTATAATGAGAAAAATGCGTGCCTAAAATGTTGATATTTACAAGACATATTTAAGATATTTTGATTTTAGGAAAATTAAACGAGAGAAATAAAACAAGGGGACATGAAAAAAGGGAATAAAAACTACTGAAGGAAAATAATATAAAAAACAAAGAAGAAAAATACGGAACAAAGGGGAAGGAAACATAACAACAGCGACAACAATCAGGAGCAAGAGAGGGTGCCAAGAATAGCGGATTTAAATTTAAAAAAGAATAACAATCATCTCAATTTACTTTTCTAAGAATGAATAGTTCAAGGGAAATGACTGACTGTTACTTTGCACCTAAAATTAAAGTCAATGTTAATATCAAATATCAAGTCATTTTTCCCCAAATTTAAAATTTAATGCAAGCGATACACTTTAACATTTGAATTCGGCTTCGTGTATATTTCCGAGGTAATATTTCTATATAATATAATATTTCTCAAAATTTCATTTTGAGAAGAATTGCCTTTTTATTTAAAAAAATTGCAGTTAATCCGACTGAAAAACAGTCTAATTTATTAATGGCTCTCATTTTTAAAAAAAATTGAGACTCACAGATGATAATAATTGAAGTTTAAAAGATAAAACGATTAAATTTCTATAAATCTTTTAATCGATATTGGAATCTTTACTGTGTTTCAAAGATTCCACTTAATCGATTAACTTGTTTTTTGTTTTTTTATCTCAACCTGCTGGCTTCTGTTTTCTTTGTTGTTAAGAAACAAATACATTTCACTGAAAAAGTGTACATTTAATAGATCGAGAAGGGAAAAATGTGGATAAAAATGCTTTGTAATGATTAATAGCTATTATCTGAACGTCAAGATAATGATTTTGATTTCAGGAAAAATAGGCATGAAACATGAAAGAAAGTGACACACAGAAGAATAAAAATAACGAATTAAAATAAAAGAAAAATGTAAGTAAAGACGGAAAAAGTGAAAGAAAATATAACAACAGCAGCAACAACAACCAGGAACAACTACAGATTATTAAAAAAAAAAGAAATAGATTGGTAAAAATATAAATAATAAAGAGTAAATGAAAAGAAGACAGGATGATAGAGAAGCCGAGAGGAAGAGAGATAAAATAATGAAGAAGAAGAAGAAGACGAAAGATGACAAAGAAAGAAAACGGGATAAAAATTGAATGAAGAAAGAGAAAGAATAATATGAGAAGAAATAATGAATAATGAGAAAAAATGAAAGGGTACAACTGGATAAAATAATCTAAATGCATCGTTGACTAAAAAAGAAGAGGACAAATAAAATGAATAAAAATGAAAGAGAGTGAGAATAAGCAAGAGAGATGAATGTATATAGATAGGAAAACTAAGAAGGAAAGGGTCGTAAAAAGAAGAGTGGAATGAAGAAGAAGAGCAGTACAGACATAACATAAATAATGGCGGGAATAATCATTCTTCTTTTATGTGTCTATTCAGGATGTGGTCGATAATAGTCCTCCACATCTTCCTGTCTCCTTGTAACACTTAATAAGTTTTTTTTTGTCTTAATCATTACAGAAAGCAAAAATAAAGCGTATCTAAAAATAAGGGGGGGGAGACGAAGAGGGGTAAAACAAAGAAAAATGAGGAGAGAGGAGGATAAGATAAATGAAAGAGAAGAATATAGACTGAACAAACGAACAACCTTGTTTATTACTATATACTCTCGTCGGATGTTGCATTAATGAGATTGACTTGGCCGTCAGCGCGGTCCACAAAGTGACCGGGCTGGATGTTTAATGACAGAGCGCACTCGTGCACAGGCTTTAAACATCGCTGAACGTAGGTGAGTGGGAAGCAGTGAGCGCATAACAAGGGATCGCATAAAAGGAATGCCGAGAGAAGAACGTATGAGAAAGAGAAATTGATTATATGCAAGTTGATCATCGTGCAAAAACAACGCCACTAGCAACAATGGCATCAGCCGGAGACTCGTCGTCGATATTTGAATTTACCGAATCAGATATACTGCAGGAGAGTCTTAAACGTGAACTTTTGCCTTTGCTTATGCATTAGCGCATGTTAGCTGACACCAAATTGTCTTCAGTAGGATTTGAATATTGAACGCATAAGGCAAATATATTTCTAAGCAAAAATGTTGCGAAAATTAAACTGCAAAAAATGGTTTGTTTTATTTTTTAAGTTTTTTTTCTAATCTCTATCGCCCGGTTCACACTCACCCACGTCTATTGAACAGGTTAAGAGGCTCATCCCTTGTTCCCTGTTTAGAATGTGGTTTCCGGCCTTCTCTTTTCCAATCTTTTTACTCTTTTCTCTTTTTTTTCAATTGGAGTAGATAGACTAAACTATTGCCCGGTTCACACTCCACCCACGTCTATTGAACAGGTGAAGAAGCTCATCCCTTGTTCCCTGTTTAGGATGTGGTTTCCGGCCTTCTCTTTTCCAATCTTTTTACTCTTTTCTTTTTTTTTTCAATTGGAGTAGATAGACTAAGCTATCGCCTGGTTCACACTCCACCCACGTCTATTGAACAGGTGAAGAGGCTCATCCCTTGTTTCCTGTTTAGGATGTGGTTTCCGGCTTTCTCTTTTCTAATCTTTTTACTCTTACGTAGCCCCTGCGCATCAGTGGTGTTATCGCCTTGCTTGGGGTGATATGATTAAAAAAAAAAAAAAGAAAATGGCACAAACACCCCTTCGCTCTTTCTCTTAACACAAAATGTCTGCAATAAAAAAAGACGCGTTTTCTTACTATTAGTACGTCTTAGTCTCTGCTAGAAGCGCATGTTGTATCGCATACAACACAATACTCCTACTGCACTATATCATGTTTCGAATCATAGTTGACCACTTTACTATCTCCGCTGCAAAATATCACATAAATATATACCTGCTTGCAACAGGAGAAATACCGCAGTTTAATAAACTAGTCAACGCAGCTAGAAACTGATGACTACCGTAAATTAAATAGGAAATTAGATTTAAAAAAAAAAAAATATCATTAGTGATTTTCACACTCAGAAGAAGGTTAGTTTTTTGAAGAATGGAGTTTGCATTCCTTTTCTAAAGAATGGATTTTTCTCTACTTTTCTGAACTATGGAGATTTAATTTCTCTTCGCTTATGAAGAATGGAGATTTCTATCGTTTTATGAAGAATTGTGTTTGCTCTTCTTTTCTGGAGAATAAAGTTTCTCTTTTTTGCTGCGGAATAGAGTTTACTCTCCTTTGCTGATACTGGAATTCACTCTCCTTTTCTGAAGTATTGGATTTCACTCCTTTTCGAAATAATGGTGTTTACCCTTTTTTTTCTGTAGAATAGATTTTCTCTTTTTTCTGGAGACCAGAGTTTGCTGTCTTTTTCAGAAAAAGATGTTTGGTCTCCTTTTGCTCGGTCAGACTATAAATATTTATAAAATCCATGTATACGTTGAACTCATTCAATGTCGCTATACGAAGGAAAGGATAATAGTAGAATAGTAGGGTGAAGAAAACGAAAAGATGGAGACAAGAATATGGACAAGAGTGAAACAATACGTGGTGGAAATAATAAAAAGAGTAAAAAATAATCGTGTCGGAGAATAAAAGAGAGATTATAAAATAATGACAAAGGAAGAAGAAGGAGGAGAAGATGAAGTAGAAATGTAGGCGGAAAAATAAGTGTAAGAAGAAAGAATTACAAAAAGAAGGACAAAAAGTGAAGAAAGAAGTGGAAGATGTCGAAAACGAATTATAATATACAAATAACAAAATATGTTTCTGAGACATTTAAAAAAAACTTGATGAACATTCTTTTAATGTTACTGTTTATTTACAAAATATTCAATTAAATTGATACTCACCATTTAGATATATTATAAAATATCTTACATTCATTGATTATGCGTAATGAATATTAACTTCTACCGGTAATAGACAGGAGGTTTTCCTTTTCTTTATCAATCAATAGGTTTTATTCTAGCAATAAAAGAAGTTTATGTAAAATAAATGAAAGAACAAGTTTCCGGTTAATTCAGGAAAAGGAAAAATATTTTGCAAAACAATTCATTGAATATTTTTTTTTACTTTTCAAACAACAGCATTATTGACAGCAGCGCGAATACTAAAAGGTTTACTGGAATTTTAAGAGTAGTTATCACTAGATTTAAATTAAAATCCATCAGGTCGTGTTACGATAAAAACTTACTGAATTAAGGCGTGTCTTCGCAAATGAAGATTATGCAATGAAATGTCACTATTTTTTCCAGTAGAGTTCATAAAGAAGAGACACATACTTATTTCGCTGCTGCATAAAATTTGTTAACCAGTGTTCATCCAGTTTTGCGGCGTCACCTATTCTCGCTCTTGGAGACGTGGAATCCTTAGCCTTGTGCAATATCTTTAACGCAAACCAATTACGTTACTTGCCAGTATCAGCGCGTATAACACGAGAAGTAATTAAATTCTAGGTTGTCAGGTAGAGTTACTGCCTAATAATCTGGAAATTAAGTCAAAAGTTTACCAACCTATAAACGTGAACCGATAATAATGGGGGGGTGAAGATCGTATACACCCTCTTTCCTCATTATGTGCCTAGAAATTTAAACTGTCTCATCCTGATGTGTCATTTTTGTTTCCACTATTTGTAGTGTATTTGATATCAATTAATACTTACCAGTCCTATTCACCTAGTTTCCTCTTCCGCTTAATAAATTTTATCCTTTTCGCCATCTCTTTTAATCTCTTTTCTGCGAACCATTTACACAAGCTCGTTGTGTAAGTTATGCCCTATTTTCCTCTGGCCTGCTTGCCTCCTGTGAGTTTCAAATTTTCTAAGCCTTTTTCCTCATTATGTGCCTGAAAAATTTCAACTCTCCTACTGAATTTTAATATCCGTCAGTAAAGAGCCATACGTGATACATGTCTCGAAAAAGACATAACTGACTGGATAGAGGATTTTCTTGCAGTAGGTTGCCATTACTTTCTTCGGTAGACTCGTTGTCAACCAAGGCTATATGTTCTGGTTCTGTTATTTAACCCGTAGCTGGAGGGAGAGGAGACGTATTATTACCTTTCCCAAGGGTATTTGCGCCTCAGTGAATGCAACGAATTCAATTGGAATTCGAACTCTTCTTTCCAATTTCTCGTTCTGAGCCGATATCTACTGCACCACAACGCATATCCTGATGTTTAGTATAATTATAAGTGCACTTTTTGTTTCAATTTTCTCTAAAACTTCATCATTGCTCACATGTTCGGTCTATGGTGTTCAAAACAATCTTCTTTAGAACCACACGTCACATGAAGAAGAAATTCAGAAAGAAATTAACTAAATTTGAAATTTAACTGAGATCGATGTAGGAAAACTAAAATAGATTTAAACTTTGATGCACATTTTCTAAACTCAGTTTAAACTGATATTTGTTTTTTTATTTATCATAACTATTTTGATTTAAGTTCGTATTTTCTTCATTACAGATGAAAACTTGGAAATTTTCCAAGATATTTCAGGGAAATTTTCACTTTCCAAATATACAATGATAGTTCGAATATATGGAAAAAAGATCTGACGCCAGAAAGATATAGGTTAAATAAATAAAACTAAATTTTTAAAATCACATTTCCTGTGTACAAATTTTTTAACTTTAAAACGAAGCTATATATAACTTCTGAGGAATACACTGAAAATTGCTGGAGATTTAATGATATTTATTTTCATTAGATCCAAAGTCATGACTTCTATTTACAATCGACGTGTACACTATAACAATGATATTAACACAACAACGATAGAAAAAAGTAAGACTCGTTAAATCTTATAAAACAAAACCCAATATTAGTAGTTTTGTCACTTTTTCAGAACGTACTGCCTAGTAAACATGCGAACATTTTGTAATGATGGATATGATTTCTTTTTAAATAACTTACATTCACGTATTTTATCAGGAGTACAAGATTTCATAATAGCGCTAAAATGGATACGCTAAAATCATAAGAAAAAATAACATAAGAAAATTACATTATCGTTAATTAATAATAACAAAATGCAAAACACAAAAATAAAAAAGCAACTTATTCGCCTTTATTATCGTAGCCCAATTAAGGACAAGAAATGTGTACAGTTACTAAAATAAATCTCAAATACCAAGTGTTATACAACAAATATATAATAAAGGCTAATTAAAGCTAAAAACTTACTCCTTCTGCTTACAAAGAGATGGCTGGTCGAGTTTACTAGAAATAGATATGAAAACATTCAAATAAAATTTCTCATTACAGAGAAAATATCTTGCTTAAAAGGCTGGACAAAATCTAGAGGCGTTTGACAAATGATCAGCTGTTTCGAATTCGTTATATCTTTTTTTTATGATTTTTTTCTTGTTTTAACATATTTTAAAATATCCTGTTTTAACATAATTTTAAACGTTTTTATCGCAACATCAGAAGAGAAGCGGTAATGATTCTTCAGACATTCTTTTTGTTTATTAAGTTGCAATTACCATGAATTGTTGGGTAAAATAATGGAGTGCTTCCCCATTGCCTTTCTATGATTTTCAATTCCTAAATTCAAAACAGTCTAGTCTGTAATCTAACTCATCAAATGGCTTCGTGTATTTTCCTTTAAAAACGACTAACCCGAATTTGAAATCGGATCATAGATTCTACTTTCTGCGCAGAAAATTGTTACAAGTTTTCCAAAAAGATGACTACCGTATCTATAATATTTAGAACGATTGTCTACAGATTTTCTTTTTGTATGTTCCGTATACCATCAGGGTGTTGGCTATCATGACTCGCCATAATATCCTGTCCTTAGTCGCTCTTAATTAATTTTATCTTTTCTTATATCTCCTAAACTGTTCTTGCATCAAGTTACACAAGCTCGTTAGGTAGGTTATTCGGTGCTTTCCTCTTTCCCTATTGCATTCAAAAACTGTGAGTGTCAAATTTTCCAACACTTCTTTACTCATTATGTCCAAACAAATTTCAATCATCTCTTCCTGATGTTAAGTATAAGTGTCTTTTTTGTTTCCATTTTCTCTAAAACTTTATCATTGCTCACATGTTTAGTCCATAGTATTCTTAGCATTCTTCTGTAGAAATGTCAATCATCTCTTCCTGATGTTAAGTATAAGTGACTTTTTTGTTTCCATTTTCTATAAAATTTTATCATTGCTCACAGGTATAGTCTACAGTATTTCAAACAACCTTCTTAGAGTCCCATTTTTGTTGTGAGGAGATTGTCCAGCATTCTCTGCCGTATATGCGAACTGATATGAGATAACAGCCTTGCTATTTTCTTTATTTCTAAAAATACAATTTCTTTTCCTTATCGAAAATATATATGTATATATATTTTTAAGTTTGAAAGTTACGCAGCCAAGACAATTTGTGTGTAACATTTAGCTACTTGGGAACCACCACAACTGAAAACCATCTGAGTCGACTGGATTAACTTAACTGAAGGTATTTCTAACAGGGGTATTATCTGCAAGTTCCCGCACTGCTTTTTGAAAACCTGTGACCATATTGTTCACATTTAGCCGTGAGATATGTGAGTTGTATTCGCTTATAAGATTGGATACCAGGTTTGGTATATTGTTCTTCATTTACCTTGGTATTCATTTGTTCGCATGGTACTCTCTCAAATAATAATTGTAATTAAATTAGAAATAATTTTAGTTAGAATTTTATGAAATAATAATACTTGTAATTCAAATAAGATAACGGTAGTATCGAAATCCCAGCGAGAATTTTGAATTTGTTTATATATATAAAACTTTATCTGGTATTCAGAATGTGAGAAATAGAAAAATTGGCAGCTCTGCCTGTAGCGAATGCAACCCTCAAAACAGAGTTCTCACGAAAGATTCGTATAAATAGAAACCTTAAATAACGAAGATTAATTATTCTGCAGCACATTTCTCTGGAATTGGAAAACGTTAAAATCTTTCACATTGAAACACAATAAATCAGCAAGAATGGCCAAGGACAAATTAACGAAACAAAGATTTTATTAAGAAAACGAGAGTCAGCACCAAGGAAAAAGCTCACCTTAAAACGTTACCATTAGAAACAGACGAGGCTAGAATTTTCAAAAATCAATTAATAGATTCAATAACTGATTTTCTTTTCTTATGTGTCGTATGTGGGCGATCATGGTTCTCTATAATTTATTATCTTAGTGCTTATAAGAATGTTTGTCTTCTTGCCTTTGTTCTGTATTGAATTTACTACAGCTAATTAGGTAGGTTACTCGCTGTTTTTCTTTTTCCCTGTTGTCTTCAATATGTCCTGTGAGTGTAAAATTCTCCAAGCTTTTTCCTCATCATGTGTTACAACGACCTCTTTTTAATTCTTTTTGCAAGATTTTATGTTACCTTTTTTTATATTTTCCTCGTTTTCTCGTGTTCTTCCACAATATATATGTCGCCAGTGTCCTTTTTATTTATGAGAAATTACCTAGCATTCACTATTGTTTATAAGGAGAAAATTAGATAAGGTTAAGAACATATTGTTTCTTAAAAAATTTTTCTGTTTCCTAACAGTGTCTTAGCTTTTGGAAGCAATCTGTCGTTATTTGATTGCGACTTCGGACTTCGCTGTTAGATTTTCCCTAATAACACTTACCAGATTGTTATATTTCTGTATTTGGTTCATTTTAAAATTTGGGACTGACCCTCTTGCTAGTGACGATATGATCTTTCATCGTATAGTTTACGGTTAGTTCTTTATTAACGCTTTCTTAATCACATTCACTTGGAGATCTCACTGTTTTCTTTCTGTTTTGTTTTGTTGTTTGTTTTTGTTTTGTTTTGTTTTGTTTTTTGTTTTTTGTTTTTTGTATGTCTGCCATCAATGAGGCGTCATCTGCATGTGTTGTCCCTCAATAGTACATCCTGGAAGGATTACTTGTTTTGTTACGTAAATCTGGTGTGAAGATGAACCATTGTTCTATGACCACTTTCAATTTTTGTTTATTGGTTAATTCATTTTCTATCAGTATTCAGTTTGTTGTCAGTGAATGTTCCAGATTATTCTAATATCTTTTCAGCAGTTTAAATAGCTTTTTCATCTTTATTATCAAATTCGTTTGCATTTACCATCAAAATATTTAAATGTAATAACCTCTTCTACTCTAACAGTTTCTTTCCTCGCAATTCCCGCCTGTAGAACTCCCTTCCGTTTGCTTGCTTCCCAGATAGCTACGATCTCTCTCTCTCTCTCTCTGTAACCCTTTGCGCACCAATAGCAGTCTTGCCTTGCTTGGGGTGAAACGATTATTTAAAAACTGTATAAACAGCCGAAAAATAAGATAAAATCATGTAGAAAAGTTCAAAGCAACGTAGGTTTATAGAAAATAAGAAAAGATTTACCAGTGAAATTATAAATGGCATTTATTCCTCCCAAACCTCGAAGTAATAATTCAACTTATGAGAATCATATAAGCAACACAACGTATATTTATAATTAAAAATGCGAGATTATAGAAAATGGATTCTTGCCAAAATGCGGTATAATGTAGAATACCAAAACAATCCCCCAAGTACATTTATCAATAAAAATAGCTGGCAAATTAAATGTTATATCAGTCGTTCCATCTGGCAGCGAATGATGGACAATTTTCTCAAACAGGTTTGAAACCACAGAAATGTGGTCCTAGAGAAAGATTCTGGGAATATCATAGATCGGATATGTGAGCAACGATAAAATTTCAAAGAAAATGGAAACATTAAGGACACTTATACTTGACATAAGAAGAAAAGTTGAAATTTATCATAAGGATAGCTGTTTGAACACTTTGATACTAACAAAACATGTTGACGACAGGCTAGAAGAAAAGCAGTGCATAACTTACCTAACAAACTTAAATCATCGACAGAACAGAGATTAAGTGAGATACTGAAAGGACAACATTTATTAAGAGGCACAGAGAATAGGAAATAGAACTGATGAGTATTAATTGATATGAGATATTACAGAGACAGTAGAAGAAAAAATGACACATATTAACACCAGAAAGAGACCGTTGAAATTTTTACGGCAGAAAGAAGGCCTGGAAAATTTAATACCCACAAGACAGCTTGAAGGTAAAAAAAAAAAACAGAGGAAAGTGATGGATAACCTACCTAGTGAGCTTCCAGCGGATGAATAACGGAGCATGGATTAGGAGGGATAACAAATATTAATGTTTAAAAGCTACAAAGAAATTGTGAAGACCCGTAATCGTTATCGTCCTGAAAGGACTCAGCACATAGAAAATGAATCACGCTAATGTAACCAGAAATACATAGAGAAGGAAAACATTTTCAAAATCTTAGAATTCGATGGTCGGGTGTAATTATTTATTTGAGATGTTCACCTTATTACAAGGGATAATATAGTTATGTTCTATTGATTAAATTTTGCAGGAAAACTGAAGACGAATAATTGTGTCTATTTAAAAATAAGTCTTATTGCCAAAGCAAAATATATATTCTAAAAAGAAACGATGATTTTTCAATTAATTAACTATTTAAGTTTATTTATCTCAAAATATATGTAATTTGGTGCGAAAACGTTAACGGCTCAACCAAAAAGGAATTCAAAACGAAGTTCTGATTTTTGGTCCATTTTTCGGGAAGTAGTTATGGAAATTAGTATATGAGAATATGAGGATTGTACAATGAAATCAGGAAATAAAATACCAAATGTTATACTATTGGAGAAGAAAGAAAGAAAGAAAGAAAGAAAGAAAGAAAGAAAGATAGTCAGTGAAAGCGACAATTTCATCTATTGGAGAAGAAAGAAAGAAAAAAAGAAAGAAAGAAAGAAAGAAAGAAAGAATTAAACAAAGACCTGCAAATGCAATTGCAAAGACTTAAGCAAATGGGATAAAGAAAAAAATGCAAGAAAAGGTGCATTTATTAAAGAAAGAAAGAAAGAAAGAAAGAAAGAAAGAAAGAAAAAAAGAAAGAAAGAAAGAATTAAACAAAGACCTGCAAATGCAATTGCAAAGACTTAAGCAAATGGGATGAAGAAAAAAATGCAAGAAAAGGTGCATTTATTAAAGAAAGAAAGAAAGAAAGAAAGAAAAAAAGAAAGAAAGAAAGAAAGAATTAAACAAAGACCTGCAAATGCAATTGCAAAGACTTAAGCAAATGGGATAAAGAAAAAATGCAAGAAAAGGTGCATTTATTAAAGAAAGAAAGAAAGAAAGAAAGAAAGAAAGAAAGAAAGAAAACCGAGAATCATGCCGGGGCAATTGGAAATATTAAAAAGAAAGAAAGTAGTACATGTGAATAATTTAAAGAGTTGAATTAATACTTGGAAGCGAACCTAGAATATGACATTTTAGGAATAAACAAACCACATATTCTGACATTCTCAATAGAGGCAATACAAACAAAATGAAAAAAATATAAAAAAGAGAGAAAAATGCAATGATAAAAAAAGAAGGCCGCAATGAATAAAAAAGAAATTAAAAAAGGAGCAAATAATTGTTAAAAGATTGTTAACAACGTAAATAAAATTGGACGGAAACAAGAATAAGCGAAAAATTAAAACAATTGACAAAATTAAAGGAAATATTAAAGCTAAACTATAATTTAAAATATCTACAAGATTAATAATGCTCCAAGTGAGAACAGCGCCAGAAATCTTTTACATTCAATCTCCTGCTGAGCCAAACTCGATTGGCAACCGCCTGCAACTGACAGCCTCAAAGAACGACGCTCTGGACAACGTTTGCGCGTTTGTAGAAACCCTACTGTTCTCCTTGTACATATTTCGATTGGCTGTAAGGTCCCAATGAAATTTTCTCGACCATCGCACGTTACCGCCAAACCACAACTTCTCTTCGCCCTCAGAAACATGAAAACATGGAATAATAATAGCAAAAAAAACTCGATGGAAAGTACGCAAATAAATTATGTAATTTTATAAAATGGAACACGACTTCTTTCATACTTGTCCTTGTTGCTCACATTAAGACGCTCATTGCCCAACGTATATATATATATATATATATATATATATATATATATACGACGTATATATATATATATATATATATATATAATTCGACAGCAAGGAGACATCTTGAAATTATCGGTATAGAGGAGGCGATCCCAGAGTGTGGCGCCTTTGAAAAGTAGCTAAAATCCATACCACTGGTGGACCAAATCCTTGAGAGTCAATTTGAGTAGACGGTTCCCTTTAAGGAACCGTTAATTGTTGTGCTATTTTGAAGTCAAAAGTTATTGTGACCGAGCGTCTGAGCGTTCTGTCCTTGTTCAGAGAGATTTGTAAGTTGTTATTTGCAAACCGGATATGTTGCTCTCTTCCAGAAACTGAACAAAAGTTCGCTCAACATTGTTGCAATATAAACAAAAGGTGGGCTTTGTGGGTGTTAAAAAAAACACAAAAGTGTCTGTAATGGCGGTTAATAGTTCGCCTTGATAGACTCGTATCCTCGAATACGAGTTGGCAGCTTATATATATATATATATATATATATATATATATATATATATATATATATGTATATACAAAAGAAAAATTAAGGCAGCCACGTTATTTCATGGTAAATCGGAAGTGAGCCTATTTCAGGCGAACCATCATCAGCTTCCGTCTTTATTTTACAAAGAATTTTACACGATTCGTAAAATAAAGATGGAAGCTGATGCTGGTTCGCCTGAAATAGGCCCACTTCCGATTTACCATGAAATAAAGTGTCTGCCTTAATTTTTCTTATATTTGCTCTATTTATATATGTATATATAGAGAGAGAGCTTTCTTAGAGAGTTATCCTACCACTGTATGTACAGGATACTCCTTTAGATTCATCATACCCACACTACATGCTGATATATATATATATATATATATATATATATATATATATATATATACTTTATCAGACCCTGCTTGAGTACTGTGGAAGAATGGTAGACTTTGAAAAACAGTGGCTACTTTAGCATCTATGCATCGTTCATTCAGTAATGAACTAGAACACTCTTAGCTGCTGGCGTATGTTTACATGGGACATCACACGCTAAAAGTCTGCTTCATTCTACCGAGCGCCCATAGAGGTAGAATCGCCGACTGATGTCAATTCGGTCGGGTTTCAATCCTGACTAAAAGCAATCGGATGTCTAACCGTACTGATGCTATGATACAGCGAAACGGATCTGTCTGCGGATGACTATAGTAGTAGTATTCTTACTTTCCAAGAACCGATTCTTTAAAGGTAGGAAATCTTAACGAACTTATTCATCTTATTTTCTTGTTAATCTGAGAATAGAAACAAATAACGATAATGATTTAATAGAAAACATTTTAGATTTAATCTTCTTTGTATTCTTTTTTCAATGTTTCTCTCAAAATCTCTCCATTTTCTTTGTCCGTTCATTTAAATGCTAAACCTTCTATCACTCTCCGAGCATCATTCTAATTGTTGCAACTTTGCAAAAATGTCTACCGATTCCATACATATTGAAATTCATATGTTGGACTACAGTTGGTTGCTTTCTTAATAGATAGATAGATAGATAGATAGATAGATAGATAGATAGATAGATAGATAGATCATTTATCCACGAACAGCCTGTTTTAAACTGGCCGATTTTCAAAAAGAGATTTGTTTGTGTGTGTGTGTGTGTGTGTGTGTGTGTGTGTGTGTGTGTGTGTGTGTGTGTGTGTGTTTGTTTTACTCTAGAGTTTGTTTGTTTTTTTGGGTTTTTTTACATGTTTATCAAAATTAATTCATAAACGTACCGACAGTACAAAATAATGTAATGGATTTTTTCTGATTAATCTATTCCAGTTCTTGAATTGTCTACAAAAAAATCAAGTTTTGTAACTTAAAACCTGCTCTAGCCGTCAGTTTTATTGAGTTCATTATACATGTTGAAGTTTGTATCAAGATAAAGAAGACGTATTACTTTCGGAAAACACAAAATTTACATTTTTTGTCATTTATTCATTAACAGAGAGTTTCCTAACTTTTAATGAGATTTTCTTGCATGTACCAATTTTTACAATTCTTTTCCATGTTTTTTCAGCAATGCATCAGTGTACCAACAGTTGGAAATTGTTTAATTCTTTTCGTTTCTTAATCCATTCACATTCTTGAATTCTATGATTTTCAGCTTATCCTGCGTACATTGATTGCAATTTCTTTCCCTGGTTTTCATCATCATTTTAATTATATCCCATTCAATTAATGGACTGATACATACATACATACATACATACATACATACATACATACATATATATATATATATATATATATATATATATATATATAATGTAAGTAAAGGTTACTAATGTAAGTACGTTCCTCAGTAAGATACATACTTTTAAAAAGTGCTCAATACAAAAGCAGAGCATAAATATATGGTAAGTATTATTATTATTATTATTATTATTATTATTATTATTATTATTATTATTATAGGATACAGTAACTCAATATCTATCTTTTCATTATCAGGCAGTAAATTGTGGTTAATTTATTAAGTAATATATATATATATATATATATATATATATATATATATATATATATATATATTAGGGTAGGTTGATTTTTCACTTTTTTTAAATATTAAAAAATCTCACTTACCGAAAGTTGTGTATGGACCTATTAAGTACTGATACAAAATATTACATCAAATATTTCAACGGTTGTTTGACGTTTGGCATCAAAGATCGCAGACAAAAATATACTGAAAATTCCTCGTTTTCGCAAGATTTGGCTTGAATATTAGTAAGAAAACCAAATAATTTTAGTATTTAAATCAAGGAATGTCATTTTATTTTATAAAAATGATATTAATTAAAGAAATGATGACTAATCTTCAAATTGAAAATCTGCTCCCTCCCATTTTCAGTATCTGCTTTAAAAAAACATTATGAATTAAGCAGTGATATTTGAATACTTTAAATGATTTTTTCTGTTAAATATAACAAACAAACAAACAAATAAGGAAAAACAAACACTATTTTAATAGCGCTTAATATATAGAGTCAAATTGATCCATATAAGAGCCCTTATACAAAAATGCTGGTCTCAATTTCTGACTCAAAACTTTGGCTGTAATATGTTGATGCCTTGCTTCAAAACAGTTTGCAAAGCTTCTGTTGTTAACTTGACTGCCCATTTCATGCCTTGGAAAAGTGAGGGCAAATTTGGCAAGTCAAGCTTGGTTCCATTTAACAATGATTCCTGAAGTTCAGATTCAGAAAAACCTTCCGTCATTGGTGGTTCAAAAAGGCCACAATGATAAATCTATCAATTGTGTCCAGTGTGTGGCATTAAAATTAATGGTTGGTATTCTTTTTAACCTTTTCTGAAAGAATATAAAAATTTATTTATTGATTCATTTAAAAACTTCCAGTCTCTACTATAATAATTATGATGAAATTAGATAAAATCTTTAAAATGATTCTATAAATTGAAATAAATAATTGAGACATTGATATATAAATAAATATTTAATTACCTAATGGCTAAAACTCTTTGTAAAGCTTCTTCTCTTACTTCAACTTCATCAGATTTGACTATGGAGTATAGGTTTTCAGACAGTAAACAAAATGCACTTCCTTGTATATTTCTTAAAGTGATCTGTTGGATTTCATGAGGCTTCTTCTTGATCTTCTGGATCATATTAAAAATGTGCACTTGCTGATTGCGGAACTTATTATTTCTTTTAATTTCAAACCAACAAGTGGCATACACATTTACAATAAAACTTATTAAACTGTGGAGTTTTGTTGTGAGCTCTTGTGGGTATGTGCCACGACTCAATAAACGCATAAGCCTGATGGCCAAAGTTAACCACCTTGCCTGGTTTAAAGGACCAATTTTTCAGGAGGCATATCTAAAGTCAACCTTACCTCTAGAAATATTCATTGTGTATTCATACAGAAGTCTTTGGTCACAACTAAGATCATGTATTTCACCAATTTTCAAAATTGAATGCAGAGGACTGCTAATAGTGGAAAATGTTATTTGTGGTTAAATCATTTGAGCATAATTTCCCCAGAGGAACATTGAATACTGTAGGGCTTTTTGTGCAACCATCTATGTTTTTGAAAAGAGCTCTGAAAGTTAGTTCATTATGGTGCAAATAGCAACAATTTCATGAAGACTTTTTTCTAAAATTGCAACCATTCTACCTTCACAGCATTAGTGTTGTCAACAAGGATAACCTTGATAGTGTTCTCGCTGTTGAATTCATGCAAAACATCCACTACTTTCTCTGCATGAACAACACCTGTTGCACCAATATTAGGGAGAACTCTATGTATCAGATATTGACTTTCATGTGGTGCCTCCTTTGTAAAAGTTAAATGGCGTTCTGGTTCTTTAGTTTTTTCATAGTTTTCTGTTAATTTTCCTCCACAATTTCTTCATACAGCAATGTGTCCTCATTCATTCTCCCATCAACTGTAATACATATACGGTTTTTCACATTTTCATCATGTTTTTGTTGGGCAGTTGTTTTCACTTTAGACTTTGCCCAATCAACTTTGCATTTATCTATAATATCTTTCAAATTAATATTTGGTATAAGAAGGCCTATAGCCTTCAAATCCAAGAGCAAGGCATTGACAAGGCTAGCTCTAAGATTGGAAGATATGCCCCCCTAACTAACTTGAAAGCATAACTTAGAAATTATAAGGGCCTTTTGGATGTCTCCTTGGCTGCAAATATTCTTCTTCTGGTTTTTCACTTGGAGGATGAGTAGGAGGGGGAGAAGCATTAGTCTGAACATTTGATGTTGAAGCTGTTGGTGATGAAATTAATTTTTTTCTTAACCTCTCTCTTTCCCTTTTACTTTTTTTATAGCACTTTTATCAACAGGTCCAAGCTGGAAAGTGCCCTTCGACCCTTATTTGCATCTCTGATCCTTTTAGTTATTCACGATCCTGAAATACCTAAAAAAAAATATATGTACTATCAGAAATGAAATTCCACAAATATTTTTAAAATAAATTAGATAAACTTTTAAATAAATACATTAAATTAGAAGTAATGTTTACTTACTTTAAAGTAGTGTTACTTCCGAGATTAGCTCGTAAACAGGCTTTTTAAAAATAATTATTAATTTTAAAAATATAAACAAATAAGAATAATAATAAAGTTGAATTTTTCATTGAAATAAGACTTAACTATTAAAAAAAATACAAGAGATATTCGTGATAATTAAAAGCGTAAAAGAGTAAACAAAGTAAAAACAACCGTTTAGGGGAGGTAATTTCAACAGGTGAATACTATAAAAATTCCAATAAATAAAACGGCATAATTAAATAGTTATTAAACTATATATAGTATATTAAACTAAATATCATAATGTTTTTATTTTTTTTAATTTTGATGTTTTCATTTAATTTCTTAAGAAAAAAGAATACTAAACTTAAAATATCTATTATTAAGCGTATTGTATTTTTTTTCTTATTGTTAAAACTGGATTTTCTTTAAGCCGACATGTTTCCGGTAACACATATCGCTATAAAAATCCCAAATTATTTCGTCTTTAAGTTTAAATGCTCAAATAAATACAATGTTTTGAAGGAAAAAAATTCTTGTGGTAACTCTTGACATTATTTCGCAGCTTTCTTCAAGTGCGATTTTTTACAGTTCCAAAATCGACCTACTCTAATATATATATACATTTAGTGTATCGAGGCAGCAAATAATTTTCTAAACATATGCTGTTAAATGTAACAAACAATGAATGTCTATTTTTTTTAATCATGAGCCGTTCTAAACGTGCTATTTTGGCTTTAATTTCAGTTAATTTACATGCCCATTCAGAGATCGCATCTCTGATACTAATAAAAAATCCAGTACACATATTGGTTTTACTACAACCATGATCTCCCGTAAGACTTACATGTCATCTTTCTGATCAGAGTAAAATTAAACAACATTTTTCTGAAAAACATAAACATGTAGGTAATATCAGACAGATTTTGGCCAACAATACGGTGAACCTTACTCATGCACACTGTAAGAGAAACCCTCAGATATTGGAGGCCATGTACATCAAATCTAAACAACCAACACTCAATAAAATCACCTTTAAATCCGGACATAACACACTACATTGCATTTGACTACATGGTTTTGTTGTCATTTCGCGCTATCACGAGGTGTGACGTGATAAAACCGCATTGTAAATTTGAGAACTGCGTTTATTATTTTTGGTAACTATTGCCGTTGCCAAGCGGAGTTTTATGTCAACACAAAATAAAATCGACGGTGATGGTGGATGTTATTGTATTACAGTCTAAATAACATCTCTGAAGATGACTCATGTGAACCGAAAGCTTAGAAGCAAATTAATAAAAAATTATCCAAATGTTGGAAAATATTGTCTTTATTTTCAACTGAAATTAAAGCCAAAATACGACGTTTAGAACGGCTCATGATTAAACATAATAGACATTCATTGACTGTAATATTTAACAGCATATATGTTTAGAAAATATATAAACATATATACATGTATGTATATATGTGTATAAGGAGATTATAAAATGAAATAAGAAATAAAGATAAATAAGATAAATAAACTCATAAGAATAAAGAGGTCATCCAATGAGATGAATTAAGGGGAATTGGGAGGTTATGACATTTTAATGGATGGTGTGTGTATAACTAATGGACAGTATTGTATCAATGTTTTGCTACTGAAAACCAAATATGTTAAAAATATTAAACCGGAAAAAAAAGAAATCTTTATCTGTTTCTTTTTCTTTTCTCTGATAATTCTGCTTGATTATAGATGGCGAGTGATTGGAAGAAGTGTGTATATACATTGGTTACTAAAGACAATTGAACACAGACACCAGAATCAATTAAACGCAAACTTTCCGACAACTCTTCCATTCAAATCATATTTAACAAAGCTAAAAATAGACTATGAAACCGCCTTAAAAGATAGTGGGCTCCGGAAAACACTTACATGTAAAACACAAAAATTCCATCACGAAGAGAAATATATGATTCAACCCACCGTATAGTAGAAATAAACATAGGAAAAATATTCTTCAAACTCTTACATAAACACTTCCTAGAATCAAACACTCACCATAAAATATCCAACAAAAGCACGATGAACTTAGCACAAATAATAAAAAAGCACAGCAGAAATATATCAACAAAACAACCCGAACAACTGAAACCCACGTGTAACTGCAGAATAAGGAATGAATGTTCCTTAAACGATAATTGTTGATAAAACAACGTAATATAGCAAGCAAAGTAAAATCACCAAATAATGAGAAAAAATATACACATGAGTAACAGAAGGAAACTGGAAAGAAAGAAACCACGCACACAAAACCTCCTTCACAAATAGTGAACACGCGAACAGCACAATGCTTTCGAAGTATATCTGGGAAATTAGAAACAAAACCCAAATCACACCAAAAATATTATGGAAAATAAAGAAAAGAACATGAGCCTACAACAAACTATCCGAAACCTGCAGACTTTGTTTGACACTGATGCGCAGGGGGCTACGTAAGGGTAAAAAGAATGGAAAAGAGAAAGCCGGAAACCGCATCCTAAACAGGAAACAAGGGATGAGCCTCTTCACCTGTTCAATAGATGTGGGTGGAGTGTGAACCGGGCGATAGTTTAGTCTATCTACTCCAATTGCAAGCAAATTTTTGCTACGTTACTTAAAAATCGAAAACCAAAAAAGAATAAATAAATCATAATACAGAATAAAAAATTTTATCCAAGCAAATATTAAACAAATTAGCAACTCACTTCCGCCATAACATTCATTAGAATAGATAAAATAAAATAAAAATAAAACAAGAATAAAAATAAAGTTAATAAATAAAACAAATAAATAAATAACAAATCAAAATAAATTAATTAAACATCGAAAATCAAACAAATAAATAAATATAAAAATAAAAACAAGTAAAATAGATTTATCCAAATAAATATCTAAATAAACAAACCATTTCCGCCAAAGTAACCGTTAAAAGGATTGCCCACAATGCACTACTGACCCGTAGATATAAAGAGCCAAGGAAAAATTTCTGCTATGGTTGCACTACCTGCCAAGTCTGCGGAAAGACCTGAGGCAGGTCGTGGTGTCTTGTTATGGCTCCATTTCATGTTTTTTTCTATTTCCCCTAACATCCCTAGCGTTACATAGACAATATTCTTCTTAGTTTGTGGGCTGTACTTAACAAGACAATTTTTTGTATATCTCTTAAACTGAGGTTTCCAGGGATTCTTTCTATGTGTTGTTTTGTTCAATTTTTATCATTCCAAGTGCACCTACTGGCACGATTCTTGTTTTCAATTTCCACATTTTTTCTATTTCAATTTTCAGGTCTTCATATTTTGACAGTTTTTCGAATTCCTTGGTTGCTATGTTACAATCCGCTGGACAATCCATATCAATTAATAGGCAAATTATTTTTCTGGTTTTTAACAATTATGTCCAGCCTATTTGCTTCGATTTTTCTGTCTGTGTAGATGGTGTAATCCCATAGAATGGTGACATCTATTTCTGTAACCAGTGCTGGGTGATGTTCATACCAGTGTTTGTTTACATATTTTCCATAGTATTTGTATATTGTCCAATGTAAATATTGCCCCACTCTATCGTAACTATTTTTATATTCATTTTAGGCAAGTACAGAACATCCTGAGATTAGATGGTCTATTGTTTCTTGGTATTTATCACAGAACCTGCATTTTGGTTCCATATTATTATGTATAATATTTGCCTGAAAGTTCCTAGAAAAAAGATTTGTTCTTGCGCTGCAAGAAGCCTTCAGTCTCAGACATTAATCCAGATGCACGTAACCATCGATGAGTATTAACTTTATCAACATTGGATTTTTGGCACGTTCTGGATATTGGCCATGCAAAGGTCTGTCTTGCCAGCGTTGTTTCATCTGTTCAAGAGCTTTATCTTTGGCTTTCATTTTTATATTTTTTGCCACAATAGTTGGTTCATGGCTTCTGTTTTGCTTTTCTACAGAATCTACTAAATGTAAATCTTGTTTGTATTTACTGCCTCCTTCCATTATTGAATTTTTTCTTTCTGTTTTCATGTTGCTTGACTAATTGTAATATCCAGTCCTTTGTTGTTTCTATGTATGTTAATAAGCCAATAGTTGTTGTCTTGTATGACAATTCTAGCTGAATAAGACCTGTTCCACCTTCTTTACGGGGTATGTATAGGCGGTCTAAAACAGCTTTTGGATGATGCATCTTATGCTTTGAATTCTCGTCTTAGAATCCATTTGTCTGATGTTGTTTAGAGTCCAGTTCAAGATCTTGAAGCTATATTGGACCACTGGGATGGCAAGGCTATTAATGGCCATAATTCTGTTCTGAGAATTCAGTTCAGTTTTTAATATCAGTCGTAGCCTTCTATAGTACTCTTTACGCACTATTTCTTTCATTTCTATGGTGAATTTTTCACTCTCATTTATACCTAGGTATTTATAAGCTTCTTTTGGCTTTACTTCTTCTATTGTTACAGCAGTGTTTAACCTAATTGATGATTTTCGTTGTAGCGATCCTTGTAAAACTGTAGCTTTAACACATTTATTCTAACGAATTTAATTCCAGTATCTTCACTGAAGCATTTTACAGTTTGCAGAAAACCTTCCAGCTCATTATCATTCTTAGCATTCAACTTTAAGTCGTCCATGTAAAATAGATGGCTTATTTTTATTTATTTATTTATTGTTTTTGTGCTATCTTATAACCACATTCTGTCTTGTTAAGTTGACTGGTTAATGTTAAGGTTAAGTTGACTGGTTAATGTTAAGGTTAAGTTGACTGGTTAATGCTATTAATGATACGCAAAATAGTAGGGGATAAAAAGAGTCACCTTGAAATATAACTCTTTTGATGTTTATTCCAGACTTATAGATTCTATTTATATGATTGAGGTAAAGGATTGTTTTCCATATCGACATACATTGTTTGATGAAATTGATGATGACGGGTGATACCTTGTACATATTTGATGTCATTAAGATCCAGGAATGTGGTGCCCTATCAAATCTCTTACGATAATCTACCCAGGCAGTACTAAGATTTTTCTTTGCATTGAAGCAGTTTTCCAAGGTCATCCTATTAATAAGTAATTGGTCTTTACACCCGTAACAGACACGTTTGCACCCTTTTTTTTTTCAAGTGGTAGTATGTCATTTCTTTCCTAGAAGAAATATGTCTGTTTTGTTAAAATAGATGTGAATTGTTTGTATGTTGCCGGAAAACATGTAATTGGTCTGTAGTTTTTCAGGTTATTTGTGTCCATATTCTTTGGCAGAAGAAATGTAATTCCTTTGGTTATCCATGCAGGAATTTTAGTGGGATCGTTAACCTTTTCTTGAAGTTCTTTGGCTAGTTTATTATGTGCTGTATTTAAATAATATAGCCAAAAGTTAGGAATTTTATCTATTCCTGGAAATTTTCAATTCAGTGCACATTTAACATCCTCTTCTGCGATTCCAGTCCATGTCTGTTCTGGTTTATTTTTCATTCGTTCTATCTCTTGTGCAATCCAGTCTGCTTCTTTGTTATGCTCTTTGGGGCAAGTCCATATTTTTTCCCAGAAATGTATAACTTCTTCCATTTTTTTGGGGGGGTGGGGGGTGGAACTGTCACTCTAATTCTTTTTTTACCTATTTCCCTGTAAACTTTCTTTGGATCGGTTGAAAGAATCATGTTTTGTCTGTAGCATCTTGATCTTTTTTCATAGCGTCTTATTCTTTGAGCCTTCAGTTGTATTGTTTGTTTTATTTTTTCCTTATTTGATAGGATTTCATTTTCATTTTTAATATTGTATTTTCTTTCAACTCTTTTGCCTTTTTTAGTTCTTACATTTATTACTCTTGTCAGTTCATCGATTACTGATAATTCACTTCTAAATTGTTTGATTTCCAAGGTGGATCTTCATGTCTGCTGGACTGCCTTGTTTTTAATTTGATGTTTTGTTGCTGCTATTGCTGATGTATATATTGCTTCATTGAGATTTATATAAGAGTCTTCTTCATCCAAAATTAATTTGAGTGCTGCATTGTAGAGCTTAATAGTTTCATTTATACTTTGTTAGGTGTAATTTTTGAGAGTCGTTCTCGTTCCTCCATTGCAATATTTTGTATCTGACCTAAGGCAGGTCGTGGCGTGTTGTTATGACTCCATTTCATGTTTTTCTATCTTCCCTATCATCCCTAGCATTACATAGATAAAGTTTTCCTTAGTGTGTGGGCTGTACTTAATAAGACAATTTTTTGTATATCTCTTAAGCTGGGGTTTCCAGGGATTCTTTAAATGTGTTCTTTTGTTCCATTTTTTATCATTCCAAGTGCACCTACTATCACTGGCACAACTCTTGTTTTCAATTTCCACATTTTTTCTATTTCAATTTCCAGGTCTTTATATTTTGACAGTTTTTCAAATTCTTTGATTGCTATGTTACAATCCGCTGGGCAAGCCATATCAATTGATAGACAAGTTTTCTCCTTCTGGTTTTTCACAATAATATCTGGCCTGTTTGATTCAATTTTTCTGTCTGTGTAGATGGTGTAATCCCATAGAATGATTACGTCTTCTATTTCTGTAACCGGTGCTGGGTGATGTTCAAACCAGTGTTTGTTTACAGATTTTCCATAATGTTTGCACATTGTCCAATGTAAATATTGCTCAACTCTATCGTGGCGATTTTTATATTCATTTGGAGCAAGCACAAAACAGCCTGAGATTAGGTGGTCTATTGTTTCTTGGTGTTTATCACAAAACCTGTATTTTGGATCCATATTATTATGCATAATATTTGCCTGAAAGTTTCTAGTGAAAAGACTTTATTATTATTATTATTATGTCATTTTTCATCATATTTCGATTTCTGCTTTGGTCTCACTACCAACCATGTCTGCGGGGAGACCTAAGGCAGGTAGTGGCGTGTTGTTATGGCTCCATTTCATGTTTTTCTATCTTCCCTATCATCCTCAGCATTACATAGATAAAGTTTTCCTTAGTGTGTGGGCTGTACTTAATAAGACAATTTTTTGTATGTCTCTTAAGCTGTGGTTTCCAGGGATTCTTTCAATGTGTTGTTTTGTTTTATTTGCCTGAAAGTTCCTAGAAAAAAGATTTGTTCTTGCGCTGCAAGAAGCCTTCAGTTTCAGACTTTAATCCAGATGCACGTAACCATCGATGAGTATTAACTTTGTCAACATTGGATTTATTGGCACGTACTGGATATTGGCCATGCAGAGGTTTGTCTTGCCAGCGCTGTTTCATCTTTTCAAGAGCTTTATCTTTGGCTTTCATTTTCATATTTTTTGCCGCAATAGTTGGTTCTTGGCTTCTGTTTTGCTTTTCTACAGAATCTACTAACTGTAAATCTTGTTTGTATTTACTGCCTTCTTTTATTATTGAATATTTTTTCTTTCTTTCTTCATGTTGCCTTACTAATTGTATCATCCAATCCTTTGTTGTTTCTATGTATGTTAGTAAGCCAATAGTTGTTGTCTTGTATGACAATTCCAGCTGAATAAGACCCCTTCCACCTTCTTTACGGGGTATGTATAGACGGTCTACATCAGCCTTTGGATGATGCATCTTATGCTTAGAAAGAAGCTTTCTTGTTTTAGCATCCATTCGTCTGATGTCGTTTAGAGTCCAGTTTAAGATGTTGAAGCTATATTGGACAACTGGGATTGCAAGGCTATTAATGGCCATAACTCTGTTCTGTGAATTTAATTCAGTTTTTAATATCATTCGTAGCCTTCTATAGTACTCTTTACGCACTATTTCTTTCATTTTTTTATGGTGAATGTTTTCGCTCTCATTTACACCTAGGTATTTATAAGCTTCTTCTGGTTTCAATTCTTTTATTGTTACAGCAGGGTCTAGGCTAATTGAGGATGTTTCTTGTATTGATCCACGTAAAACTGTAGCTTTAGCACATTTATTCAAATTAAATTTCATTCCAATGTCTTCGCTGAAGCATTTTACAGTTTGCAGAAGACCTTCCAGCTCATTATCATTCTTAGCATATAACTTTAAGTCATCCATGTAAAATAGATGGCTTATTTTCTTTTGGCCTATTTTATAACCACATTCTGTCTTATTAAGTTGACTGGTTAGTGCTATTAATGATATGCAGAATAGTAAGGGAGATAAAGAATCACCTTGAAATATACCTCTTTTGATGTTTATTTCATCAGACTTATAGGTTCCATTTATATGATTGAGGTAAAGGGTTGTTTTCCATATAGACATGCACTGTTTGATGAAATTGATGATGACGGGCGATATCTTGTATATATTTAAAGTCTTTAAAATCCATTAATGTGGCACACTATCGAATGCCTTTCGATAATCTATCCAGGCAGTACTAAGATTTTTCTTTGTACTGTAGCAGTTTTCCAGGATCATTTTGTTAATCAGCAATTGGTCTTTACAACCATAACAGCCACGTTTGCACCCTTTTTGTTCAAGCGGTATCATGTCATTTCTTTCTAAGAATAAATATGTCTGTTTTGTTAAAATAGATGTTAGTAGTTTATATGTTGTCGGAAGACATGTAATTGGTCTGTAGTTTTTCGGGTTGTTTGTGTCACCATTCTTGGGTAGAAGTTATTATTATTATTATTATTATTATTATTATTATTATTATTCAGTTATTGTTCATGGTTAAATTAGATCAGTATACAGTTGTATTAAAAAGTGCTCAATACATATATAATGCAGAGCTATTATGTATTTTTATTTGGAAGTTTGTTGATTGTGCAACTTTGGTTTCAACCTTTTGTCATCTTCAGGCGATTTATCAACCGATTCTCTAACTTTTTTTTTTTTAATTATAACAGGGATATTCATAACGCATGACTGAAAGTTTAAAATATCTAAACTTTTAAAATATAGGAGGAGTTTTTCAAGAATTGTAAACAATTTCATCCGGGATCTTTTCATCATAAGATTTATTTTCGGATGTGTTTACATCCGGACATTACTTAGGATTTTTCGTGTAGTAATCTTTTTCGATCCGGAAATAATATTATGGCTAACTTTTCTTCTTGACACAATCTGCAGATATCACTGCTAAGCCAGTTTGGAACAATTTTTAAGGATTTCTGGCTTGAAGGTAGTCCTGTGATTATACCAAACGGTGTTTATAAATTCCTTTAGTACACCCCAACTATGTTTATTCTTTGTTCATCCGTATTCTGCACTTCTGTTTTGTTAGTAACTCTATTAAGTGGGCATTTGTTTTTGTCTCTGAAAGTTACATTTTTCATTAACGATATTATGTTGCACCTTATTTTTTAAATGTCTGGCGTTTTGCTTTTTTATTTCATTTTCTAAATTGCAAGTACGGCTTTAACTTAACTGTATTTCTATTGAATATTTTATGTAATTTTTTTTCCGAGAAAAGTGTTTAATAATTAGTTTAAAATATAATTAGCCTATTCTACAACTAAATTACAAGGTTGGTTAAATCAAAAATGTTTTCTTTCCTGGCTTTATTTTTAATTTGCTTGTTTATTTGAGTTTTATATTCTAATTCGTTATGTCGCCAATTTCATTTAAGGCCCTTTTATAATTTTTTCTTTCTTTGAAGATTGTTTTGTGAGAGAAATCTTTGATAACTTGTGTTTTATTCTGTTCTATCCCTTTGGGGAAGTAGTTAATTATGTTAAAAGTGAGTTTTGATCCATCGTTTACATACATCAAATTTGTATTTGGTTTCATATATGAGGAAACACTGCCAGTTTGTAGATTTAATTCTACATCTAAATATTGAACAACATTTTTTATTCATTTCAAGTTCTGTTTTAAAATTGAGGCTCTTGAAGAGTTTGAAAAGCATTTTTCTTATCTTATAATTCTCTCTTTTGTTGTCTAGCTCTATCATCAATCCGTCATTTCGTGGTTGTCTATTTGGACTATTTCGATCATCTTATTTAGAATATTCAGGCCTATTATGTCTGAGGTTTCGGCTTCGTCAAACAAACCTTGTTGTATATCAAATGTACCCTTTTTGATTTTTCAATCCACGCATAAACTTTGTAGAATAGTCAGAATTTGCGGCAATGTAAAATTACATTTTTGAAGAATGTTATGTCGGCAGCACCACCAGACCGTTACATATCATCATATGAACACTTACACACACAAGCATCATCTTTCCACAAACACCTAAAAAATGCAAAAACACAGACAAAAACATAATAGTCAATATTGGAGCTCGAGAGCAGAACCAAGGAAACTTACGCATAAAAAGTTCTTAATAATAGCTTAGCTCCACCCATAGATCAACAATAAACAGGAGCTCAACCAAGAATACATAACAGAATAATTAACGCTATGACGCACCTGACACACACTGGCTACAACAGTATACGCAAACATGCTATCACAGTTTAACGCACACAAATAAACATACGTACACACGCACACACACTTACCTCATACTTCAACATACTTCAACATACTCTATACCGGAACACATACATACACTCATATATATATATATATATATATATATATATATTTACACATACACTGCATCATATTATACACTGGAACACATACACAAACACACATACATATATACTCCAACACACTATACACCAGAACACATACACACACAGACATATACACATGCATCTATATATGCACACACACACATGGACACATGATACCGAGGAAATGTATATATATATATATAATGAACACAGAAGAGAAAAAAAGTAAGAATTTGTTTTTAATTAAATTAAAAAATACAAGAAGTATAGGCACATAAACACAAACACTTGGCACACTCACGCATACGCACACACGAGAACACACGAAAATGAATACAGGATGGCAAAAGCAATGTAGCAATAAACATGCCCCTAATTAAAGCAGAAAGATATAATGTCGGAAATTTACAGATGTAACGGGTCTCCTGATTGGCTGATTTAACCCGAACCTCGTTTTGAACTTTAGGCGGGCTTTACCAGAGGTTTTATGTTTTTTTTCTGATGGTTTTGTTCTCTCCTCTTTTCCCAGCTAGCACGAACAGTATCGGACGTATTTGTGCCGCTCCGGATTTTTGTTGCAGCAGGGCCTAAATTGGCGCCCACTTGTCTCGCTATATCGAGACCATCTTACCAATTCTTTGTAATCTTTTAGGCTAATGCCACAACTTTGTAACAGAGAAAATCTCTTGTTACCCTTCTTACCTTAAAAAGGATACCCTATGGGCAAAGCCTTGCCTTCCTAGAGAAAAATTCTCTAAGCACTATCATCTTATACCAAGATAAGAAACTGTGAAAGAAGCTGACCCAGAAGAAAGTTCCTGTACGTCGCGGATCGCAGTTCCTTGTGTCTTTTTCATCCCACTCCTAGACGGAGGATACTATACCAAGCTAAGCAGAGAAAAGAGACTATACCAAGCTACACTGTAGCAGCAAAATTCAGCATATTTTTGCAAGACAAATAAATTGTTTTTTCTATACCAGGTATGTCTTGTTATGTTTGATAATTTCCTTTCACTGCTTAAGCGCTAAGCTATGTGAATATATTTCTCACATAGCTTTTATTGCAAAAATATGTGCGTTACATATTTTATTGTAAATTTTTCCCTTCCAGAATTGTTATTTGTGTGATTTTTTTTGGTGCTTCTTGTCTGCTACCTAAAAAAAAAAATTTTTTTTTTTTTTCAAAATTTGTCGGAGAGGGGGTTAGTTTGACTGGATAAGCCTTGACATTTCCTTATTTTCTCTCTCTCTTCGCATGTTATCCTGGTATGCTTGAGGGCGGCATATGGCGGGAGAGCGGCAAAATTTAAAACCTGTCCCTCTTCAACCTTTAAAATTACAATTGGAGTGTCCTGACTTCAGTGGGTCTCCTTCAGCGGATAAATTTGAATTTCGGACATTTCTCAGAAGGTTCGAATTCTGCACAGCCGACTTGGGAAGATATAACATTTAGTGCTTGTTATGGTGACATTTAGTGCTTGTTAGTGTAACATTTAGTGCTTGTTAGTATGACATTTAGTGCTTGTTATGATGACATTTAGTGCTTGTTAATATAACATTTAGTGCTTGTTAATATAACATTTAGTGCTTGTTATGGTGACATTTAGTGCTTGTTAGTGTAACATTTAGTGCTTGTTAGTATGACATTTAGTGCTTGTTATGATGACATTTAGTGCTTGTTAATATAACATTTAGTGCTTGTTAATATAACATTTAGTGCTTGTTATGGTGACATTTAGTGCTTGTTAGTGTAACATTTAGTGCTTGTTAGTATGACATTTAGTGCTTGTTAATATAACATTTAGTGCTTGTTAATATAACATTTAGTGCTTGTTATGGTGACATTTAGTGCTTGTTAGTGTAACATTTAGTGCTTGTTAGTATAACATTTAGTACTTGTTGGGTCTCTCCTTTCTGTGTATAGTACTGTACGTAACAGGTTGAAGGACGCAGGATTCGATCTTCAGTCCTGTAACTCCAACTGTGCGGATTTGCAAAAGAAAATGTCAGAGGATGGATCAATTACCTCCCCCCTTCCCTCCTATGAAAAGGTACTGGGGTATCTTTATTCCCCTCGACAAGATACAATCAGACTTGCGCCCACTGAGATTAACATCCCTGAAAATTTTACTATCCCTTGGCAAACTCTTGCTAAGGAACTTAATGAATTAAGCGAATTTGAGTTCCCCAGACGTGTGTTGCAGGAGAGCTTCCCGGTGGAATTTATTTGTTTCTGCGACGCATCTAAGCTCGCATACGGGTTTTCTTTATATGTTAAACAAGGAAATCGATGTTCCTTGTTGTTCGCTAAAGCTAAGGTGGCTCCCATTAAGCAGAAAACCCTACCTACTTTGGAACTAATGGCGATCTATCTCGCTCTCAAAGTTGTTCCTAAGGTTATTGAAGCCTTGAAGCCTATCAACGTACTTTCTATTTTCCTTGTGTCAGATGCACAAGTAGCCTTATCTTGGGTTTTAAATGGAAAGGGGTCTAAAAGAAATATTTTTGTGGAAAATCGTGTCCTGAACATAAAAAAAATGTTGGAGGACGTTAACATCAGATTTGGCGTCACCCCCTTGTTCAAGTATGTCCCTTCGTCGGAAAATCCTGCGGATTTGTTGACTAGAGGCCTTTCAGCCTCCAAGTTTAAACAATTGTTCGATTTTTGGGTATACGGACCCGATTGGCTAAATCAACATAACATCGACTGGCCAGTATCTCCATTACCTTGCCTTAATGACACCAACCGGAAGATTGTATCCTGTATGTTAACCGAGGATTCTCGCGCAGACGAATCCAGTCTTCCTTTAAATATTTCTAAATTTTCAACATTGTCTAGAGCGATCAACGTTCTTGAAAAGGTTTTAAGGTTCGGTGATAAGTTGATGCATCGACACACTGATACCTACCATAAAGCCAAATTGTTGCTTTTTTCTGATATGCAAAGGGAGGCATTTCCCTTTGAGTTGGAATATTTGACTCAACCTTCTAATAAGGTGGTACCTCCTAGAATAACTGCCCTTGGGTTGTTTATTGATAGGGATGGTCTGTTGCGGACTAAAGGACGCATCCAGAATTCCAGTATACTCCACTTCGGAGTCAAATTCCCTATACTTTTGGGTAAACATCACCCCTTAACTGAATTGGTTATCAAAGAGGCGCATTTGAATTGTTGCCACATGGGAACCAATTCAACTCTTTCCAAGTTGAGATTATCCGGATTTTGGATTCCCCAGGGAAGACAATCGGTAAAGAAAACACTTCGTAGCTGTATTACTTGTAAGAAAATTAATTCTTTACCGTATAAAGCTCCCTCGGGCTCTCAACTACCCACCCATCGGGCAAATTTTGTTCACCCCTTTCAACAAGTGGGTATAGATTTTACCGGCCATTTCTTGGTAAAGTACAAGGATGATGAAATAAAGATGTACATCCTGCTATTTACCTGCATGAGTCTTCGCGCAGTGCATCTGGAGCTTTTGCCTGACATGAGCTTCAGATCCTTCCTGTTAGCCTTCGTCAGATTTACCAATCTTTTTGGCGTTCCCTCTCATGTCTATTCGGATAATGCTAAAACCTTTCTAGCATCCGGCATTATGTTGTCTGAAATTTTCGTTTCCGACGAATTCAGGGAACATTTTAGGTCCGCTTCCATTAGTCATCACACCATTCCCCTTTATTCCGCCTGGTATGGGGGCGCATGGGAGAGAATGATCAAAACCATGAAGCAATGCTTGAAAAAATTAATAGGTAAGAGGAAAATTCAGTATTTTGAATTTTTAACGATAATTTCTGACGTGCAGAAAGCGATCAACGATCGACCGCTGACTTATTTTACCGCTTCAGAAGGGGGCCTAGATATTTTAACCCCCAATCACTTTCTACAAACTGGCTACAATCCACGTTTGTTAATTAGTAACTATGGATCGGAAGATCTGTGCCCCGATCCCCCTAGTAGAATAAAGCTGGTGCAATCTTTGGAGTTAAGACATAAATATGTCGAAAAATTTAGGAAGATGTGGCACAATGATTATCTGTTGTCTCTGAGAGAGAGGGATACGAATTTGAAGGGAGATTGCCCTCTAAAGGTGTCAGTTGGAGAAATTGTATTAATCAAATCTCCTAATAAGACTAGACCTTTTTGGAGTCTAGGTAAGGTGCTTAGACTCATTACCGGGAACGATGGTAAAGTTCGCTCGGCCTGTGTGTTGAGGAACGGTTGCGAACAGGTTCATTCCTTAAAACATTTATTTCCCCTGGAATTAAAGGCAGACAGAAGCACATTCAGTTCCCCTTGATCTTATTCTATGAAAAAAAAAAAAAGTAATGGATTACCATTACTTTTTTCGTTCTCCGTTGGCAGTGTGTCGGGAATTTACAGATGTAACGGGTCTCCTGATTGGCTGATTTAACCCGAACCTCGTTTTGAACTTTAGGCGGGCTTTACCAGAGGTTTTATGTTTTTTTTCTGATGGTTTTGTTCTCTCCTCTTTTCCCAGCTAGCACGAACAGTATCGGACGTATTTGTGCCGCTCCGGATTTTTGTTGCAGCAGGGCCTAAATTGGCGCCCACTTGTCTCGCTATATCGAGACCATCTTACCAATTCTTTGTAATCTTTTAGGCTAATGCCACAACTTTGTAACAGAGAAAATCTCTTGTTACCCTTCTTACCTTAAAAAGGATACCCTATGGGCAAAGCCTTGCCTTCCTAGAGAAAAATTCTCTAAGCACTATCATCTTATACCAAGATAAGAAACTGTGAAAGAAGCTGACCCAGAAGAAAGTTCCTGTACGTCGCGGATCGCAGTTCCTTGTGTCTTTTTCATCCCACTCCTAGACGGAGGATACTATACCAAGCTAAGCAGAGAAAAGAGACTATACCAAGCTACACTGTAGCAGCAAAATTCAGCATATTTTTGCAAGACAAATAAATTGTTTTTTCTATACCAGGTATGTCTTGTTATGTTTGATAATTTCCTTTCACTGCTTAAGCGCTAAGCTATGTGAATATATTTCTCACAATAACAGTCATAAAACGATGACTACTACCACTTTGGCAAAGGTCATACTATCGGTCAGGTCAATGCATACTTAGATAAACCATAAATTAAAGCAAACTGACATCTGTAAAATGGTGTTAACTAAACCACATATATATTTACCATAAATCCATACACACGTACATGCTCTAACACACTTACACACACACACACACACACACACACACACACACACACACACACACACACACACACACACTCGCTACAATTAACGACAGCAGTAGTAGTGAAGAATGACCATTCGTTGAAAGGCACGGTTTACGGAGGAACTCGAAAACGAGCTCACCTACCATTCTGAAGATGAGATTTTGATCTCGAAATATTAATGTATAATAAATAGATATTACCCAACAATTTTTACCTTCCTCGATTTTACTAAGCGCATTGAGATAGTCTTTAAGACCTAACTATATATATATATATATATATATATATATATATATATATATATATTAAAATTTGTGTATTTAGGGAGCATAAATTAATAAATGTCATGGCATAATCATTTAAACCGTTATGTCTTGATTGTTACTGCTTTTCATTGAAAATGTTGATGTCGAATGCACTCAAAATAATACACATAATGTTGACAATTTTTTTTATAAGATTCCATTCAGCATCAAACGACATATTTGACACCATGAAAAATCTCAACAGGAGACATTAATATTCATTAACAACTATTTTCCCTCATATATGTAAAAGAAATGACAAGGAAAACTTTTTATTTGTAAGTGGTTCGTTCTCTGAGGTATCAATGAAAATGAGGAAACTTTGAGCAACGTGTATGAATATTAAGATTGGATATAATTATAATACATTTAATAAATATATTGATTTATTATTGCTCAAAACAAATGTACATATATATGAATAAAGACAAAATGGAAACTAACGCGTTTCGTTCACTTGACTTCTTGTCTAGCATGATGTTTTTCGTAGTCTAGTGGTAAGACACGTCGGATCTAACAACGGATTCTCCTTGTTGTTTGGGGGTAGGCCAGTTTGATTCCTGCCAGAAAATAGATATTTTCCAAATAAGATTTCTCAAATGATTAAGGCCAGTAGAAATTAAGATAAACTGTTTAATTATATATATTTATATATATATGTATATGAAATTAAAATGAACTGTTTATATATATATATATATATATATATATATATATTCTAAACATATACTGTTAAATATAAAAGACACTGAATGTCTATTATACTTAATCATGAGCCGTTCAAAACACCGTATTTTGGCTTTAATTTCAGTTGAAAAACAAAAATTCTCCAACATTTGGATAATTTTTATTAAGTTGGTTCTAAGCTTTCGGCTCACATGAGTCATCTTCAGAGATGTTATTTAGACTGTAATACAATAACATCCACCATCACCGACGATTTTATTTTGTGTTGACATAAAACTCCGCTTGGCAACGGCATTAGTTACCAAAAATAACAAACGCAGTTCTCAAATTTACAATGCGGTTTTATGACGTCACACCTCGTAATAGCGCGAAATGACAACTGAACCATGTATTCAAATGCAATGTAATGTGTTGTGTCCGGATTTACAGGTGATTTTATTGAGTGTTGGTTGTTTAGATTTGATGTACATGGCTCCCAATATCTGCAGGTTCCTCTTACTATGTGTATGAGTAAGGATCACAGTATTGTTGACCAAAATCTGTCTGATATTACCTATATGTTTATGTTTTTCAGAGAAATGTTGTTTAATTGTACTCTGATCATAAAGATGACATGTACGTCTACGGGAGAGCGTGGTTGTAGTAAAACCAATATATGTACTGGGTTTTTTATTAGTATCAGAGATGAAATCTCTGAATGGGCATGTAAATTGGTACACTACATTGGTTTTTTGCAGAGAATTTAGTTTAGTGCTTGTAGGGTTATTAGAGACTATGAGGTCAATTGTTTTGAATATATCTATAAAAACTATCCCCTCATATACGAGTATCCAATAAGAAATAATATTGTAAAAACAAATAAAATTTATTTATATATAGTAGAATGATATTTAGAATGTGCAAGAGTATTTTCCATATTATTTTCATATTTTTGTGCGCAAAATACACACTTCTTATTTCTAAATATTTTTACCTTTGCAGTGACGAAAAATTAATTTAGACATTTTTTTCTGTCATTTTCGTCTCGTCATTTTCATTTTATTTGCTTCCTTTCGTTATTTTTGTTTTTATATTTACAGATTGACGACTTGACATTCAAAAATAATCCGACTGATAAACCCACGGATTTTTTTTCAAACAAAACCGTCAACGATTTTATCTTAGCAGCTTTTTTATCCTGAAAATCATCAGTTCCATCATTTCTATAATCATCATTTATATTTATCATATTAACATATTCTTGTTGCGGATCTATCGCAATGTCAATGGCAAGTGTTCTCGTGACTTCTACAGTTCCGCTGGTTCTCTTTTTTGCTGATGATACACGACATGGCAAAGCGCGCTAATTTTTAATTTGTCCTCTGTTTCAAATGAATGAACGGTCCTCGTACGAGCATCGAAGTTAAGCTTGCTTTATAACTTAATGGGTGACTGCTTGGAAATACCAGATCCTGTAAGCTTTGATGTGTAGGTTGTATAATGGATGATAGCACGGAATTGTTAATCAGAAAGCCAAATTCCAATTCCAGTTGAGTTCAGTATATTCGGATAGGTATTTATCCGTCTCTTCTCCTCCCCCCCCAGTCATGCGTTAATTATTTAAATCTTGTATCACTAAAGTCACTATTATCTTTAAATAAAATTATTGCAATCTAAAGGTATTTTATGGCTTAAAATAATATGCAAAAGGTTGATAAAATATAAAAATCGAATCAACTAATCAAAATCAAATGTATGTTCTACGCAAATAGCTATTTCCTAAAAAGTACCACTTTGGGAAAGAGACCGCGTGTGGTTGATTCTTAACAATACAATCTTGAACTCTTCAGTTCAAAGATCAATTGTTAATTATCCTCCTTATCTTCGTAATCTTTATCTCTACCAATTTCAATTCAATTCATATCCGGCACCTCAATCTGAATTACGATTTTTACTGTAATTCTCTACCTTGAATTGCGTCGAGGTAAGTATTGTATATAAAATATTATTATTTGAATTATTTACTTATATTGTTTCCTATATACTTGTTTTTCTTTCGTTCATACATATTTATTTCATCTTTAAAGTTAATAAATCACACTGTACTTTTTTTTAATTCTTTTCTTTTCTGTCATACCCTTTGTCTTTTTAGGCGTGTTTTTTTCTCTTCATTCTCTACTTGTTTCCTTTGCTTCATAATCCATTTCCTTTTTTTTTTTTGCTATGCAAAGCAATGAATCATAATCTTTCACACTGCATGAACTGAATCCATGTGTTGACCATTATATTTTTGCTTTGTTGTTAGAAAGCATGCAGAAATATATTGCTTATCCGAGTAGACACTCACTACGGTATGTTGGAGATTAACACTGATGAGAGAAAACGGCGCAGATGTTGCCGTCGGGTCGACAAAAACGTCATGCGAGTCGTAAAGAAATGCAAAATAATTTTGACCTGCTGGCCAAATTCTTAGGACTACTGGAAATAAAGAAAAAAATCTATACTCTTTGCGTTGTTAGACTCAACGACTTATTTGAGAAAAGCTTCGAAAAATGAAAATAAGAAAAGGAAAAATAATAATTAAAAGGTTTTTAGCATTTAATAGGGAAAATGTAGAGACTGCGAGTATTTGGGTAAATACTAGATGCTCAAAAATGTAAAAGAATACTTTAAAAAAGTCTTAAAACGCGAAGTAAATACTCAACAAAACGTCTCAGTCGTAGGTTGCACGGTCGTCATTGGGAATAACATTAGAATATAACATTGGTATGGTTGATATAACAGAAATAGAAAAAAACTAACAATCCTCTGTAAGAAGACAGAATATAGGGTCGTTAGAAAAAAGGACTGTTCAAGAGACGAAATAAGAACAGGAAACGTAAGAATTAAGCAAGTACAAAAATGTAAATGTGTCGTAAGAGACAACGGACATATGACGCAGGATTCCGAACGGGCATTAGAACAGAGAAAGATAATTTCTTAAAGCTAAACAAAGTATAAAAAAAACATTATTTACATTATTCGGACTAGTGTCCACATCTTTGTTGCCATTTTTACGACGTTTCGGCCGTTGTACGCTCTGATCTTCTTCAGGTGATATGAATTTTGAACCGAACCCTTTATTACAATCACTAGGGTATATGAACTCCATTCGTTGCATAAAGCGTCGATTGGAGGTCATGAGTTATCACCCTCTAACTCTGCAAGTTACTTGTTCACCACTGCTGTAGCCTCTAAGAGTAAGGTCAGGAACTAAGCAACGTCTATATCCACTAGGCCATGTGTCCTTAATTGATCTTTTACGCAAAGAAATGAAGTTTATATATCCCAGTAATCGTAATAAAGGGTTCGATTCGAAATTCCTAGCATCTGAACATCGTACAAATAGCAACAAAGATGAGGAAAATAGGCCGAATAATGTAAATACTATAAATACCACCTCATCTCAGAAATATAGACAAATAATAAAAAACATATAAACTAATCCTAAATTGCGATGTACGATCCCAATAACTCAGCGACTCAATATCAATGCCAATGCGGATTAGATTCAAATGAGCGTCGCTGATTAAAGTTGAGATCTTTCCTTAAAATTACCCAGTCATTTAATATTAACGAAAACTTAGCCTACGTAGGAAAATGGAACCTTAGTCTACTTCAAAATACTCTTCTGAAAACATCATACATTTAGCCGTAAGTTTTGCAAAACAACTTTGAAAGAACTTTTTGTGAGATTGTCATCATCTCCCTTGTCATATTCTCCTTAATCTGATCCCTGGTTTATCAGTGGTAGTTTTACATTTTGTAATCGTCGGAAATCGCAAAAAAAAAAATACATCTTGATTGCAAAGGTTACAACAAGCCCGATTTATTTAATGCTTTGCAGATAAAAAAAGAACAGAAAAATATACGAGACATAAAGTATCTATTGTTTTAGCCACTTTGACTCACGTTCGACGCAATGAAAGCTTGACGGCTTACATATACGCTAGGATTTGTGGCTAAGTTACTTCAAGGCTGCGCAAAACATTTTAGTCATATTCAACATAGACTGGGACAAACGTCATAAAAGAATTTTAATTTCTGCTAACCTCTTTCCGATCTGCAACCAGTACAATATTTCTCTTTGATGGCAATACAGTTGTCAACTTGGTACCTTTGCCGATAACAGAACCATTTAATCACGTCTCGATAATAAGTTTGATCAGTTCTATAAGGTGAAATTGACCGGTGTTCTAATATTGACCCATTGTTTGTTGTAAACTGGAGCAAGGAATGACTTGTTAATTTAAACACCTCTAAAACAAAACTTATGTCTATTAATCCCCTGAGGACACCTACCAGCTTCTCATCAGCATGGCTGATGCTAACCTCACTGAGGGTAACTTATGCCTTCTTAGTCAAACATTCTCTTCTGATATGAAGCGGAAAGGCTATATTGAATCCATTGCTAGTTCAGCTGCTCAAAAAGTCGATTCATTGTGTCGTGCTAGACAACTTTTTTCTCCATAATCTATCTTGCATATTTATAGGTCTATCATTCGTCTATGCTTTGCATATTGTTGCTACATTTGCCCGCTGCTTCTAATGCATACTTGGAGCTTATTAATAAAAAACAAAGAATAATCAGAAATATTATTGGCCCTAACCTGGCGTCTCAGCTTTACTCATTTTCCGACCGTCGTAATGTAGCTTCCCTGCGTTTTCTCTATAAATACTTTGATAGTGTTATGAGGACTTACCCTTATAACTCTATATTAGCAGTTCTACTTTGTAGAAGCGGAGTAAGAGAGGCAGTGAGAGTGGAATCTGTTCCAGAATAACACTGACAGTCGTGTTAATAATCGTTTCTTAATATATGCTTGTACTACTGTTTTGTAATATATTTGTTTAACACTATTCCGTCTTTGTGTCTTTATTTATGGTTCCAACGGACCACAATAACTTGGTGACAGGGTCACAACAGATAGTAACTGTTTGGGTGAATTTTTTATTTGGTGCCAAGACATTATGAATTTAATCGCAATGCTAGATGGGAGACGAGATTTCATGAATTCAGAGTTTAAAAGACTAGATGTAACCGTAAGTTTCAAATGTTTCTTTACTAGCTCTTCTTTGTGGAACTACAAACCGGCTCCATGCTATCCAGCTAACTTTGATCTTTAAAATTTTAAATGCAATGTCAGTCGTTATCTATTGTCTTGATTACTCTTCTATTCTTTCCACCCCCTAATGTTTATCTTCCTGTCCTGTTCTTCCCTTGTAGCTTTACTTCATTGCATGATGTGATATGATTAAAAAATTAATCTCCATGAAACTTGTTTTCTTATTAGCTGCTTGCAATTTGGTTACCACTCGAAATGCAAGGTTTGTTAAAAGGATCAGAAAAAGCAAACAACTCAGCTCCGTTTACTAAAAGGTTTCAGTCAGCAAATTTATTAATCAAGAAACCTAATGCATTTTGTATCTTTTTATTTCAGTCTCTTACCGGTGTAAGCGCTTTGGCTTCCACACGTAAAACCTGAACTTGTGTCGCATGCCATCTCAATGGGAAGATCAGGATAAATACCTATCTAGATGAGACTTTCCATATGAAATCGATTGCTATAAAACGCTTATTAGCTAACAGATCTCTCAAAGTATTACTCAAAGAACACTGGCTGTTCACTTATAGTAGTTTTGTTGACAAATAACCTACATCCTCTTGACGTCATTTTAAACTAACATCCCCCTTTTCTCCAAAACTTTAAATTATACAATAAAGCTAATTAATAATTTCCGAATTGTTTGAATAATTTCAACTCCTCCTAAATAGCGGATGGTGTAATGGAGAGAATTTCGGAATGTGAAATAGGAGAGCCGAGTTCGAATTTAAATATGATCTGTTACATTTACTTACGCTCAAATAACTCTTGGAAAAACATGAACCCAACTCTCTCTCAATCAAGTTCTAAATAGCATGATTCTTAGGGTCAGTAGATAAAAGCGTTGAACTCAGTGACTTGACCCAAAAGAGTTCAATACCTGTCTACAGCAAAGGTGAAAAAACTTTCGTGAGTTTAGTAAAAAGGGATAACTAATACTGAGACATCTGGAAGAGGCATGACTCACAGAACGAGAACCATCACCTCATTATTTTACTGAGCAGATAGTTCTGCTACTGATTAAATGTATAAAATGTTTGTCTTAAAATTATCTTTCATGGAAATCAGTCAGTCAGTTAATTGCTATATGTGATACAGACGGGCGATCATGTCTCGAAAGCGACATGACTGGCTAGGCAGATCATCCCCCAGATAGTTCTGCTACTGATTAAATGTATAAAATGTTTCTCTTAAAATTATCTTTCATGGAAATCAGTCAGTCAGTTAATTGCTATACGTGATACAGACGGGCGATCATGTCTCTTTCGAGACATGACTGGCTAGGCAGATCATCCCCCAACAGATTGTCATTATTTTCTGCGATAGACTGGTTGCCAACCAAAGCTACAGAACTAAATCTCTCCTGCTATTCAACCCATAGCTGGAAGGAGAAGAGATGGATTAATACCTTTTTCAAGGGTATTTATGCATAAGTGAATGCGAGAAAGTAGCATGTAAGTTAATGAAATGGATTCAACTGGGGCAGTGTGATTAAATAAATCTTATTTCAGTATTTCAGTTCTTTATGACCGTGAAGCGAATCGTTCTAATTACTTTAAATGCCGTAGTCATCTTCATGAATGTGAAAAAGTGGTATGTGCAAGCCGCTTTCAAATTTTGAGATTGTTTTTGTTTCTTCTTTTGATATTTGATTTTGTTAGCGTTCACTTTTAGAAAGACACGAGTTTATCTGGCATGCATTAAATAGCTGGTTAGATTGTCTAGAAGAGGGAAAAAAATTGAATGTATAACCATGGAGAAGGCAACAGCAAACCCCTTCACAATCTTTCACATATCAGCTAATATTTATGTTGTTATGTGAAACGCACATGCATAAAAAGACTGATAGTGTTCATTTCTGTCCTTACTTATATTTGTAAATCAGTCTGTTAATAGCTACCTGCCTCCGTCAGAACATTTACATTCTTTCTTTCTTTCTTTCTTTCTTTCTTTCTTTCTCACTCATTTCATATATACCTGAATTTGTTCATAGCTCTCTCAATCCCTTCATATCTATCTATCTATCTATCTATCTATCTATCTATCTATCTATATATATATATATATATATATATATATATATCAACCCTTTCATAACCACTTATCTCATTCAAAACGTTCATATCTATCTATCTGAATACTTATATATATATATATATATATATATATATATATATATATATATATATATATATTTGGTTGAATAGGCAGGACAAATGTCTATTTACTTTTTCTATTTAATCCTTTCGAATTCTCTGATCGACTTCTTAATGCTGATATTAAATTCATTAAGAAAGTTGCCGTAGTTTTATTCTTTTTTTTTTATTCTCCCAAGTCTTTTCAATCTTCAGGGGTGAATTGCTGAATTTTCTTTTCGTTTTCTCTTTTTTTCTTTTTCAAATACGCATAAAACGCATTCTGTTAGAATTAATTTAAAGCCGCATGAACGGGCTCTGTTCATTTGTTCTAAACTTTCATTTAAGGAGGTAGCTTTATTTTATAAACTTATATTTTTATATAGTTATAATTTTAAAAACATTGCTATCATAGACATTTTAAATTATTGTTGCTATACACATAATTAACTAGTGTTGGTTGTATGTCCCTTATAAACAAAGCCTCAAGAATTTGAATGGCTTGATTTTTATTTTCATGGCCGAGTATACTTGTAATATCAATTAGTATTTTTTCTGGATTGTGAATATGAACAGGAATGTGTCTGTAAAAGCTGAGCAATAGATCTTATATTCGACATATGTCGTGTATGCCTCCTTGATAAATATATATTTATATTTTGCTTGAGATAGTCTCTCAAAAGGCATTCAGTTTGATATACAATGTTGTTCTTTTGCAAAACACTAATTACCAGTTAATTTTAAAATTAATTGTAACAGAGCGCGTTCATAGTCGTTAAAAATAATTATAGCAGAAAGTGTTATATGCGTATTTAACTAAAAATCACAGCTACCGATTGCATTAATTTATAGTGGGTGCTTATCTATTATTTTCTAGTAGTGGTAGGATTCTGTTCTAGTGAAGGAAAGTTGTAAATTGTTGCCGGTTAACGGAATTTGGCCTTGTGGTAGATAGCCCACTATAAGTCATAACATTATTATAAATCAAGAAAGGCAATTAAATAGAAAATAACATTTATATATACACATGTCAATTAATGTTTTACAATTAAAATAATGCTTGAAGGATAGGTCCAACGGAGGTTAAAGTGTTCATGACAAATAATAATGCTGAAAAAGACAATTAGTGCTTAGGAATGTGAAGGCGTCTTGTAGGTAAGGAATGTTCATTTTGAAGTTACCACTCCTAGGGTCCGTAAGTCAGTAAGTTGGTTTGTGAGGAAACAGTCTTTGAAGAGGTCGCTCCTGAGGTCAGTAAGTACTTTTGAGACAGGGAAGAAGTGATAATAGGTGAAGGGAGGCGAATGTAGTAGCCGTTCGACTTAAGTGAAAGGGATATCAATTGCATTCTTCTCCTTGGTCTCTGCGTCAGTCTGTCTGACGATGCTTTGTGTCTCCGCTTTTTATATCTGCTTTTTGGATCAAAAGTATATAACTTTAGCCCCAGAAACGGAGTTTTTTTTATTTGTTTTTTGTTTTTTTGGTATCTGTTGTCGCTTTTTTTTCAAACAGGAGTTTTTCGTTTTGTTTTGCGGTTTTCTTTTTGCTTGTTTGGGTTTTTTCTTTTTCCTGTTTTCGTTTGAAATAAAAATATGTTTTCTTTCTTCCATTTAACCATTTTACCGAACTTAATTTTCTCGGTACAAGAGGGGATTATTCGAATCCCGTCTTTATTCGAAGGAATGTTTTGATTTTCGGTTCTTGTTGAAAGGGATTGGGAGTGACATTTTGTGGGACTAGCTATGGGTTAGTTTGGGTTGTTGTAGTTTTTATTTTTTGCGTTCGTTTTCATTTTGAATTTGTGTTGCAGGGAAATATTCATATTTTGCTGAAAGTCCAAATTCTTTTTTTTTTTTTTGTGGGAATAGCCCTGGGTAGGTTAGTTCTGATTTGTTGAAGTTTCTTCAGCGTCCGTTGCCATTTTGAGTTTGTATTACAGAGAAATAATCGAATTTTGCTGAAAGTCCAAACAAACATTTCTGTGTATACATATATATATATAGGTGTTGAACTCACGCCGGGTAGTCACTAATTTATGGTGCGTTTTTCGTTCTTTTAAATTCACAAGTGACTATCCGACTGTTTTTTTTTTTTGTTTTTTTTTGGTTTTGTTTGTGCGTGTGTGTGTGTGTGTTTTCTCTTTTTTGTGTGTGTTTTTCAGTTGTTTTTCCATTTTTCTTGTCTTTCTCTTGTTTTTCCGTTTTTTTTTCTTTTTTGTTCTTTTCGTTCTTTTTGTTCTTTTCGGTTTTTTGGGGTTTTTTTTGTTTTTGGTCTTTTAGGTCTTTTCGTTCTGTTTGTTCTTTTGTTCTGTTTGTTCTTTGTTCTTATCGTTCATTTTGGGTTTTTTTCTTTTTTTTTCTTCATTATTAATTGTTTGCGTCGGCGGCCTATTTACTCTTCGACAACGTGTTTGAAGCAGATGGAGTTTTTAGTTGTAAGTCCGACGGACGTTAGGTTTTTCATTTTGGTTCCGAAATGCTAGGAAGAATGTTCTTTTGAACTTTCCTTAAAATTTAAATGTTGAAAGAGTAATTTGGCTTACAGTAGTAGTTGTTGCTCATTTTGGCGCCGACGGACGTTAGGTTTTCATTGCCATGGTTGCTGAAAAGATGGGTAGGTGCGTTGGTCTGGAGAAGATGTCTTTGTGTATATATATATATGTCTTGAAAATCCACGTGTTGGTTACCAGTTTATCAGATTCGCCAGTATATCTGGTGTAACGTTGGTGTATACCAATTTATTTGGTGGAAATGTCTTTATGCGTGTTCATCGGGTTATTCCGACGTGATTCGAATACGACTTTAAAATTTGCTTATAGCAAAGATAAAAGCGCTTAGATTGTGTGGAAGTTCATTTTGAAGTTGCCACTTCTAGGGTCCGTAAGTCAGTAAGTTGGTTGAGACAGGGAAGAAGTGATGATAGGTGAAGGGAGGCGAATGTAGTAGCCGCTCGACAAGGAGATATCAATTACATTCTTCTCCTTGGTCTCTGCGTCAGTCTGTCTGACGATGCTTTGTGTCTCCGCTTTTTATATCTGCTTTTTGGATCAAAAGTAGCTCGTTTGAGATTTTCATACTTGTATTTGATTCTGGGCTTCCCATTGGCTGGTCAATAAAATTACAACACCTTCCTTAATAAACTCAGTAACAACATTAAGATGTAGATCAAATAATTTAAGAGGATGAATATAAAATTAAACTTATTATGCCTAGATCATTCAACCAAACATACTTGAATGGGTAGAATCACGACTGAGGAAAGATAGACATATATTTTTGGCCGGGTTAAATGGCCGGGAAGACCCACATTAAAAAGAACTTGTGTCACGTTTCGCATTAAGTGGGAAGTTGACTAAATACCGTTGTAAACAGTTATAAAGAGTGGTTGTCGAAAAGAGTCAGTAAGGAGTCAGTTGGTAAGTAAGGATATAGACTCATTGCCCGGATTTACTTCTTCACTACAAGACTGTATATATTGATTTCTACTAATAGTATTCCTAGTGTTCCTGAATTGACTAACCCGTGTTCCAGTTTGTATGTTTTTGTTCTATATAACTTAAAATTTATATCTCCATATCTGCGTTTCTTATTTATTTTTTGTGTGGTTTCACAACAAGAATCCACAACAATTATACTTTACGTTATGTCTTGGTTTTTCCATATTTTAAATTCAATTTCCACACATGGCTAGCCAATTTTGTAGAATTAAAAAGTTAGCTATTCTAGCTATAATAATTCCTAGCAGTAAAAAATATTTCACTGGTGAGGTGCTAATAACATAGTACCGAAAAACAACGGCTCTTGTTTTACAGTAAACTATGTTTTTATTATAAACTTATAATAAAAATATTACCATATATAATGCACTACTAAGTATCGAGCACTCTTAATAAAGTAAATCACTACAAACAAACCGCTAACCCATTAGTTTTTACTACTTCTAATATATATATATAATTGTCTGACTGACTTTGGGCATATAATTTGCCAACGATTTCCGTCTCAGTCTGTATTTTCATACGTCTATTTTTGTTCAATATTTTTCTATTTGTCCTTCGTCTACTAATCTCTCTCTATCTTTCTATTATTATCTCTATATATCTTTGTTATTTGCGCTCTATTTCACTTTCGTTCTATATATCTCTCTCTGTTGTTCCCTCTCTATTTTTCTATTGTTCTCTCCATATCTCTACGCTATTCCATATCTCTGTCATTTTCTCTCTATCACACTGTTATTCTATCTCTCTGTTCCCCACTCTCTCTCTCTCTCTCTATATATATATATATATATATATATATATATATATGTGTGTGTGTGTGTGTGTGTGTGTGTATAAATAAATGTATTTTTATCTACTCTCTATTTTCTCTCTCCTTTTCTTTTTCTTTTTCATGCTTGCTCTTTCGCGTTCCATCATCATTTCCTCATTTCTCCGCTTCCACCATGTTTCATATCCTTTCTACTCCTCATCCGTCTACTTCTCTATTCAGTAGTTCTCTACCCTCTTTTTCTGCCGTCTCTATTTCCAATTTGCTTCCCTCTTTTCTCTCACTCCTTCACCGTTGTCATCTCGCGGCACATCACAAATTACATTGCCGCCTTTGATTGGGACCAATGCGAATAACCAGCGACACATTCTACAGGTTTGGACAGTCAACACTTGTACAGAAATATCATGTTATGATGTATCAGTGAAATTGCCCGGCCAACCAAACCGAATGAGACAGACTGGCGATCCTGTTTGAGTAAGCAGTCGTTTCAGACAGCACAATTAAAAAGAATTTCAGAAAATCACACTCTTTTCAACGAATCCTGATATCGGAGGGACGTTTTGAGGCTTCTTTGATCTGTATTTCACGATCTACTGTTCCTTCTGCTTGTTTGTCTATTGATCGATTTACCGATAGCTTCTCAGTTAGTCTATATATCTATCTAGCGAGCTAGCTCGCTAGCTAGCTAGCTAGCTCATGCCCTTTATATCTACCTAGTGATACATATGCATGTCTTTTCATATCTGTTTCAGTCTGCTTATATGTCTTTTGATATGTGTGTTAAATATTTTCTATTCTATATTTCTCTCTCTCTCCCTATTTATATATGCTCATATTGCTATTTCTGTCGATGTTTATATTTCTCTCTATATATTTATGTTCTTCTTTTATCTATCTATCTATCTATCTATCTATCTATTACTCTGTTCTTCTCTCTTTCTCTCTCTCTCTCTCTAACAATCTATGTACATATTTCCCTCTCTCTATAGGTCCATATATATTTACACTATCTATCTCCATTCTCGCTCTCTCTCTCTCTCTCTCTCTCTATATATATATATATATATATATATATATATATATATCTTTCTCTCTATATCTATCTATCTATCTATCTATCTATCTATCTATGACTCTGTTCTCTCTCTCGATCGCTCTCTCTCTCTCTCTCTCTCTCTCTCTCTCTTTCTCTCTAAAATTCTGTGCCCATATTTCTCTCTCTATAGGTCCATATGTATTTTTCTCTCACATTATCTCTATATATATCTGATATGTCCCGAAAAAGGATATATATCATTCGAGATAGTTAAGCGGTTTAGGCAAATGTAACCGGGTAGGACAATCTAGTACGTAGACGTAATGGACGGTACTCGTCGTATGCAGTATCCTGAGACTTAGGCGTTGTCGATAGACATAGACCAATAGTGCTAGATCTATAGAAGTGTAGACCTCTAGTAATTGACCTATAGTTGTCCTCGCCTTCTTTTGTATTTATAGCTGACACCAGCCAATCCCATTACTGTGTGGGGGAACCAAGGTGTATGCATATTCATTACATATTCATTACATCATTATCTCTGTCTATGTCCATATTTCTCTCTATATCTATATACGTTCATAAATCTCTATCTATCTATCTATCTATCTATCTATCTATCTATCTATCTATCTATGTAGATAGATAGATAGATATATAGATAGATAGATAGATAGATAGATAGATAGATAGATAGATAGATAGATAGATAGATATTACTCAGTGTTCGGATGTGCGTTGTGGTGCAGCGGATATCCGCTTTCCTGTTGAATTTGTTGCATTCAGCTACGCGCAAATACCCTTAGGAAAGGTATTAATCCGTCTATTCCTTCCAGTTATGAGTTAAATAAAAGTACAGATTGAGTTCTATAGCCTAGGCTGGCAACCAGTCTACCACAGAAAGCAATGGCAACTTACTGCGGAATAATCTTCTGCCCAGTCAGTCATGTCTCTTTCGAGACATGATCGCTTAAGCGTGTATCACGTATGACATTTAACTGACTGACTGACTGACTCTATGTTCATATCTGCCCCTTTCTTTCTCTCTATGTTTATCTGTCTCCCTATATATATATATATATATATATATATATATATATATATATAGTATATCGAGGCAGCAGATTATTTTCTAAGCATATACTGTTAAATATAACAGACAATGAATGTCTATTATGTTTAGTCATGAGCCTATCTAAACATTGTATTTTGGCTTTAATTTCAGGTGAAAATAAAGACAATATTTCTCCAACATCTAATTTTTCTATTATTCTGTTCTAAGCTTTCGGCTCACATTAGCCATCTTCAGAGAGGTTACGGGGACGTTAACATAAAGACATCCACCATCAAAGATGATTTTATCGTGTGTTGGCATAAAACATTTCTATGCAACGATATCAGTCCCCAAATAGCAGACACATTTCGTAAATTTGTAATGCGGTTCTATGACGTCACACCGCGTGAGAGACCGAAATGTTAGCAGAACCATATGTCTTAATGCAATGTAATGTGTTGTGACCAGATTAAAATGTGATTTTATTAAGTGTAGGTTAATGTTGACAGCCTCCAATATCTGAAGGTTCTTTTTACTGTGTGTATGAATAAGTATTATTGTGTTATCGACTAAAATATGTCTAATATTACCTATAGGGCTATGTTTTTTTAAGAAATGTTGTTTAATTGAACTATGATCAGAAAGGTGGCAGCTAAGTCTACGGGAGAGAGGGGTTGTAGTAAAACCAGTATCTGTAGTGGGTTTATTATTAGTACCAGATATACAATCTCTGAACGGGCATGTAAATTGATACACTACATTAGTTTTTTTGTGGAGGACTTGTCTAATTGTAGGGTTTTCGTTTTATGTCAACACAAGATAAAATCATCTTTGATGATGGATGCTTTTATGTTAACGTCCCTGTAACCTTTCTGAAGATGACTCATGTGATCCAAAAGCTTAAAACCAGCATAATAAAACATTATCCAAACGTTGGACAATTTTTGTCTTTATTTTAGTTTAAAACGGCTCATGATTAAACATAATATACATCCATTGTCTGTTATATTTAACAGTATATATATATATATATATATATATATATATATATATATATATATATATATATATATATATAATAGGCCTCCTTATTATGACTTATCAAGGCTTTCTTGTTTATTTAAAACTGTAACATTTTTCTTATTGCTAACAGTATCTGGTGTTCACAGACGGTTTTCCATCTTAATACTGATCAATATCGACACCGATTAACTTCAGTGATTGTACGAGAACCAGCGTTTTAAACGTAATTTGTCCTCAGTTCAGTTATATAAAACATATTTAAGCATGTATGCATAATTAAATATAATTTAAACAACTGCATTAAATATTTTTTTAAATCGAGAGAGAGTTGAACGTGATCGGCTTGGTCAATCATATAGTTACACCGGAAGTCAAAAATATGAACTTAAAACGGAACTTCCGGGTATCGTTAGCATTTTCGATGTAAAGTTATAACCTGCGTTTGATATATTTTTCCCCACTCTCCGTATATGAAACATACTTTTTATCAATAAAAAACATTAATAAGTTGAAGATGTTTTTCTGTGATTGAAGAACATTAATTAGATAGTCTCTTTCTATTCATTTTGTATTAGCCTTATAGACTGAATATTATAAAGTGAAATCTTCAGTTCGAAACTCTTTTAATAATTGTTTCCGACTACAAATTTATTGATCCAGTCACATATATAACTAAGCATTAGAAAGACTAAAAAAATATAAAAATGTACTGAAAATAGAAAGTAAATGAAATAAAAATGATAATCCTAATAAAAAAAAAACTGGAGGCATTATTAAGAAAAATATGAGAATTGTGATTACCCATTGAATTAAAGAAAAGGTCTTTCTTCGAGCAGCCCTAAATGCAGAACAAGATCTCAAAGTTCATGGTCGAGGCAAAATGTAAAACGAGTCGATACTTTTTCATAACATACTCTATGCCAACCCCTGATGACAAATTGTCAGCATAGAAGAATTAGAAAAAGAAATACAAGGTTTTTCATTGTGATTACGTCGAATCACATTCAGCTCCTTGTAATTCTTTTCTTTGCTGGCTTGACCTGATTCCTTTCTCCTTGTTAACATCTCGAAATTGCATTGAATATAACAAAAGAAATGAAAAATAAAGCGAAAAACAGTATCAGCGTGGAGGCTGTCTTTATAAAATAGCGTCTCTACTGATAGTCTCTAAGCCTTGATACTGTCGACTGATAAGGGTTTCGCGCTGGGTCACGGAAGTCATCCTGGATTTGTATCGGAAACTAATAAATGGCGTAGACAGACACAAGCGGGATTATCGTTAGTAGGTAAGGATAAAAGCAAAAAGATAAAAGCTTCTGAGAACAATGCTATTGCGTGAAGCTAAGTAAGATCTCTTGCTATGATTGTGAGTGTAAATATTCTGATAGTAATATTAGCTATGATGGAAGTGATATCTGGTACTCAAGAAAAAAGGATAAGAATTTTTACTACCCCAAACCGTTTTTTCTTTTTTAATATTTTATTTCAAATAAATAATTAAATATTTAAGATGCAAAAATATTAAAGATAAGAATAAATTTTAACATTTCAAATGTACAGAAGAAATTCTTAACACTAAATGCTGCCAGAGATCTCTTCAATGCCTAAAAGCCTGCTACGTCTCAGTCATTTTCAAAGACATATTCTTTCAGAACGTAAGCTCTATTTACCAAGCACCCACGCATTTGTGACACAAGGATGGTTTTTAATGTGGAAAATCCGAGAGCGTACGCTCGGGACATTGGTCAAACATTACTCATTTCCTGCATTCGCGATGACTGGATACTAAGCTTTTCTTACCTGGTCATGCTTTCCTTACCGAAAGGCCGAGAAGTGCACCTGCGCAAAGTTTCTTTTCAGAACATAAGCGTTCATAGCTAAAAAAAAAATTATTTTTCTTTATTATCTGTGAATCCGATATGCACTCTTTGGAAATCCCCTTTTCACCCGACCTGAACTTGAACGACTACATCAAATCTATAAGTGCATCTACTGCTTGGAAGGTTGGATCACTATGCGAGGCCAGACATTTTTTCTCCTTAGAATCTATCTTGCACATTTATGAATTTATTACTCGTCCGTGCATTGAATAGTGTTGTCATATCTGGTTGGGCACTTCTGATATTTATCTCGAGGTTGTTGACAAAATCCCCACCAAAAGAATCTGCAATGTAATCGATCCTGACTTGGCATCTCGATTTTAGTCAGATTCTCACCTACATGACATGTTTTCTCTCCGTCTTTTCTACAAATATTTTCATGGCAACTATGAGCCTTTTGCTCTGATACCATGGTACCCTGTTCATATTAATTTAAGCGCACTACTGGGTTGACATCTAGGTCCTATTCACTTATTGTTGAAGTAGTTAAATTAAACACCACTTCTACCCTAACAGTTTCTCTTCTCGCACTTCCCGACTGTGGCACGCTCTTCCGTTTACTTTCTTATCCGATAGCTACAATCTCTCAAAATTTAAATGCCACATCAATTACTATATTCTGTCTTTTCTAAACCCATTCATCTTTTTATTTTTTCTTCAATATCTCCTTCATCAAATCTTTTCTCTCTCTGCAATACTCTGCGCATTAATGGCTGCCCTTATTTGCTTGGGATGAAATGATTAAAAAATAGCAACAGAGTGGATTCTGTTAAGTTCTACACGTTTTTGAATTTAAATATTTTTTCTCCTAGACTGGTTACAAAACTAGAAACCCAGAGTGCACTACTATTTAACCTATCCATCGTGTAGATAAGAGATGTGTACATGATTGGCATGTCTATCTATACATACGTATGGATGTTTACACTTCTTTTTATGTAAAATGCAAGTACAATACCGTGACGTGCGTTTTGGTGCAGTAGATATCGGTTAGGAAGAAGAAATCGGAGAGCTGAGTTCGAATTTCATTGCATTCACTTGGGAAAAGTATTAATCCGTCTATTACCTCCAGCTACGGATTAAATGACAAGGTAGATTAGGTTATATAGCCTTAGTCAACAACCAATCTACCGCAGAAAGTAATCTTCTGCCCAGTCAGTCATGTCTTTTTCGAGACATGATCTCCCAAGCATGTATCAAGTATGGCACTTAACTAGTTTTTCCTAGATCTGTTGCCACCCAAAGTTACAAAACCAAGTCTTTCCTGCTATTTATCCATAGCTTAGGGGAGAAGAAATAGTTCAGTACCTGTTGCAATCAGATAAGCACATAAGGAAATAAAATGGATTCGACTGTTATTCGAACTTGTTTCTCCAATTCGAGCCGCTATCCATTACTCTACCGTGCCTCCTTACATATGTATTTTCAGTAAACGGTTAGCAAGAAACCCTTTAAGGTTTCCAAAACAAAACTACTCTCTAGTAATAATCTGAGACACCCCATTTCTACTTGCCGTACACATGGCCGATGCTAACTTCTAAAACCGTGACTCGTTGCTTCTTTTTTTGCTAACATTCTCCGTTGACATGAAGTGGAAAGACTATATTGAATTCAATGTTAGATCTGCTGCTAAGAAAATTTGGTTCATTGTGCTGTTCTAGACAATTTTTCTACATAATCTATCTTGAATAATTATAAGTCTACCATACGACCATGCTTAAACTATTGCTGCCACATAGGTCCGGTGATCGTTCTTTATATTTAGATAAAATAATTTTGATAACATATAAATAATAATCGGCAATATTAGTGTTCTTCGTCTGGCTTCTCGGATGCAGTCACTTTTTCACTGACGCAATATTGCAACACTGTGCGTTTTCTATAAATATTTTAAATCTAACTGCCTGGATGAGATATGGTACCTAAAGTTTATGAATTTAAGCATTGTACTAGAATCGCGGTAAGTCTCATCAATTTACCGTGGAAATGGCTAAATTAAACCAGAAGTCCTATGCTGACAGTTTCTCTCCTTGCTCTTCTTTTCTTGTGGAACTCTTTTCCGGTTTCATTCTTTCTAGTTAACTTTGGTCTCTAAAAACTTAAATACGATGCCAATTAATTTCTACTGTCTTCCTTATTCTTCTATTCTCAGTCCTTATTAATGTTTTTGTTACTGTTTTTTATTCATTTAATAATCCTTATGTCTTAGTGCTTTTGCTGACTAGCTTGGAGTAAATTCAATAAAAAAACTTTCATATGCATTTTCAGATATCAGATTTTACTGCTGATATACTTTCTCTACAAAAGCCATGTAAATAACACTAAAACTGTGTATCATCACTTGATACTTCCTTGGAGATCGGTGGATGATATCGAGTGATTCGAGGTTCTCCAACTGTACAAACATGATTCATTTATAATTCAAGTATAAATGTTTAACTGCCAATTCTAAGATTCATGAGGTTACGTCACTTCTTGAAATATTTGCCTGCAAATAAATCTAGAAGATAATGTCAAAGACAGTGCTATGTCTCCGTGCAAATTGATCGAAGTGAAAAGTGGCGAAAACAGTGACAATTTGGCGTTTAGAATTCACAATTTTGTTTTGCATGAAATAATTCAATAAAAAAAAGTGTTAAAAATATTAAATTTAGCAGGCTTGTTTTATTGCCAATTTTATTTCATTTGTAAAATTTGTATAAATATTTTTTAATTTTTTGTATAGACTTAAAAATAAGTATTAAATGCTATCCTAACAAATCATTTTCTCATTTTTAACCTTCTTGTCTAAGTTGTTTATGAAATCGTTTCCCGACTTTTAAGAGTGAATAAAGTACGAACTGGAAAAAGGTATTGTCTTTGCTAAACGTTAAATTCATCTTTTTTATCATGTACGACCTAGAGCCTAAACACTTTTGAGATTTCTTCTTTCTTTTTCTCCTTATTCGTCGTTTTCCTCTTCCATTTTATTTTCAACATGTCCTATAAGTACTAAATTCTTCAAAACATTTTTTATTAGATGTCCCAGAAGCTTCAGCTCATATTTCTTATTCAAATATAAGTATAGTCATCCGCAGACAGACCTGTTTCGCTGTATATGGGTACTCGGTAGAGAAAGGCGGGCTTTAGCGTGTTATATACAATGGAAACATACGCCATTAGCTGAGAGTGTTCAAATCCATTACTGAATGAAGGATGCGTAGATGCTTGAGTAGCTACTGTTTTTTGCTTCCATTTTCCCTAGTTTTCTCATTTCTCACATTCTTCTCCAATGCTATTATCAGCATTCTTTATAAAAACGCATTTCTGATGCCTCGAATTCCTCCGTCATTTCTTCTAATATTCAATGTCATCTGTGAAGATAGATCTTCTATAACGTTTAATTACTTGTCTCTTTGTATAACAAAGAAGTTATACTGTCTCTTAATACTTTATTTAGCTCCTGGAAGGAATTTTTGCTATGTCAATGCGTCTACGGATTTCTGTGTTACATTTTCCATCATTTGTTATAACATTTTTAAAATTACAGGGTGCGATGGATTAATTGTCGTCTCACGCAAAAATAATAATAACGCTGACATCACTGGTAGCTGAAACTTCTTAGACATCTAATGAGTAGAAGGAGAACTTAAAAAATATGACACTCACGGAACGTATCCAGGTCAAGTAGGACAGGGAAAGGTAGTGGGCCAGTAACCTAACGTGCTTGCGTAAATGAATAGCGAGAGTTTTGCTGAAGGGACAAAAGTTACTCAGTGATACAAGCAATAGTAGGCTGTGAAGAGTCATGTTCACCCACGTTCTGAAAGAGGACGGCACGTAGGAGAACAGAATTTTGGTTTCCCCACTTTTGATGGTGTCACCTAGTGTGGTATGCAGCCAGAGTTATTATCCTCTCATTCAACCTCGGAGTCAATTGCAGATCTCTTTTCACCTGAAAAAAATGTTTTACACTTTCATAACATAGCGTTCAATGTAAAATCAAGCAATTTTATTAATTGATAGAAATAAATTTAAGCATATTGAAGAATGTAGTTCTTGATAATCGGATATCTTTTTTTTTTCTAATCATTTCACCCCAAGCTACTGGCGCATAGGGGTTTACAAAACAGGTAATTAATATGAAAGAGGAACAAGTTTCCGGGGTGTGAAAGAATATAGGGAAGGATGAGAATGCAGGTGTGAAGAGGGCTGCATGAGAGTAGAGAGGAAAGGAAGAAGAATATGATACAAGGGGGGGGGGTCAGGGAAAGTATGTGAATCATGGAGATAAGAAATGGCAATTGACTTTACATTTTTATTCTTGGAGATTGTAGCTGTCACGGAAGCAAGTATACGGAAGGAAATTCCACAGACGGAAAGGGCGAGCAAAGAAGTGAAAGTTATCTTGGAGGCATATTGCAGTCTCTGGTTGAGGAATTACTGGGAGATGTTCTCATCAATAGACCAGTCCATTTCGCTGTAATGTCAAGCGGAACCCTTTGTTTTTTAATTCTCATGAAAAACAGGTATATGTTACTTCTCTTTATGTTTTTAAACAGATGTACTTCTGCAATACCTAACCTGCAAATTGACCCTACGTCTTTCAGGGAGGTTGTTTTCCTCTATCTCTTGTTCCCTCTATCTAGCCTGTTAGCATCAGGCTCTCCAAGCCCTCCTTTTTCATTGCATTTCATAGGAACTTTAGTTGTCTGTTCCTGATGCTCAATATTAATTTCCTTTTCGTTTCTATCATTTCCCATTGCTCTCATGCTCGGTCTATGATATCCTCAGCATCCTTCTGTAGAACCACATTTCAGCTGCTTTAAGTTTTTCCTTCATCTTTGATGATATTATCCAGCATTCACTGCCATATTGAAGAACTGACATCGCATAGCAATCCAGTACTCTTTTCTTTGTTTCTAGTGAAAGTTTCCTGTCTCTTAATACTTTACTCAGCTTCTGGAACGCGTCCTTCGCCATGCCAATTCGCCTTTGGATCTCTATGTTGCACTTTTCGTCTTCTGTTATAACAGTTTCCAGGTATTTAAATTTTTGTACCTGCTTGATGTTTCGTATCTCCACTTGTATTTGGCATTTTGGGCTGCCTTTTTTGCTGATGAACATGCATTCGGTTTTCTTGTAATTTATTTGTAGTCCTTTTTTGTTACTCTCTTCAGCTGCCTTCTGTAGAAAGTCTTGAAATTTCCTTTCCGTGTCTGCAATAAGATCCTTTAACCTGAGGACATTTTCTAATTAGATGTTTCCATATGGTGAACATAGGTTGCTGGCTATACCAGACATAGTAATCGGATTTCTGGGTTCAATATTTGAATTTTGTAGTCTTTTGGTTGTATATTTTTTTAAATTTTGAATGGCTTAAGATTTGGAATGAAACACCTAATTACCATATCTGACCTAATTACCATATCTCATATCTCGAGAAATCAGTGTAGAAAAAGACCCGTATATGAGTAATATTGACCCGTATATGAGTAATATAATATCTATAGAAAACCAGAGGGGGCACCTCGACGTGGTGCAATGGTCAGCAAGCTTTTCCCGCTGGAACCTGTTATAACTGAGTAGCGAGTTCGATCCTCACTGGGTGTTCCATACTTTCGGCTTTCAGCCACATCTAAGCGGCGCTTAGAAAACCAACTGTAGAAAACCATGGGTGCTTTCAAAATTATCAGATTCGAAAGAAACCCGAGGAAAATCTTAAAGTGCAAGTTGAGATGTAAAAGAACAAGATGGTTACACAATTGCGATGGAATAATTGTCTAACAGTCTAGTAGAAATTTATAGAAAATAAGAATTTGAGGAACAAATATATCATGATCTGTTAAAATTCGTTATACAAGTGGCAATCATCAAACAAATTTTCTACAGGTAGATATATTTTTGAAATTCCGTGTCCTTTCAGTGCGGAAACAATTATGGCTGTCCAGAAATTAATTTTCTTTACTGTCTTCGAATTAAGAATACAAATGGAGTGTTTCTCATTGTTTTCTAAAAGATTTGAAGTGAACGTTATCTTTCTCCTAGAGTGACTGCCATTCATGGTTAAAGTGACTAGCTGTCTTTGCTATTCCACAAGAATTTGGCCTAATCAGCATGAATATTCGGGACTAATAATGAAACAGGTGCTATATAACTGAACCCAGCTGACGATTTGCGCTTATCACGTCTTGGAATCTCCCTTGAGGAGTTAAATGCTCATAGATGCTTACAGGTTCGTTTTATTCATTATTGGAAAAAAGTGGAGTTATTTCGCGTCAAATTCGCTTTGAAGTCACAGTTATTTTTCCCCGAGACAGTAAAGTCTAAAGATACAAACACCATTGTTGTTTAGAGCATAGTTGTAGGGAGTAATGTATTCATGCCTTTCTCAAGAAAATTAATGCCAAATAATGCAACAAGAGATAAGGGAATTTCAAAACGTTTCAAAGATGTAACGTTAACCGTTACGCTACCTCAGATAGATAGATAGATAGATAGATAGATAGATAGATAGATAGATAGATAGATAGATTTAAACTGTTTGAGATCAATCGGTCTAAATATTGATAGATCTGATGTAGATAGATAGATGTGAACAGCTTTAGACCAATAGCTTTGAACAGTCTTAAACAGATACATACATACATACATACATACATACATACATACAATGTCTGTCTATTCGTATTCAAGCATACCTGTCTACCGGGGCGGCTAGACAATCCCCATTGCAGACGCCCGCGCAGGCACACTTGAGTTAGTTCAACACCCACAGAGCACACCTGTGGTTTATACTGGAACTATGCTGAGCGGATCTTAGTTATAGTTTCTTGGAGAGGGCGCGTTATTTAGTCTGAACGAAGGCAAGATACTCAAACCCACGGTCACGATGACTTGTGACTTTGAGCTAGCCTAACCATCTACTGCTCCTCAAAGAGAGTCGCTTACCCAATTTCACGCACTTGGATCAACCCGTGATATGGTTTTCAGGCACTTTCTAAAGATACTGCACTCATCTCGACCGATAACTTCATAAAGTCGCCTTCATGACAAATCGACCATGGTGAGATTCTTAGAACCCAGGCTTCATGGTCAGAAAGCGAACATTCTAACCACTCGTTCTAACCACGTGCCTATACATACATAAATACATACATACATACATACATACATACATACTGAGATAGATAGATAGATAGATAGATAGATAGATAGATAGACAGATAGATAGATAGATAGATAGATTTGTTCTGGCTGAGATAGATAGATAGATAGATAGATAGATAGATAGATAGATAGATAGATATCATTTAATAACATATATATATATAAACATATACTGAAACTTTCTGCAACAGACTCACAAATCCTTTGAGACATGCACATAGATGTGTGAGTGCGTTTGTTTGCGAATGAACGTAACTACAACTAGTGTGAATAAAAGTGCTGAAGCGTACATGTATACGTAATTTTCTTTGAATACTTTCACGAAAGCGACTTAGCCCACGTACCAATCCATTCTGTGTACCCCGCTGTGCTATCACGTTACCATTTAAGCATTGTGTACCAATGCTGGACGTACCAATACAACCAGTTACTTCTTCACGGCTGTCGCTGTCATTCGCATCTTACCCGAAGACCTTTGAATATACATGAAACTCAGCACGACCGTTCCAAAGCTTATAGTCCTCTGGCACAATCCATGCTTAAAGAAAACCAAAATAAACTTCTCATATTTACTGAATATGCTCCGTTAACTATTCTTTATTTTTTCTGTTTTTTTTTCTTTTTGCTTTTGTTTTTGTTTTTTTAATCTCTTTCCTTGTCTTCGTATCTTTCTATTTCGCCATCGCCATTATGATCCGAATGCTGTAATCATTCCGACTTATTATTCTTGTATGCATTAGGTTGGACATGACAGTAGCATCTGGTTACTTTAGTTCATCTAAAAATGTTTGAAAATATTTATTTTGCGCAAACCTGCGAAGAGCAAAAAAAGAAAAAGAAAAGTAACTATTAGCACATTTTTGTTTGTTTGTTTAAATTCGCCGAAAGTCTTGAATTTAATATTATGCAGTCGCATTTTCTTTTGAAATTGTGTGATCGCGTGTTTACTATTTGTCACTTACACAAAAAGTATCAAAGTCTGCTTGAGGCGCCTAACCTTCTATAGGCGTCTCTTTGACTCTATTTGTGTTGCATAATATATGTATGTGTGTGTGTGCGTATATGTTTGTTATATAGTTATATTGCTTATGTATTTTATTTTACCAATTTTAAGTGTTCACATACACCCACACAGAGATAAGGGAATAAATTTACAAATGAAACAGTGTTTTTCTTCGACGCTATTCATCAAAGTTCTGACCTTAGTGAAAACTTCCCGTTTTTCATATTCTTTTTTTTATCTACCGTACCACTTCGGTAACGGGAGCGATCATGGCTCCCTTCAACATCCTTCCCTTTTTTGCTAGCATACAGTTGATTCCTATTAGTAGACAGTCTTCCAGCAATCACCCTTTTGATCCAAGGCAGTACTACCTCCTCCAGGAACTTGATGTAGTCCTGCGTGTTGAGTCTCAGGCCCTACATGAATATGAATGGAGGCATAACGTCGCCATCATTCCAAATCACCATTAGATTCATCAATCTCTCTCCGACTCTTCTGCACTGTTCTTAGATTGAAAAATAATACACTTTGAAATGTTTGCATAAGAGGTTACGGAACAAAGGTCAAACAGTACAGCACTCTGTTTACCACTTTCTGGCAAACTGAATTGCGTCATGATACACTTTTTCTTACAAGCGGTGCCCAACTGACACTATTATACTGTACAGTAAATAAAATCCAAAACAATCAACGGGCATTAGAGAAATTGAAAATAAAAACTTACGATAATTTGCCCATCACGCCATACAGATGTATCTTATATATATATATATATATATATATATATATATATATATATATATATATATATATACATTCCATTTGTAAACGAGTTATTACGCGACCTGGGTAACTATAACTCGTTTACAAATTAAAGATATTCCAAAGCTCTACAATATAATTTTATTGAACACTTTTTAATTTTAATACAAATGTGCACTGGTCTAATTTTATTATGACCAAAACTAAGTAACTAAACAATCAATATATATATATATATATATATATATATATATATAATCATCCGCAGACAGATCTTCTGTTTGGCTGTATTACAGTTCATCAGTACGATTAGACTCCGATTGCTTTTTAACCCAGAATTGCAACCCGACCGAATTGGCGTCAGTCGGCGATTCTACCTCTGAGCTATGGGAACTCAATAGAAGGATACAGACTTTTTAACGTGTATATTATCATTATACACGCCCAAAATAGTGTGTATGAAAAATATTTTTACAAACTTGAGACAAGTTTCTGACACCAAACAAGGTAAAAGGTTCATATATCCAAAAGGCTGTTGCTGTACCTCAATACAGCAACATGTAACAAATGTTCAAATACGATCTGTTTGCTTATACACATGCATGCACTCGTCGTATTATTGACTAGCGGACCCTTTCAAATACTCACATAACAAGTTGATAAAGCGTCATTGCATTATTAATGTTTGCTTCATAAACCAATTGTTTTAGGTGGCTTCATAGATAAAAATCTAAAGGATTGACTTCTAAGGAACGTGCAGGCCAGGGAACCAGTTCTCCCGTACCTATTCGTATTTCATGATAGATGTTAGCCAGTACATAGCGAACAATATGACAAACATGTACTGGAGCCTCATCATGTATGAACCACATGTCCCCGGCGGCCTGTAGAATATATTCTTCGTAATTAGGTGTACGAACGTTTCTCGGTCTCCCTCAATCTATAAGCTTGTGATGTCACGGCTCCTCTTTCAGCAACGTGACGATAGAGAGCCTTAAAGGTGGGATAACTCGGCTCTTTACGGTGTACCAATCTGCCGCAAACTTTGCTTAAACCTAACAACTCAAAAACTTAATAAACAAATATTTGTGTCAATTATTGTCTTTGCTTTAGTGTTTAGATATATATAGTTTTTGTGCAAAGAATTTGTTAATTTAACTCGGCATGTTCATGCCGATTTCGAAGTTTCGTGAGCACATTGTTATGATGTCTTCACTCATTGAGCTGTGTTTTTTTTTAATTATTTATTATAATTTTGTGTTAAGTCCCAGTGCCCTTTCTTATTTATAATGAACCTCGTGTAGTTTGATGTTTTCTGGGAGTGGTCCGTCTAGCGATTGTTTGATTTTCTTTTTCTTTGTCTTTATTCTTATTTTTATTGTGCAGGTGTTCGATTTGTTTTTAATAGTTTATTTATTGATTTTATTGTATGTTTGCTTAATTATATATATATATTCTAAACATATACTGTTAAATATAACAGACATTGAATGTCTATTATGTTTAATCATGAGCCGTTCTAAAGATTGTATTTTGGCTTTAGTTTCAGGTGAAAATAAGGACAAGATTTGGATACATCTGGATATGTTTAACGTTCCTGTAAGCTCCCTGAAGATAGCTCATGTGAGCCGAAAGCATAGAACCAGCATAAAAAAATAGTCATCTTTATTTTCATGATTAAATATAATAGGCATTCATTGTGTGTTATATTTAACAATATATGTTTAGATAATTATCTGCTGCCTCGATACACTATATATATATATATATATATATATATATATATATATATATATATATTGGTCACTAGCCCTCTTTAATGCCAATATAATAGCCTTATTCACATGTAAAAAATAATATTACTCATAATTAAAAAGGAAAAATCAACGATCAGTTACATTAAGTACGAATACGGCCTCAATGTGCTGACTGTGTTTTTAGAAAACATTCCTTTAAGTTTATACGTACATATATAAATTACATTCAATAAAAAATAAAAAACGTCTTTCATAACGTCTAAAAGAAAAGCCGAAAGCTATCAGATATGCAAAATGTTTGAAAGTTCTTACACATAAAACAAAATACTTGTACTTACATAAGAAAAATTAAATAAAATGCTTAATCGCAGAGCCTTGTCATTCTTCTTTAAGGAAAATTGTACGTATGGGCATACATACCGTTTCGGATTCACCTCTTTGTACATAATAATAGATTCCACTGAGTGTACTTATAATCCTGCCTATACAGAGAACGGCAGTTGTAAAGAGTAGTTGTAAAGCAGTTGCTTAGTTGGTCAGTAAGTTGGTGCAGAGTTAGTTGGAGTTGTTTGGATATAGACTCATTGCCCGGACATACTATTTCACTGCAAGACTGTATATATTGATTTTTACTAATAGTATTCCTGATTTGACTAACCCGTGTTCCAGTCTGTATATTTTGTTCAATATAACTTACATTTTCTATTTCCATATCTGTTTTTTGTTATTTATTATTTTTGTGTGGGTTCTCATCCGGAATCCACAACAAATTGGCGACAAGGATTTCGAACAATTCCACACAAAAAGAAAAATACGTTTTTCACGTCAGTCGCCAACAACAAATTGGCGACGAGAATTTCGAACAAGTTCACGCGTAGAAAAAATACGTTTTGTACGTCAGTCGCCAATAACAAATTGGCGACGAGTATCTTGAAACACACGTACACGGAGTCGCCAATAACAAATTGGCGACAAGGATTTTGAACACGAACTCACGTATACCCCAAGTCGCACAACAAATTAGCGACGAGGATCTTGAACTCACGTACACAAGTCGCACAACAAATTTGCGACGAACTCACGTTCACGTATATCCCGAACCACGTCAACAATGTTTGCTATGAGTATTTCGAACACATGTCGAACACAAACAATTTGGCGAAACTATCACAGAGAGATAGAAGAAAAAACTGTAAAGGGGATTTAAAGAAAATATTTTCACTAAATTTTTCTACGAGATTAATTGCCAGATAGCAGTAATTAAAGCAGCAAACCATGAATGACTTTCAGAAAGGAATACTAGAAATCATTAAAAGAAATGAAGAAAGACAAAAATGAAATGCAAAAGGCAAATGAAGAAAAACAAATTGAAATATAAAAGGCAGACGCAGAAAGACAATTACAACTACAAGAACTAATACTATAATTAACAAGTATAGCATTAGTAAGGAAGAGGGAAAAACAGGAGATTTTTCGCAAGATGCGGCGTGGAACGCGATCAAAACTTTCAAATACTCGATTAATGAATGCAAAAATTTTGGAGAATATTGCAGGCGATATGAAAATATTTTTAATATCGACTACCTGCACTGGAATAAAAAAAGGTTTTTGTTCAGAAAATTAGGTACCGACGAATATACTAAGTTTGTAGATTTTATTCTTTCAAAAAAGACGAACTATGTAACTTTCGACGAGGCAGTGACAGGCCTTACTAAGCTATTTAGCTCAAAAATCTCGTTTTCCTATAAAAATGGAAATGCCTTAATCTTGTAAAAGACAAAAACGAGGACTATTCAACATTCGCAACCATCTTCAACAAACATTGTGTGGACTATAAATTTGATGAGCTAACTCCAGACAACTTTCAATGCCTCATATATTGATTTCTACTAATAGTATTCCTGAATTGATTAACCCGTGTTCCAATTTGTAAATTTTGTTTAATATAACTTATATTTTCTATCTCCATATCTGTTTTTGCTATTTTTTATTTTGTTTGTGTTCTCACCCGGAATCCACAAGACATACATACATATATTGTATGCGAGAACGCTTCGACGTTTAGCAAGATTATTCCTCCAGATCAATTACGAGTGAATAGCTCACTTGGCGCCTCATACTTTTAGCCTTATACCGCATCCAATATGCGCTTAGAAAATTACCCTATTTCCCCCACGTTTATTTAGTCTTTGTTCCTATATTTTTATATGTTATTTCAAAACTGATGTTGAGGCGAGTCTTATCAAATTATTTTATCCAAACTTCTTAATTAATATCTTCATTGGCTGTTGACACTTTACGAATATTTTACTCATAGACTTGACTTATCATATTATACAACATACAGGCTATTCCTTACAATAGACTCCTGAAAAGGTTAAAAACAAAACAAGAAAAAATGAATTCCTTCTTTAACATTATTTTTCATTGATTTTTCTTCGTGCATTCTTTTCGACAACTCATTGGATCCTTTTTATTCGGTCTTTTATGTATTGACAAATATATCTCAAAAGAAGTCATACAGAAATATCACTTGAAATTCAAGAATTCCGATTAGATAATTTCAAAATATTTATTTAATATTTAAAGAAATAAAGTTGATACACACACACAGAGGCATATATGCATGTATATGCATGCATACATATATATATTTATGCAGAAGTACACATAGCTTTGCGTATGTATGTATATGTGGCATATATAAAAGTATGTAGATGTGTACATATATATGTATATGTATAAATATATACATATGTATGTATATGTATATATGTTTATATATATTTGTGTATATATATGTATCTATATGTACGTACGTACATATATATGCATATATATAAGTATGTATATATATATATATATATATGTAAATATATATGTATGTAAATGTATATATATGCTTATATGTGTATAAATATATATATATGTATATCTGTACTCATATATAGGTGCATATATCTATGTATATGTGTATGTAGAAATATGTATATAGTTTATACATATGTATATATACGCATATATATACGTATGTGAGAGTGTGTATATATGTATATGTATATATTTATGTGTCTGTATATATGTATATGAATATTTTTATATGTGTATACAGGTGTATCTCTATATATATACGTATTCGTACGTATATATTATGTACATATATATAGATGTATATAAATATAGTATATATATATATATATATATATATATATGCACTAATATATAGGTATACCAATATATGTGTGTATATATGTATATGTGTATACATATGTCTATATTTATATTTATATATATATTATATATGTCTGCATATATACATATATATATTCTCTTTATAATAATGTTGTCTGGCGTTGCTACATTTTCTTAGTAGCATCCTTGAATAACGAAATAAAAAACACAGCAAAAGATGAATATTTTTCTTTCCTTTCTCGACACAATAAAACCCACAGAATCAAGTAAAGTTTTTCACGTCTGCATAATTTTGAAGCTTGACTGCAACAACACAATAACGTTAAAAATTATATCTTTTTCAAAATTATGTAAATCGCCACATTTTCTGTTATCCATATGAAAAGATTTTTGAATCACATAAATCTGTATATATATAAACGTATGTGCTTGTGTCTACATATATCACGATATTCCAAAGTTTCTGGGATTAGAAATAGTTACATAAACACATATGGAGAATGATATCTATATATATATATATATATGTGTGTGTGTGTGTGTGTGTGTGTGTGTGTGTGTGTGTGTGTGTGTCCAAATCTATTTCTTTTTTCTGCTTCTACTTGTACTTCTCTTTCGGCTCTTTTATGATATGCGTAAACTCACTATTTGGTTAAGACATAAATAATTTTAATTTTTTTTTTATCGGCATTTTTTTAAGCAAGTAGAGTACAAATACATTTTATTCGGCTATATATTTCATAGGTTTTGACATGAAAAAATTGGCCAATCTTGTATTTATTTTCTATCTACTAAAAAAGGTAATAATCTTTTGGTGTAAGATCAGGTGAATATATAGTGTGAGATAGAACAGAGCAAACGAGTCCTAATTTCTTCTTTTCTCATTCTTACTCTATGTTGTTTTATATTAGCATAAATAAAAATATTGACGAGCGCAGGGTCTCTCTATTAATCACTTGAAAGACACATTCCTGCTCCAGAATTACATGCTCGGCTGTAGAAAGATTATACTGAATCCTTTCTTAGGTCTGCTGCTAAGAAAGCTGTTTCACTGTGTCGTGCTAGACATGTTTTGTTTCTTTATATCTCCAGACTCTATCTTATATATTATACGTCTCAACTACCTTCATGCTTTGAATGTTGCTGCCACATATGATCTGGTGATCCTGCTGTATATTTATAGATTTTTCAGAAAATCCAAAGAAAAACCAGCAATATTATTGGTCCGGCATTTTTACCTCAGTCCCTTTTTCGCCTAGTATAGCTTCTATCTTTTGTTAATTTTAACTTTTAAACGTTATAGATTTAAGCGAAGTACTAGATTGATGACAAAGTTTCTTAATTCACAGTTGAAATGGCTAGATGTAACAGCAAGTTCTGTGTTAACAGTTTCTTTTTTTGCTCTTATCAGTTGTGGAAATTTTTTCCGACTCCATGCTTCTTGCCAATTTGAACATTAAAAATGTAAATTCAGTGTCAATGTTATTGTTGTGGACCCAGAGTAGGTGCGGAAGAAAACTCGAACTCGGGAATTAGTGAAACATATATTAAATAGAAAACAAATACAAGAGTGTTACACGTCAGTCTTGACTGCCAAGTATTAGACCGGGGTGACTCAGCCCAACTCAACACAATCCCGAGAGGCATTTCTCCCGGTATTCATTATAATAGGAAGAGTTCATTATAGTCCAAAAAGGGTAGGCCCCATAACAGTTATCTACTGTCTTCTTGATTCATCTTCTATTCTTCTCGCTTCTTAAGGTTTCTCATTATTATTATTCTTTCACATTTGCGTCTCAGTTTTTTACTGCTTTGCATGGTTTACGATGACTTTGCAGCTGATGAACGTATAATTGCGCATTTAGCGTTGCATTGTGTTTTTAAGAACTCTAAATGCATAATACCTCGAAGTTCCCGTAATAGACACAACATTGCCTTTCTTCCATGGAGTTCAGCCGTTGGGTTCGATTCTTCTATATGCCGTGTTCTTTCAGGACGTAGGCGACTATGAATTTCACTTGCCCCTATCTCTTATTGCGCTTAACACTTTTCCTCTTGGTATCTCTCCCAAACCCTGCTCCGCCATCCACTTGCTCAAGCCCATCAAGTGCTTCCCCGACAGCTACAATCTCAAAGAATTTAAAAATCATTTCTCTCTCCACTCCATCATCATCACACCAATATTCTCATCCTTCTCTTACCCACTTCGTGACACCCCCTATTATTTTCTCATCACTTTCTTCCTATGTAACCCCCTGAGCACCAGTATCAGCGAGGCTGCCTTGCTTGGAGTAAAATGATTAAAAAAAATATCTCGGGCTGCTTTCCCCTATCTTGCTTTTCCTCTATTCGCGTTGTGGGTATTATATTCTCCAAGCTCTCCTTCATTATTACATGTCCCAGCTGCCTTTTTCTGATGCCAAGTATAAGTTTTCTTTTCGCTTGCATTCTCTCCAAAACCTTGTCGATGTTCGCATATTCGGTCCATGGTATACTAAGCATCCTTCTGTAGAAACACGTTTATGTGGCTTCGAGTTTCTCGTACATCTTTTAGGAGATTATCCATGCCATATTGAAGGACAGATATTATATAACAGTCCAGTACATTTTTCTTTGTTTCCAATGTAATCTTCCTGCTTCTTAATACTCTACTCACCCTTTGGGATTCATTTTGACTATGCCAATACGCATTCGAATTTCAGTGTCTCACTTTCCGTCCAATGTTAGAACACTTCTCCGTTATTTAAAATTTCTGTACCTGGTCGATTCCAGTATTCTCGACAAGTAGTTACGCGCAAATACCCTTGGGAAATGTATTAATCCGTCTCTTCCCTCCAGTTATGGGTTAAATAGCAGGTCAGATTGGGTTCTATAACCTTGGTCGGCAACCAGTCTACCGTAGAAAGCAATGGCAACCTACTGCGGGATAATCTTCTGCCCAGTCAGTCATATCTCTTTCGAGACATGATCGCCCAAGCGTGTATCACGTATGGCACTTAACTGACTGAGTTAGTGTTTTGGGGTTCCTCTTTTTACTGATGACCATGTATTCAGGTTTCTTGTAGTTTAAGCTTAGTCTTTTTCTTTTTTGCTTTATTTACCTACATTCTGTAGGAGGTCTTGTCGTTTCCTTTCCGTGTCTGCTATCAGCACTGTATTACGGTGAATTATTCTTTATTTTCCTGCATTTTATGTTGAGTATTGTCGTATGTTATAAACCAAATTTATTCTTAAGTGCTATGCATTCTTTTGTTTCTCCCTAAGCAAGGTGATAATGCCGATGATACGCAAAGGGGTACTTCATCTCTGCGCTGTGTCTCTTCAGGACGTAGGCAATCGTGGCCCTCTACATCTTCCTACAATTTGTAGCTCTTAACATCCTTTCTCTTGTTAGCCCTTCCATACCCTACCCTGCCATCCATTTATTCTAGCCGATCAAGTACGTCACGCCTTACGTTTCCTTCTGTCCTGTGAGTATCATATTCTCCAAGCCCTTCTTTCTTGTTACATATCCCAGAAAGTTCAGTTTTCTTTTCCTGATGTTAAGTATCAGTTTTTGTTTTCGTTTCCATCGCTTACAAAATATTATCGTTGTTCACATATTCGGTCCATGGTATCCTCAGCATCCTTCTGTAGAACCACATTTCTGTTGCTTTGAGTCTTTCCTTTTCGCTGCTATATTGAAGAACAGAAGAGGTTACAAATAGTAGAAGAAGGTTAAATTGTTAGTGAGAAGAAAATCCAATAAAAGAATAGATTCAAGAAAAAAAAATTGTTGCAATTGGTTGAATTTGTACTTTTGAAGATCGTAAGCGAAAAGAAATCAAGAATCCCGAACAGAGTTCCATAATTGAGAAGTACTAGACAATAAACTGTTAAGTATTAGGATGATACATTTGTTGTCAAAATTGGTTTCCTGAAACGGAAATTACTCAACGTCATACGAACTGTGCAATCTGTTCCTCACTTATACCCTCTTCATGTTAACTGACCCGCAGATGATAGTTGCATGTTTCTCCGCAAGCGACAGACAAACAGTGTTCGAATCTAGATAAACAACATGATTTTAAATTGTTTTTTAAACAACCACGGAAGCAGGTCTTACTACGTTTACAAGAAGAGTGATACTATTCACATGCTTTCTATTAATACCTTCCCGTCTGATATCGATGCGGTTAAACAAAACCAAATGAATATTCAGTATGCGGGTAACGTAAAGATTATCGGCGCGAAAAACGAAATCCTCGAGATTAGGTCAAAGTTAGCCTTGTCTGTAACATTTTTCAAAATGAGCGTGTAAAAGGTTTGCCTACTGTACCACCAGGTAATGCCTAAATATAAGGGGCGCTTGGATATATGCACACATATATATACATATACATGTATATACAATTATATACAGTCACACACACATATATACATATACATATATATATGCACGCATATATACATATATATACATATATATATATATTCACACTCCACCCACATCTATTGAACAGGTGAAGAGGCTCATCCCTTGTTTCCTGTTTAGGATGCGGTTTCCGGTTTTCTCTTTTCCAATCTTTTCACTCTTTTCCTTTATTATTCTTTTTTTTCAATTGGAGTAGATAGACTAAACTGTCGCCCGGTTCACACTCCACCCACATCTATTGAACAGGTGAAGAGGCTCATCCCTTGTTTCCTGTTTAGGATGCGGTTTCCGGTTTTCTCTTTTCCAATCTTTTCACTCTTTTCCTTTATTATTCTTTTTTTTCAATTGGAGTAGATAGACTAAACTATCGCCCGGTTCACACTCCACCCACATCTATTGAACAGGTGAAGAGGCTCATCCCTTGTTTCCTGTTTAGGATGTGGTTTCCGGTTTTCTCTTTTCCATTCTTTTTACCCTTACGTAGCCCCCTGCGCATCAGTGACGTTACCGCCTTGCTCGGGGTGATATGATTAAAAAAAAAAATATATATATATTTACACACGCGCACACACACACACACACACACGCACACACACACACACCACACACACACACACACACATATATATATATTTAAGCACACTCACACATATATGCCTATATATATATATATATATATATACATATATATATATATATATATACCATGAACAAAACCATGTAGAAAACGACAGAAAACCATTCCATTATCGTTTCAAAGATATTATGGTAAATTGCAGATGATTAGGAAATTGTATCTGTTGTGGTAAGAGCCAGTTACTGTACTTATTATTATGAATGAATTGATCCATTCATGATAAATAGTTCGGGGCAATTGTCGAGGAAGAAGATAATACTATTACAGTGATTTATCTGTGTGAGTACTGTATCTTAATTTTATGACTGTCGAATTTAGTGTTGTGTTTTGCCAGACTCCATATCACAACAGTATTAATGTGCAGCCTACTACATGAAGGGACTTTTTTTTATAAAAAGTAACTATCTATACTCGTAGATACCAGAAGACAAATAGAAGAAACGTCAAAGAAAAGCCAGAGCTCACTATCCTTTGAACTATCTTACCCTACCATGCAATATCTGTGGACGTCTTGTCAGATCTAACATAGGACTCATTTCACACAGAAGGAAATATCGATGACGAACTCAATACTCGGCAACGATTTCCGCCAAAGACGACGATGGAATATCTATAAGTCTAAGCTCTTTTCATTCACGTTTTTTTTTCTTTTATCTTTTATCTTTCATATTCATTTTTATTTTTCTTCTTTCAAAGCTTTTTTATCGGTATTTTTTCTTTTCTTAAACACTAAGTAATTGCCTCCGAAATTTATTTCCTGTGTATCTAGTGTTTCTTCTATCTAAATAATTCTTTCATATCACATTTCTCCTTCCTTGGTATTTAGCGTTTCAGTTTCTTTTTTTCTAGTTGTTCACTACATTTCTTAATGTTAAATCAATCCCATATTTCACTCACGAAATCATCTCTCGTCTTTATTAGTCCATGCTTTCAATTCTTTCTTTATTCATTCTCGCATCTTTTTTTCATCTTTTAAACTTCCAGCCTTTTTTAGTTATTTTGTCGGCTACAAAACTCATTAGCAACGAAAGAGAGACGTAACCTAAATCGATGCCATTTATCCTCAGCGTATCTACCTCAATAGCAAAAAAGAAAATGTCCTTTGCCTCACAAAAAAAGCAACGATATCATTTCAAATAATAGTAACCGTTAAGCTTCTTTCTTTTTTTTTTTCATTTCTTTGCATCCAGCTATCCCTACAATTGTCTGGCCACTGGGAAAAAATAACTACACTCACCTTCCACTGCTTTTGTCTGTGGACCAGAGGGAGTGAGGATATGTTCTTTCTTCGGTTACCCTTTTTTCTCAGCAGTCATTCAAACTCTTTTGTTCTTCAATGTTCGCATTGGGACGTCTCAGGGGCATTTGTAGAATTATTCCATTGACTCGCAGCTAATTGTAACTTTCTAATCCCTACAAATTTCAAAAGGGGAAAAGTATCTGTAAAATTCACCTTGAGAAACCCTTCTTCTGTCAATACGTCTCTCTTTCACATTGTCTCAAGCTTCCTCACTCCTTTCGTTCATTTTATTTTCCTTTTTACTGGTGCAGGATACTATGAGATCTACGATCTTATCGCGTTGAAACATTGATTCTCGTATAATCACTGAAGTTAAGCAACACCCTGACTAGTCAGTAGTTGAATGGGTTTTCGCTTAGTAATATCAGATATGGAGTCGAGTTCGAATTCCAGCTGAATCCATTGTATTCACTTGCGCGCAAATACCCTTGGGAAAGGTATTAATCCGTCTCTTCCTTCCAGTTATGGGTTAAATAGCAGGACAGATTGGGTTCTATAGCCTTGGTCGGCAACCAGTCTACCGCAGAAAGCAATGGCAACCTACTGCGGAATAATCTTCTGTCCAGTTAGTCATGTCTCTTTCGAGATATAATCGCCCAAGCGTGTATCACGTATGGCACTTAACTGACTGAATATCAGGTGTAAGTTTGGATGTGTGGGTAATGTAATAAAAAAAAAACGAGTCAGAACTAGAAATCTGAGCTGAGTTCCAATTCTCGTATGGTTTGTTATATTCATTTAAATGCAAATAGTTGTTGGAAAGGCATGAATCCGTATCTCCTCTAGCTATGGATTAATTAGTATGGATTGTATATGTAAATTACTATTAACTACAAAAGAAAATCTTAAAATTTAAAATATTTTTTGGCTTTAAATAACTTGCAAAAAGTTGACAAGCAGTAAAATATCAGTCAATTGTGAATCTTTGTATTCGTTCGGTAGTTGAATAAATAACGAATATTACGTGAATATTTATTATTTCAATTCCTGTATGACCCAGTTTATTCTATCTGTTGACGTCTGAGAACTTTTTTCTGTGCAGGTTGCGTAATGGTTTTTGAAGGCGCAAATAAGAATCAGGGAATCGAGTTCAAATTCTAATATCGTCTATTATGTTCATTTTTGAACCAGGGCCCTCGGGAAAGGCATGGCTATCTTCTATTCTCATTTGCTGATTAAATATCTCTGAATAAACTGAAATTTCTGCCTTGTGATGAAGCCAGTCAAAAAGGACTACACCACGTTTTCCTCGTTGGTGGCAGTTGCAGCATGTCCAGAACTTTAGACAACAGCCGTTTTAAATTCAACCGTCTGCTTTTACACTGTTAATAAAGCTAGGGTATCGTCCCCTAATGTAGCAAACATGTCAGCATGAATATCGTTAAGGTCTAAATATCTTTGTTTTAGTTGCATATAGTTGATTACAAATTTCTTCCATTTTCAAGAGAGGAAGAAGGAAATTACTGGAAAGTAATTGAAATTCACCTGAAGCGAGCTGAATGTGTAATGCTCCTCATGCCAATGACATTTCCAACGAGCTTCTCTACAGCATATGACTTCATTGAATTACTTTTAATGTGTTCCTCTCAAATTTATATTCAAATTTGGGGTCATCAGAAGAGAATGTGCACCGTTTCGGGGTCTTCTTCTCAACGGTTTCCTTGCACACCGCCCCCTCACTGATGTGAGGCCTTATTATAACGATATACCAGTGTATACCTGAAACTTGAATGCGTAATAAGGTTCACGTTGCATTCCGATCCACGGAATATTTTTTTTCCATATCCACATAGAACTATTTTCAGTTATTTCTTTTAGGCGTTTTATACTTTTGGCTCTATTACGCCCTTTGGCCCAGAAAATGGTAGAGAGAGATGGTTACTAGTTACATATGAAGTTTTCTGAACAGTCAGACGTCAGTTTACCTAGAGAGAAACAATGCAATTATTAATATGAAGAGTTCAATTAAGTTAATAAATATTTCATAGCTTTGGCATCACCATTCATAGTCATCCTATGAACTTTTCAGACTACTATAGTATATTTATTAAAACGTCGTGCAGTTATTCAGTTATTTGAATATATTGATGTGCGTGTGAGTGACTAAAATCTTAATATAAACAAGATTAATATAAACATATCCTGACGTTTCGTTCTACCTTTCATAGAAACTTATAAATTAAAATGTCCTTCTCTTCCTATTCAAAAAACGAAAAGCAGGTAAATATTAACATTGATAGAATGAAATGGAAAAATGGTTAAACTAAGGTAGAATTACTCGTATCCAAGGATGCATGTCTATCAGGGCGGCTATCTAATCTTCAACGCCTGATCGGGCATATTTTGTGTTTGATCAACACCCACAGAGCCCACCTGTGTTTTATACTGCAACTAGACTGAGTGGACCTTTGTTACAGTTTTTGAAAGCGAACGCTTTATCTAGCGTGATCAACAGTCTGAACAAAGCCAGACCGCTCAAACCCTCGATCACGGATCCCAGAGGGTCACGTCTACCAAATTTTACTTACAACGCTTGTCTCAACCCATTGTCTGGTTTTTAGGCATTTCCCAAACTTTTCCCCGCGCAGGGTTCATTTCCTCTAGACCAAATAATCAAGAAGTCACCTTCCTGACAAATAGATCATGGTGGGTTTTGAACATTGGCTTCAGAGAGGGAACGTATAACAAGGCAGCTATGCGCCAGTATACACTTAATAAAGACATGGGTAAAGATACAATATACCAGACATTATATTTTGATTTCAGAGCACTGAATTCTTTTTTTAAGTTTTGGCGTCTCTTACACTGCATGGCTGAATCGTGACTGCTTGCTTCCTCCCTGACATCAGTAAATTGTAATAAATATAATATTTACAAAATTTACTAAAGTTTTGTTCAGAACAAAAGAATAACAGCTATGGAAAGAAGCACGCACCAAAACAAAATCGTAATACTGAATATATTCTAATTAATTTATTTAAATTCTAATTCAATATCATGTTATATCATTTTATATCCAATGCCACGTCTGAAAAGAAAGCATAGAAATGAGAACAGATGATGACGTATAGTCTGAAAAACTTGAAAGACGTTAAAGCAATTAAAACTATGCTGTCGATGGTTCGTGTTGAATTAATTACTGTTTAATTCATTATCTAAATTATCCACTGTGTCACGGCCGAGTTTATTATTAAACTTTATATCCGAGTGTTGCTTTGTGTTGTAATGGATATTGGCTCGAAATGGGAAATCAGAGAGTCCGGTTCGTTACATTCATAAACGCGCAAATATATTTGTGAAAGATATGATCCCATCTCTTCTCTACTCCAGCTATGGGTTAAAAAGTAAGATAGACATGTTTCCATAGGTTTGGTTGGCAACCAAGTCTAATTAGAATATAATATTCAGAAATGTTTTCTTTGTTTCTAACGAGTTTTTCCTATTTCTTAATACTTTGCTTGGTTTTTGTTTCCTAATAATTTGCTTAGCTCCTGTTTCTTAATACTTTGCTTAATATTTTGCTTAGCACCTGAAGATAGACAGAAAGATGGACAGATACATACATACATACATACATACATACATACATACATACATACGGTCAGGTTGGTGATAGATAGATAGATAGATAGATAGATAGATAGATAGATAGATAGATATTAAAGCAATTAAAACTATGCTGTTGATGGTTTGTGTTGAATTAATTACTGTCTAATTCCTTATCCAGATTATCCACTGTATCACGGACGAGTTTATTATTAATCTGTTTTCTTATTTGCTTTATTAATACTGCTCAATCTGTCTACTTCTGCACATTTGTCGTTGAGCCATTCCCCTTTAGCCTGTCTGCATTTGTTCCTCATTTCCTTGTGTAGTTTCCTGTATTCCATTCTATGTCTTGGTATCATTTTCTATCTCCTTTTAATCATGTCAAGAATATTTTCAATCATCCACTCGTATTTTCTTCTACGTCTGATTTTCTTTTAAGACAATATTGTTTGCTGATGTCAATATCGTTTCCTTTAGAGAGCCCCATTTCGAGTGTTCTTTTCTAATTTGTTCTTCGTATTTGTTTTTCACGCTGTTAGTGTATTCTTTTTGCAGCTTGAGATCATTCATTCTTGCATTTCAGTCTCGGTGCTGTACTAGGCTTCTTCATTCTGCGGAGTTTCACCCTTAGTTTGCAGATGACTGGGACGTGACCGCTTCCACAGTCGGTGCCTGGATAGGTTTTGCATTAAACCACTGCGTTTCTGAATCTTTTGTTTATGGTTATGTAGTCTATTTGGTTTTTCGTGTCGCCTCCTGGGCTTCTCCATGTCCATAAACGGCGTGGGTGTTCTGGAAACCAGGTGTTAGTTAATACTTGGTCATTTGCTGTGCACCATTTGACCCATTTTCTCCTCGTTCGTTGCTGATTCTTAATCCAAAGTTGCCGGTCATCTCTCCTTTGCTTTCTTTACCTACTCTGGCGTTCAAGTCACCCATTATGATTCTAATTGCTTGGTTTTTGCACTGAGCCTTAATATTGTCCAGTATGAAGTAGAAAGATTCTATTTCTTTCCCAGTGCTTAGCGTTGTTGGTGCATAAACTACTATAATGGATATGTTGAAGGGTCTTCCTCTCCGCTTAACCAAGAGGACACTCTCTGAAAGCTGGCAGTATTCCAGAACGCATTTCTTCATTTGTTTTTCTAGTATTAAGCCGACTCCTTTTTCGTTATTTTTGCCTCCTGCGTATATTATCCTGTGGTTGTCGCTGCTAAATTCTCCATTGCTAAGCCATCTGGTTTCGCATATGCTCAGAATATTGATCTTCAGTCTGTTCATCTCCTGCTTGACATTTTCGAGTTGACCACAGTTGTTGAACGTCCTGATATAATCTCAGGGTAACGGCCCAAAGACACCTGTTGCTCATGTCCTTCCTTCCCGGGCGAGGGACAAATGTTTGGAAAAAGTGTTCCTTTTACGCCGTTGGTGCTAAATACTTTGCTTAATAATTGCTTAATACTTTACTCGGCTTCTGTTTCGTAATACTTTGTTTAATATTTGCTTAATACTTTGCTTAACTACCGTTTCTTAATACGTTCCTTAATACTTGCCTAATATTCTGTTTAGCTCCTGTTTTTAATATTTTGCTTAATACTTGCATACTTTGCTGAGCTCTTGTTTCTTAATATTCTGCTTAATACTAACTCAATACATCGCTTAGCTCCTTTTTCTTAATACTTTGCTTCTTTTCGTTATCCCAATGCACATTCAGATATCAGTGTCGCGCTTTCTGTCCTCTGTCAAAACACTTCCCAGATATCTTTACTGCTGTAATTGTTTCATGTCAGTATCTCCAGTTTGTAATTTGCATGCTGGAATGTTCATTTTGCTGACAAGTATGTTTTCTGTCTTCATACAATTGATGTTTTCTCCTTTCTTCTCGCATTCCTACACTATCACTTTCTAGGCGTTATAATTATTTCCTGGGTAATATCAATCTTATTGTATGACAGGGAGTGCAGAAGATAAAGAGGAAAATTGATTTTTCATAAGCGGAGCAACTAAAAGAACACTCATACACTGATTTCGAAAGAGGCATTTCTAATATAAATGAGGAAAGAAGACATGGAAAATTTGTCACTCACAGGGGACATTGAAGGTTATATGGGGATGAAAAAACATCAATTAACCTGCCAATCATGTTTTTGTAGATGATTGAAAAACTAGGAAATTGATGTGATAGTAAAGAAATAAACTACTTAAAGCTACAAGGGCTAGAAAGTCGTAGAGAGTTTGAATGTACACGGTACATAAAAGGGGAAGGGTTATGGGTTCGCCCCTTTTTGTATACAAGAATGAACTTGCCTGATGTGTACATATAATCCTGCCTATACAGAGAATGGCATTTGTAGAGTTATAGAGTTGCCTAGCTAGTCAGCAAGTTTGTGCAGAGTTAGTTGGAGTTGTTTGGATATAGACTCATTACCCGGACATACTATTTCAGGGCAAGACTGTATATATAGATTTTACTAATAGTATTCCCGAATTGACTAACCCGTGTTCCAGTTGTATATCTTGTTCAATATAACTTACATTTTTATCTCCATATATGTTATTTATTATTTTGTGTGGTTACTCACCCGAAATCAACAACAGGAAGTTTACAATTAAGTCATTCTATTTATATGTACGTTTCATTACGAAGCCATTCAAAGGTCATTTTCAGGAACAGAAATTTGTGATTACTAATTACCACAGCTCATAATTATTTTGGAGTCATGACCTTCTGAGCATAATTAGGGTGAATTTTGAAATATGAGGGATGCGTGTATGTGCCAATGTATAACTGTTAAAATGAGTAGGGTGAATTATGAGGTAATTGACAAAATGAAGTATGAAAATAAGATTATGAGGATATATAACGATTAGCCTGTGACTTGAACAAGTCAAGATTAAAGGTTCTCAAAAGCCTTTACGCCAGAGTCTAATCCACAAAGTGAAGTTCTTGCAAAACAGTTAAATGAGTAGAACTTTCGTCTTGCATTTAGAACACGAAAAAATGAGGATGAGTAGACTCCGTGTGAGTGGCGTGTAAAGGTCTGAATTGGTGGAACTACTGATTGGAACTCATCTGAATCGGGAGTCTTTCAGCGTTGCCCCTATGAGAAAGAAGATACAAAGTAGAGAATTTGTTTTTGTTCTGAACACATATAAGTTGATATACAAGTGCGTACTGAAACTTTCTCTCTCTGACAAAGCAAACTGAATATTTCTTGTCCCAATATCAGAATACTTATTTAGAGAAGTGAATTAGGCCGAGGATTGTCAGCAGCTTCAAAAAAGAAAGTAAAATAGGTAAATAGATAGATTGATAACTCCCTTTAGATAGATAGATAGATAGATAGATAGATAGATAGATAGATAGATAGATAGATAGATAGATAGAAATCGATTTTTGTTCTTGCCTGGCAAATCGTCTATGAACCTCTTCTTATTGTTATCTGTTTGTCTCTTTGGCAATCTACAATCATATAACTACGAATCTATTTTAAAAAAAACGCTCCAGGAAGAACCCACTGGAAAATCGCATTCCACGACGGATTTGCCGTTTGGAGAGAGTTAGAAAAGGTCAAGTCTTGAAATTCTCTAAGAGATTCATTTTTCCGGAATAATGCAATGACATCGCATGGAAGTAGAACTTCTTTTCTAATGTCGTCGGTTTCGTAACAAATTGGCGGGAAAACAGTGGCTAATCAAAGGAACGGTAGACGTCAGAATGTGGAAAAGACGGGAATAAAAAAGAATGAAAACAATAAATATGACAAGAGAATAACAGAAAACAGACAAGCAATGAACAGAAAAAAAGAAAAATGAATTATAGGTAGAATCTGAATTATTTATGCTGCGTTGTGGTATATATTTATTCACTGTCTTCAAACAGATTTCTGGTGGTCCTGTCTGAAAAATTGATGCATTTACTGTAACACATGATTTTAGTTTCGGAAAGTATATGCAAAAGTGAATTTTAAAAATAAGTAGAAATCTTATTGACGTGGCTTTGAAACGTTATTAACTCTATTTATTTATTTATTTATTTATTTATTTATTTATTTAGATAGATAGATAGATAGATAGATAGATAGATAGATAGATAGATATAAAAGGACTGAGATAGATAGATAGATAGATAGATAGATAGATAGATAGATAGATAGATAGATAGATAGATAGATAGATAGATAGTGATGCCTCAGAACAAACTGAAATTTCTAACCCTGTGAGAAAGTCAGTATAAATGGAGTACACCATGTGGTGAATACGTTCAACATTTTTCTCAGTGATGGCAGTAAAAGAGATAAACAGAGAGACTAATAAATTCTTTTGATAGATAGATAGATAGATAGATAGATAGATAGATAGATAGATAGATAGATAGATAGATAGATAGATAGATAGATCACTTAAAAAATCCCGGGCCTAACCAATAAAACAAAACTTTTAGACAAAATTCGGCATTATTCATCAACATAGTCTCCTTCTATAGTGATACACTGATTTCAATGCTTCTATAACATTTTGATGCCTCTTTTAGAGAAAGATTTGTCTAAAAATATCACTTTGTCTCTGATATCACTTCTTCATTGGAGCCAAATCTCTTTCCCTGGAGCATTCCATTAAGGTCTGCAAACAGCGAGTAGTTGATGAGGAGGAAAGATCGAGAGAATATAGGATAAATGCGAAAGCAATTCGAAGTGCGATTCATGTAGTTTTGCTATCGTTGTCATTGACGGTGCGTTTTCTTCGTGAAAAATCATTTTTCTTCTTTATTTGTGGCCCTTTCATGGTGATATCTTCTTTCAAAATCACCAATAATGCTATATAATATTTACTATTGATGGTTCTTCCTTTCCCAAAGTAACCGATGAACAAAATACCTTGCGCATACCAAAATACGGAAGCCAAAATCTTGCCTGCTGATGTTTGCGTTTTTGGACGGTTTTCACCCGCTGCTGACCACTCAGCTGACTGCCGATTTGACTCTAGAGTAAAGTGATGGATCCATGTTTCATCCATTATCACATATTTACACAAAAAAAACTTTCTTGTTGAGTTGGAACAGTTACAAACAACGCCCTTAATCATCGACGCTTTCTTGTTTCTGATCGCCTGTGTGCAGACGCGGCTACCACATTGATCACAGCTTTCTCATTGATAAATGTTCATGCAAAATGGTGAATACACTGCCCTCTCATATGTTCAACTCCTCTGCTATCTAACGCGTTTTTAATTTACGATCGGCCAAAATGAGGTTGTAGATTTTTTTTGGTGTTTTCCGGGACAACTGCCGATTTGAGGCGACCTTAGCGTTCAGTATCATTTGTGTCTCTACGACTGCGTTTATAGTCCGCAGACCAGAATCCGAATAACACTTATCAAGCCATTGCTTTGCTTGAACAATATTTTTTCAATCAGAAAGCAATGTTTTATCAACACACGAAATTCCGTTGTTTTAAAAATGTGCAACAGTAGCTCCACTTAAATAACTGTAATTTGTAAACTGATTAGTCCCAGATTTTGTCACATGCCATTTAAATGTTAGTATGTCATAAAAAGCATATAGTTTTTTTATTAGTCACGCCAGCTATATGTCAGGTACTTATTGAGTGATGTGTTTGATAGATAGATAGATAGATAGATAGATAGATAGATAGATAGATAGATAGATCATCTTCAAAACAATTGTCTCCTGTCTTAAATTCAGTTTTCCACTTTTCCATTGTTGATAAAACTGGGGTATTATCCCCTAATGTAGCAAACATGTCAGTATGAATGTCGTTGAGGTCTAATCATTTTTTTGCATGTAACGAATTCCAAATTTCATTTAAAAAGTTTATAATTTTTTTCCAATATGTCTGATGTTAAACTTCAAGAGGAAAAATCCTTATCCCTTTTACTGACATGAAGTTGAACGATTATATTATATCAGTTGTTTGGTCTGCTACTGAGAAGATTGGTTCACTGTCGTGTCAGACACTTTTAACCACATAAGCCATCTTGCACATTTATAAATCTACTATTCGTCTGTGCATTGAACATTGCTACCATGTGCGCCAGTTATATATTTCGAGACCTGGAATCTCGACTTCAGTCACTTTCCCACCGCAATGATGTGACCTCCTTCTGTCTTTTCCATAAATATTTTTAAGGTACTCGTTCTAATTGGTTTTTCCCCTTGGTACTTCGACTACGTGAATTTTAGAGTACTTTAGTTTGGCAACTAGATCTTATTTTACTGCTGAAATTGTCTGGTGTAACGGTAAGTTCTATTCTAATCGTTTCTTTTCTCGCATATGTCGTCTGTGGAACTCTCTTCAGATTCCTTGCTTTCCTAACATCCGACAACCTTCAAGAGTTTAAGTTCAGTGTCAAACCTGTTCTTTTGCTGTCCTTTCTTCTCACTATAGTCTTCGAATTCTTTTTCTAACCTTTTTGATTTAGTGGCATTATCGCTTTGCTTAGGGTATATATGTAAGTGAAGCCAATATTTAATAAAGATATTTAGGAAGAAATAAAACCTAAATCGCGTTGTAACAGTAGAAACGTTAACAGCAACAGTGTATCAATAATTGATGAATATTACAGAATACCAAAATGTCCATAATTGCAGATCAATTTCTCTTTTATTCTTTAGTTTGTATTGCTTATTGATTCTTCATTGCTAGATTCGTTGCTGTTTATATTTGGAGACAAACTTTGTCATGAGCTAATGCATACTGATGCATATTCTATTTACTCTGGCATCTTCAGATAACTGAAGTCAGGGAGGAAACAGGATTTGAAGTGTTTTTTGAGAGCAGGACATTTCTTTTGTTTTGGTTTCGATTGTTGAATATTTTCTATGTTAATTGTTTAGTATGCCCTTCGCTTTCTATTTGTTAATTCTTTCTTCTATGAATTTTATCAACTCATCACACGGGATTATCTGTTTTGTCTAGATACTTATTTTCTTATATTTATCTAATCGTAATATCTTATACTCTAATCGGATGATATTTGAGATGTGAAACCAGTCCAAATAAATAACAAACAGCACATACAAAATAAAAATAACGATCGTTTTATATGTATTTGTTCAACAAAACAGATACCAAAAATAAAAATTATATTGATGCAATTTAAAATTTGGTTAGTAAAAGGTTTCTGTAAAAAGAAAGCGTTTGAGAATTGGGCAGCTTCAAACTGGTTATGACTTTGTCGGTTAAAACAGAATGAACGATTGAAGGCTATTGCTTTAAAATTGCCAGTAGCTGAAAACGAAATACTGGTGAATGCCAGAGCGTCCACCGGAAGTTGTGTTGTTATAAAGCGGCTACACGCGTAGGACTATTCAAGACACAACAGAAGTATTTGATTGGTTCATTATTTTTCCTCTATATCATATGGTATGTTCTATACAAAGCCTGGAAAAAAGTATTCAATGAAATTGATTTTGTAATTTTCAAAGTCGGAGACACGAGCCTAATTTCTTGTGTTGGTGCATGTGTGTCCAGCTCAATGACTCCTTTGGGTTATTATTCTGAACAGAAAAGGAAGCTGTTTCTTAATTGTTTTCCAAATGAAATCGCTTTTCACAATGTTTAACATTGATTGCTGTGTTGCCATGAAAAAGAATCGACGCTGGCTGTCTGGCATCATCACGTCAAGAGAATCTTTCATCAAATTGCTTGACTCCGAGATCAAAGGTACATATTGTTCACGTCTTTTGTATCATTGACTCCAAATATTTTTGACATCAATTAAAAGAATAAATTGATGAAAACGAAATGCAACAGTGAGGAAAAAAAAGGTTTTAAAGTTTAGTCGAATTGATGATGGATAAGGATCTCCAGTGAGATACCAATTGATCATGCACTTCGTTTAAGAGTTAAAGGAAGCACTTTGCAAATTCTCTTTGGAGAAATACCAGCGTCACTTCTCTTGCATTTTAAAAACATTATTAAGTAACTCCTGGGAATTGTAAATTGGGAAATTTTATTTTTTATAATTAGATTTTGGGGTTAACCGCGGCTAACTGTATCCACAGAAATCAAAACCGCAGATAATGGGGTTAATCTTTTGTAAAATTGAGATGCATGACAAATAAAAGAATAAAGAAATGTTTAAATAAAAACAATGAACATAAGATTTGAAACAATCACGGTACTAAATGAATTAAAAAGAAAATAAAAATTACGTTTAATTATATAGTAAATAACCGTTAAAATGTTCAGTAGAGAAACATTTGCTAGAAAGAAAGAAAGAAAGAAAGAAAGAAAGAAAGAAAGTAAGAAAAAATGAAATAAAAATTATGAAAGAAAGAAAAAGAATATATCAAGTTTGAAAAACGAATGAAAGAAACAAAAAACTTTTTCCTTATCTACATTAACGATCTCCCCGATGTAATAAGATCTCAAGTAGGCATATACGCTGACGAGACCCCCGTTTACTCTCACCTCGATCAAAAATCTACTGAGATTAACAAAGCTAACCACGCTGCGGAGCTTGAGAAGGACCTCCAATCTGTGGTGGACTGGGGTAAGAAATGGCTTGTAAATTTTAATGCTTCTAGAATGAAGCTGCTGTTAACCATCATAGAAAATCTCTCCTACCCCCCCCATTAGCATGGATCAGACTAGCCTCTCTAAGAGCAAAACACTACGCCTCCTTGAACTAACACTCTCAGCGGACCTCAAGTGGAATGACTATATCGAATCCATAACTAAATTCGCTGCTAAGAAGGTTTACTGTGGAGTTTTTCCCGTCTGAATCTATCCTGCACATATATAAATCTACCATCTGCCCGTGTATTGAATGCTGCTGCCACATCTGGTCGGGTGCCCCTGCTATTCACCTCAGGGTTCTTGACAAAATCCAGCGAAGAATCCATCGATACCGACTTGCTCTCTCACCGGCGTGACGTGGCTTCCCTGTACCTCTTCAAGAAATACTTTTACGGCTTCTAAACTCCAATGAACTTAGCTCACTGGTGCCCACTAGGCATAAATTTACACGGACTACTAGATTAGCAACTAGGTCTCACACTTTTACAGTGAAACCAATTAAATGTAACCGTAACCGTAATTTCTACTCTAACAGCTTCTTTTGTCGCACTTCCTGCCTGTGGAAGTTTATTAAAAATGATAGTTCTAATTCACGGTACTTATTTTCTAAGGTGATCGCTAATTTACAGTTGGATTTCATTTTCATATCTGACAAGCATTTTTTACATTAATCTAGCTGTAGTCGTTGTACTTATATATATATATATATATATATATATAAAACCAGTTAAAGAGGACCCAAGGCTTTACGATTTTGAGTTCCCTAGCATTTATTTTTTATAAACAGTGCTCAATGCAATAAATATTGTACAGTATAACATAATCATATAATCATGAATTAAAAGTACATTACGACACGGAAATTTCTATGTTTTGAGATAGAATCTCGTCATCAGTCAATGTTGGATGTTCGTTGTGAAAATGATTTACATTTAAATACAAAAAAAAACATCGTTTTGCTATTTATGTATGTGGGAAGATATACAATTTATGTGTATGTTCCTTTTAACTAATCAGAATAAAAATTCACTTTGAGATGTGGCTAGTAGTACATAATTTTTTATTTTTTATTTTTATTTTTTTCTCCCTAACGATCAACCTACTTTTAACATAGATTTATTTTTATTTTTTTTATTGCTTCTCACTATGTCATATGACCTTTAATGTATCTATTCTAGTACCAAAAATGTCCTTTCTGCGTTCTCCATATTTTGACCTCTTCTCATAGAAAACAGGAAAGTGATGAAGAAAGAAAGTATATGCATAAGACACTTTTTAATATTGAAAAGATCAGCTAGTGGGTAACCCCTTCGTGTTTTTGTAGCTTGTTTGATGTGTTATGATTTAAAAATGCTTTATGAACACTTACAGCTGCTAGACTTACAATTTAACGTTTCATAGCGTTTTAAATATATATATGTAAATCGTTATTCTCTGTTTTCTTAATTTCTGTTTCTTAATATTATTTTTCTTTTTAACATATGATCTCACACATGCGTTTTGGTGGCTTTATCAACTTTCTTAATCAGACTGTTTACAATAGAGTAGAGAATGTCTTTAAGTGCTGTTATTTCATGAGATTTAATGTAAATGTTCATTATAAGATTTGGCTGCACTCTTTTATTTTTCCTATTCCTTCCCAAAATAGATGACGTTTTCACTTTTCTTCACTGATTTCTTATGAGGTTCCTGGAACGCGTAATGAGGAAGAAGGACCTGCAGAATTTAATACTCACAGAAACGAAAGACGGGGAAATACAGCGCGAGACATATTTGATAGATCTGAGTAAATAAATAGTGAAACAGGGTTTAGGAGTGACACTAAGAGAAAAAAAAATGGAGAGCGACAAGAGACAGAGCCAAGTAGAAATCCATGATCGGCACATGATGAAGAAGAATTTGTATTTCGACTTTTCCCTCAGAACAACAGTGATAGTAGCTTCTTCATTTCTCCTGTATTTCGGTCTGTATTATATCTTTGTTTTGATCTCCGTTCCACCGTATACAAGGACTTTGATATTATACTCTTCTTTCGTACAGAGCTCCCATTCTTCATTGTCGATTCTTAAACGGATTTCCTGCAGGCAAAAGTCTGATATCCAGTTTCTTTACAAAATGCGTTTGCTTTAGTCAGCAAGACACCGTCTCGAATTTTCCACTCTGACCTTTCTTTTCAATGCGCGGCTTATGGCTTCTAACGAATGATCTATATTTCAGGTAACTAACGAATTTATTATTCGCTTTTTTTACATTTTCTTTTTCGTTAGTCAACTGTCATCTGATAATCCATCCTGTAGGCCATCAAAGAAAAACACTAAGAGAAAGCAAATCCTAAATCGAAGGAGGACGAATGGTCCCTTTCTGGGGGCCAGCAAAGCAACAGTTTTCGGTCACCAGGAGCAGATATTTGTACTGAGTGTTACTTGATATTATTTACGAATTAGATGCATAGTGGTTGTATAAAGTCGAACTAAACTCGTTAATGTAGTTCAGACACAAATTATATCAATTAAAGTAATCCCACAGACTCGAGGGCTATTCTCAAGGAAGTGCGATATGAATGTTAGCAGATTTATAAAGGATTGAAACAAGTGAAATATTACTTACTGATTTTTCACGGGATTTATATCTGTTGTCTGTCGGTAGAGGTCGTTTAACAACAAATCGCCCCGGTATACCAACTTGGTATTCAGGCTAATTTTGAAATGCTATATTATTATAGCCTTTCAAAATTATTATATTTCGATTTCTGCTATGGCCACACTACGTACTAAGTCTACCGAAAGACCTAAGGCAAGCCGTGGTGTGTTGTTATGGTTACACTTCATGATTTGTTTATCTAGCTGCCAAAACAAATTAGCGTTACATGGGAAAAGTTTCTCTTGGTGTGTAGGCTGTACTTATCAAGATATTTTTTATTTCTCTTAAGCTGAGATTTCAAAGGATTTTTTTCAATGTCTTCTTTTATATATATATATATATATATATATATATATATATATATATAATTCAAAGCGCATTACTATAAGTGGTCAATTAGTCAGTTAAGTGCCATACGTGATACACGCTTGAGCAGTCATGTCTCGAAAGAAAGAAGATTTAAGATTTTCCTGCTGTAAGTTGCAATTACTTTCTGCGGTAGACTGGTACCAACCAATGTTATAGGATCTAATCTGTCCTGCTATTTAACCCAAAGCTGGAGGGAATTTGCGTGTAAGTGAATACAATGAATTCAACTGGGAACTCCGAACCGACATCCACTGAACCACATGTATATTTGAACTTAATAACTGGTACTTGTTTTCGATTTCCCCATCTTTTTCTATTTTGATTTCCAGGTCTTTATACTTCGATTATTATTATTATTATTATTATTATTATTATTATTATTATTATTATTATTATTATTATTATTATTATTTTCTTTGCATTTTGCAGTATGCATATTTCATTCCAGGACCCAACCTAAGGTCAAAAATAGCTTCCTGACCCAACCTAAGGTAAGAAATAGCTTCCTGGCATTTTTCAGTGGTTATTTTTGTAAAAAAATTTAAAAAATAAGATCACAAAAATTTTACATAGATAAAGATCTTATATTGTGCCAGTTGGACTTGTGAGTAAAGTTGTAATTCTTTAAGACACGCGCTATGAGGAATTCCTTCAGTGAGACTATTGAAACCTTTTTTTCCAATCAATCCGCGGGCTCCAACTACAGCTGGAATGATGGATGTCCTCATGTGCTACATCTTTGAGATTTCTATTTCAAGATATTAGAATTTCGATAGTTTTTTAGAAGATCTTCAAAGATGCATTACAATCTGCAGAAAGTGCCATGTCAATATGAAAACACATTCTGTTTTCGTGGTCTCTGATCATGATTTCTGGGCGACTAGATTTTATTGTTCTGTCTGTGCATATAAAGTAAAGTGTCATAATATTGTTGCAAGTCCTATCTCTGTAAACGGATCAGGGTGATGTTCATACTAGTTTCTTGCAGTTTCCTTGCTGTAAAAGTTGTAGATTTTTCAGTGAATATATTGACGCACTCTATAATGCCGAGTTTTATATCTAGTTGGTGCTATTATTATTATTATTATTATTATTATTATTATTATTATTATTTCTTTTGATTTTTGTGGGGTACTCATTTCTATCCGGTTTCCAACCAGAGACCTATGGTTAGAAATGACATCATGACACTTTCCACTGTACATTTTTTAAGTAAGGAAAAGACAAACTAAAATCACATACATAGTTAAAATCCTTTGGTAAGTTGTGATCTTTACTCGCAAATATTTGTTTTTATTTCTTTATTGAGTGGGTTACCAAGGATCCCTTCAGTGTGTCTACCGTAATCTGTTACAACCATTATTATTATTATTAGTAGTAGTAGTAGTAGTAGTAGTAGTAGTATTTATGACACTTCTTATCTTTTGTTCCAGTTAGCGGTCGTAATATCAATATATACTGATAGCGATAGTGAAATTGTCACCATTTTATATTTTTCATTTCACGCATGCGCATTGTTTGTTGTTTATTTGTTTTTTTGTTTGTTTTTTTTTTTTGTCGACGGCCCACTTATAGTAGAGTCGGTTGAGCACCGTCTTAATAAAAAAAAGCACCATGACGCAAATTGATCCATCAAAATTTGGAAACAAAAAGTTGAAGAAATTACTCCTTAGTATTTCAAGATGTTTTGAGTAATTTTGGTAAATATATCTGTTAAAATTAGATGACAGTGTTATTTTCATTTTTGCGTCATTTAGAATTCCTCTATCGCACAATATATAATAGAAGTAATGATGTCACAAGAAGCATATTTTAACGAATAGTGACATTTATAGACACACTTTTTAAAAGAAGCGTTAAAAAATGGATTTTAACAGTTATTATTATTATTATTATTAATAACAATAATAATAACGCGTCGGCAACAACAAGAGCTAGATGTCAGTGTTATTTTTATTCTTGAGTAATTTATACGACAATTCATCCATCGCACCTTGAATAATTGCAGTAATAATGTTACAGGAAACATAATAAAACGAATAGTGATATTTATAGTCAAACTCTTTAAAAGGAGCGTTAAGAAGATGGATTTTGACGTTCATTTTATTATTATTATTATTATTATTATTATTATTATTATTATTATTATTATTAATGCGTCGGCAACAAGAGGAACAACAATATTCACATAATGCCCGCCTGGCTGAATTCATGGGTACAATTAAAGACATGGCGGAAAATGTAAGCCTGAATACACATATCTAGCGAGGCGTAAGACTTTGCCTTGGACTGTGGAGTCTGAAAACGACAAAGGAAAGAGATAAGAGGAGCACATTTATACATCCGAAGCTAGCATATTGTACAGTTATCCATTTCTTTTGTTCTGTCTTTCTTTCTCTTCCTCATTTATGTTGGCTGCTTGGATTTTCTGAAAGTAGATATTCTGATAAGAGCGCTAGATTATAGTTTGGAACGAGAAGTTGATATGTTGACTGAAGTTGAAATTGGAAGTCTACTCTCGCGTTTCTTTAGTGTAGTATAGCGTAGTGATACAATATAAAGGTTCAACGGGAACGGAGCATATGAAATTTTTCTTGAAGCTGGTTGACATTTATAATGGGTTGCTTCAAAGAGACATCTGGAACTGGTTGCCTCAAAAAGAAATTTAGAATCGGTTGCCTCAAAATGACATCTAGAACTGGTTGCCTAAAAGACATCTGGAACTGGTTGCATCAAAAAGACATTTCTAACCGGTTGCATCAAAGTAGACATCTCTAACCGCGTGCTTCAAAGATACATCTTTAACGGGTTGCATTAAAGAGACATCTAGAATTGGTTGCAACAAAGAAACATCTTAGCTGCTTGAAAAGATTTGTATGAAACGATTTTATCGTGTCTGCTTTTCGTAAAGAAATACGTGAACATGCCTTCGCCGAGCGTCATCAAGTGTTAGTTGCAATTAAAAAGTTTGATATTTGTCTATAAGAACACATAGCCTAATGGATATAGGCGCTGGTTAGTTCCAATGACTTGACCCAAAGAGTTGTGAGTTCAATACCAGGCTACAGCAGTGGTGAACAAGTAACTTGGTTAAAGTGAGATAACTCATAACTACAAAAATAAACTTTGCAAAAGGAATCAAAGTGATATACCCTAATGATCGTAATAAAGGGTTCGGTTCGAAATTCCTCGTACCTGAAGAAGGCCGGAGCATACAACTGCCGAAACTTCGTACAAAATGGCAACAAAGATAAGGACAATAGTCCAAAGAGTGTAAAAACTTGATGACGAATTATTAATATAATGGATAACACGTTTATTTTTATTGTAAATATTAACTAGCCAAGGAAAAAGTATATTGTTGCAAATGAAAACTAAGTAAAGCTGATTGCAGAAAGGACTTTATAGATTATTTATGCTCATTGGACCTGAAATAAAAAAAAAAAGAAAATGGCATTTGATAAAATTAGACCAAATAATTAATTCTTTTGTGTATACTGAAAATTAAAATATATATGCTAGACTCACAAGATAGAGAGTTATATCAATACAGTAATGGCGAATGAGGGGAGAATCTACCTGAGTAAATATAATGAACCCAATGTCAATTAGAACTCCTCTCTCCGAGTAACAGATCCGAGCCATTATGCATGACACCAAACGCACACCCAAGCTTACAGCTACTGGTATTTCCAAGCGATTACCCATCTAAGTACTAACCAAGCTCAAAGGTGCTTAACTTTGGTGATTGTACGGGAACTGGTATTTTAATGTGATGTGCCTGTAAGCAAAACAGTAATTATGAATTAGGGATAAGATTTGAAGGCTAGAGAAGGTGTTCAGACGTGAAGATTGCGAGGATAAGAAGGAAAGATAACGACTGACTCTGAACTTTAAGAGTCTAAGATTTATATATTCGTTGAAGCACTCACACGGGAGTGCTTTTTACAAGTTGGCAGTTCTTAGGAAACATCTCTCTGACTGGAACTTTCTATTTACACTTTTAATACGGGGATAATAGTAGTGATTCGACTCCATGAAATAGTATATAATTTAAAAAGATTCCTCAGCCCATAATATCCTGTAGTTTTTAGCAATAAAATAAGAAAAAGTTTACACCAAATCTGCGACAGCCTATCAAATATTCTACGTTATAACAACACTATTTTTTTAGAGATTATACCTTACAAATACAAAAAGGTACTGTGATATTAAAACGTACAATCCTATTGCAGTAAAGAGTTTGACCTTACCTTTTTTCATCAATCCTTATATTTTAATGCAGATATAGACCAACTCTATCATTTTATATTCAATGATTTTGTATTATTATTATTATTATTATTATTATTATTATAATTTATTTTAATTTGTGTTGTATGCTCATTTCTATCCGGCTTCCAACCAGAGATCTATGGTCAGAAATGACATCATAACCTTTAACACTAAGCATATTTTTAAATAAGAAAGAAAAAAAAACTAAAATCACGCACATTTTCCATAGATAAAACCCTTCGTAAGTTGTGAGCTTTACTTGTGAGTACAAATGTTTATATTTCTGTATTGTCTGGTCTACCAGGAGTCCATTCAATGTGTTTATCATAATCTTTTACAATCGAAATTATTATTATTATTATTATTATTATTATTATTATTATTATTATTATTGTTGTTGTTGTTTATGACACCAAAGTAAATTTGTTCATGTTATCAATCGTAGTATTACTATCACAAAAACAAAAACAAAAAAAAAACTACATATTACATGCTCTGATCAATATTTATCAGATCAAGAAATGTGTAGTTTCTGTTTTGTTTTGTTTTTTGTTTTTTTTGTTATTGCTTTGGTTTTTGTTTTGTTTTGTTTTTGTTTTGTTGTTTTTTTGCTTTGTTTTTGTTTTTGTTTTTTTGTTTTTGTTTTTTTTTTTAGTTTTTGGTCTTTTATAGATTTTTTTCCACAGCTTATAAATTCTTTCCGGATTAGCAGGTGACTCAAAACCAAAATATATTTTTAGATTGTAAGAATTTGTGCGCAGCGCGTGTGGGGAGTTTATAATACTTTAGTGATATAAGTCTTACTTATTAAACCTAAAAATGGTGGATACATATATTTTCACTATTTACATCATTCGGACTATTGCTCTCATCTTTGTTCCCATTTTTCCAATATGTCGGCCGTTGTACTCTCCGGCGTTTTTCAGGTGCTAGAATTTTCGAACGAACCCTTTATTACGATCACTGGGGTATACCATTCTCATTCCTTGTTCGATGCCACTTCTGGCAGTCATGAGTTATCTTCCTTTAATCCGACTCACTAAGTTACTTGTTTACCACTGCTGTAGTTTGTTATTGAACTGATAACTTTTATCAATCATCTACAAACGAATAAGAATTCGTTGTAAACTACATAAGCAAACCAAGCACACCTAAGCTTACAGCATCTGATATTATCAAGCGGTCACCATTTGCTACTAGCCAAACTCGACGTTACTTAACTTCGATGATGGCAGGCAACGGAACCTGTTTTTCAACGAGATGTGACTGTATAGTATTAAGACGTCTAACTACATTAGACTAAGAAGTTTAACATTTCCTTTTCGATAAAATGTCACACATCAGCGCCGTGGATATTTGAAAATATGAAATATGTAATTTTTTAACATTTGTATCAAAATGATTTTAAACTAAGGTAAGAAACTCAAGTTATATATATTCCCATAGAAAATGTTGATATAAGTTCCCATATGACACTTCCAAGGGGTCAAATCACCCTCATTTTCTCTAGATCATTCCACATGTGTAGGAAACTAAATGTTTTTGAACATACATGCTTATAATTAAAACAAATTATAATAAAATGTAGGGATATTTATTCTTAATGTAACCTGTCCCCTCAGGACGTAGGTGATCCTGGATCGCAACGATTTTTTGTCTTTTATACGTCTTAATGAATTTTGTCTTTTTATTATTTCTCCTGGCCCCTGTTATGACAGCCATTTACTCAATATCACTATATTAAACGCTGTTTTACTCTGTCCCTCTTACCTTCAATCTGTCTTGTGAGTATCAGATTAACCAAGACTTTCTTCTTCATTATGTTACTGAAGTAGAGAAAGAACAGATTAATAATACTGACCTGTTCATAAAAATCTATGATTAGACCAAAAATGGAATATCATTGGTCTATTCGGTCTGAATTTCACAGACTTCGAGAAGAAGACTTATTCGCCATTCTTACATTCCTTTCTAAACTTTATCGCTAATCTAGAGCAATTTCTATAGAAAATATTAAGATGAGCTTTATTTTTTAGTTCCACTAGTTTAAACCTTTACATCTAGTGCAGGTCATGATATATCAACATGATTGAATCACACTATTTACCTTATTCGGACTATTGTCACCATCTGTGTTGACACTTGGACGACATTTCGACCGTTGTACGTTCCGGCCTTCTTTAGGTGCTAGGAATTTCGAACCGAACCCTTTATTATAATGACTGGGGTATGTCATTCTCATTCTTTGGGCGAAGCTTCTTTTGGTAGTCATGAATTATATTTTGCCACCGTTGTAAGGTTTGAGTGCTTTTACTATACTCCACGTTATGTCTGGGTCTTTCCATATTTTAATTTTAATTTCTACACGTCACTAGCCAAGATTGTACAATTCTTTATGCATATATATATATATATATATATATTGTTTAAAATTGTTTAAAGAGTGAGATAGAAATTTGACTCTGTGGAATATCCCACGGGGTTACTTCCATGACCAACACAATCTTATTTTCTTCAAGTCATGGATTAATCATTATCTATTTTTCTTCTCCTCATAGGCTTTCCTTCCTTCCAACTTCTCGATTATTCACATCACACACCTTTTTCATCAATACTATTTTGACTTCGACACTTGTGGATTATCCCATCATAGCTACACCAGTTTCGAAAAAAAGTTGCTATAAAGTATATAAAGCTGTTCTCATTCACTCACCCAAGAGAAATTTACGTGTCTGCCATCATAATGGATGATGTTGTCTCCTAAAGAGTAACACACTTCGCTTCCATGGCTTTACTCTTTCAAATGGTCTCAGATTAAATGACTTACATCGAATCCATAGGTGCATCTACAGCCAAGAATGTTGGGTCAATGCATCGGATCAGGAAGGTTTTCTCGTCATAATCCATTTTTCTCGTCATGATCCATTTCACACATTTATAAATCTATCATTTGTCTGTGATGATTTTATAAGCGCCGATTAGATGTAGCACTGGGACAACCAGCGAGGATCGAACTCACTACTTAGTTGTAGGTTCTAGCGAGACAAGCCTGCTAACCATTACAACACGCCGAGGGGGCCCCATTTGTCTGTGTATTAAATAATATTTCCATTTTTTAATCGGGTGCTTTTGCTTATTCTTCTTGAAGTTCTCGACAAAATCTAAAGATGGATCTGCAATATAATTGACCCTGACTAAGCAACTCACCTTCAGTCACTTTCTCACCGACGCGATATGGCTTATTTCTGTCTTTTCTACATTTTGTTTCATAGCAACTGTTCTGACGAGCTTTTTTTCTCAGGTTCTCCGACAATATATTATTCTACAAGATTGGCACCAAGATCCTACACATTTGCCGTCGAAATATTTAAGTGTAACATCTCTTCTACTCCATCAGTTTCTTTTCACGCACTTCCCGTTTGTAAAACTCACTTCCATTTGCTTGCTTCCCTAATAACAACACTCTCCAAAAGTTTAAATGCAACATCAATTGGAGTCTTCAATCTATTTGTTTCCCATCCACTTCTTATCCTTCCTTCGACATCCCCTGTACCTTTTTTCTCTCTCACTTTAATTCCTTGAGTATCAGTGGTTGGGTTTCATAAAAACCTATAAAAATAGAACATTTCCTGCTTTCGTTTACTCACTTTTTCTCCTATCATGCTGGAGGGACAGTACCAACGGGTAACACCGCAAACATGAGATTATCTTTCCTCTTAGTTTTTTTTTTTTAATCATTTCACCCCGAGCAAGGCGGAAACGCCACTGATGTGCAGGGGGTTACGTAAATGTAAAAAGATTAATTAGAAAAGAGTGAGGAGTACAAACTAGTTAGAAAGGAACAACAAAGCTGAGAAAGCAGGTGCGATGACAGATACATAGGTGGAGAGAAAGGGAAGGTTATACAGGGGAGGGGAGAGAGCTAGAGGCCAGTGGTTAGTAGATGAGTATTGACTTTGCATTTAAATTTCTGGAGGTTGTAGCCGTCAGGAAAGCAAGAATACGGGAGCGAGTTCCACAGGCGGGAAGTGCGAGAGAGGAAGCTGCAGGAGTAGAATTGTCGTCTGCATTTGGCTAACCTGACTGTGAATGGGTGGGACCCAGTTGCCAGTCTGGTTGCACGAGTAAACACCTGTTGAGGAGGCATCAGTGACTTAAGCTCATCCGAGCAGAAGCCATGAAAGTATTTATAGAAGAATTGTACTTTTCACACATAAGTGTGTTGCCAACGCAATTCCTAATTTTAATGTTTTCTTTTAGTTTATACTGGTGTATTTTCTCTTTTTTTATTCCGTTATATAAAAACCAAACTCCATTTAATTCCCTTACGGCTTTAATTCCTTGTGTTTCCACTGATCTTAGTCAAGTTTGACGTATTGCCTGCAACATGTGCTGACCACGATGCGATTTCATCGAGCACCTACCGAAACATTTAATGCCTCCGGCCTGAATGCTACAAGACGCTTGGGACGAAATTGTTTCCTGCTTAGGATTGGGTTTCAAGTTACTTCCAAAGTTTTCTCATTCTCTTTCACTCCCAGTAATCACTTGCATCTTAATGGCGTTATCAACTTGATTAGGATGAATTGATTAAAGGAATAAGAAAAAGATATAAAAATACGAAATATTCTTCTAAATCGATGGATGCTTTTAGGGCCTATAACTTTTCAAATCAAAACTAAGAACGTATAACAATCTATTTAAGATTTATGTGATTCTTTTTGCTTAATAAACCTGACATATTCAAAGCAAACTATCATTATCTTCAACAATCATTGATAAGCTGTGATTCACTTTTCATATAACTAAAAGTACATTCTGAAATTTCTAGCAAAATTTCTTGTTATTTATCTATATTTCAGAGATGATGTAGTATCTACAGTATTTACATTATTCGGACTATTATCCTCATCTTTGTTGCCATTTGTACGACGTTTCGGCCGTTGTGTGTTCCGGCCTTCTTCAGGTGCTAGGAATTTCGAACTGAACACTTTATTACAATCACTTGGATATATGAACTCCATTCCTTGCGTAGTAGTGCTTCTTTTTGCACTACTACTATCTTCCTCTAACCCTGTAAGTTACTGGTATTGAACTCACAACACTTTGGGTCAAGTCACAGAATCTAACCAGCGTCTATATCCACTGGGCCATGTGTCCTTAAAGACACAGGTCAGTCGTACTAATCACCTGCAACAAAGATGAGGACAGTAGTCTGAATAATGTAAATACTCCAGAATTTCTTGCTTAATTTTTATTCTGAGAATATTGACTTGCATAATAAAATCTAACATTGTGTAATGACGTCTGGTTTCCATATTTTAAGACGGCAAATTAACGTCTTTAAAAAACAATGCCGTTAATGGAAGCTTGGATATTTAGCCATCTTTAATGTATACAATGAAAGACGTTAGGCTATACTGAATAACAGGCGCAGCCATTAATCGAGAGTCTGGCTTAACTAACTTAGCTGACTTGTTAACAAGATGTTTTAGTTGGTATATTGAAAAGTCATTAGAGGCGCATCGCTTAACACTGCTTATGGTTGAGTAAGTGGAAGGAGCCTCATTTTCAATGAGGCGGGAAATGATTTTACTTCGGCGTACAAATGGTCCAAAATGAGAGAGTTGAGTGGGCGGAGCGAGAAAGAAGAACGAAAAAGAAAGCGAATGAAACGGAAAGAAAAAATAATGAAAGTGAGGATTGAGAATAGAACAAAAGAAAATTAGGGTAAGATTTGCATTTAAAACTAATTAAAAAGATATAAGTAACGAAACAAAAAATCCCTTCTCTTTTTAATGATAATTATTATATTTTAACTTACTTTTTGTTCAGTTTAGAATTGTTCCAGTGAATCAACACTTATTGATCCTACAACTACTGAAATGTTTATTACTCATGGTATGTTTGTATATCATTGAAACGGCATGAATATATTTGAATTTGAATATATTCTTAAGTCCGACATTGATTGATTCTACGCAAGCTTCACCATTAACTTAGTTCTAAACCAATTTTTTTAAACAGTTTACAAATTTATATAGGACACCTCCTTGGCTACATTTTGAAAAAAAATTACATTTTGGTTCAGTAGAAAAAAAAAGTTACATCAAAATATGTTAAGTCCGAAATGGGAGACTAACTAACTACATAAGTACATAAGTGAGTGACTAGTGCTTCTAATAATAAATCTTATTCTTTATAACTTTTTCTGTTTAATATTTTTGCATGCGATTTTCAACATTTATATTCTGATGATATCTTTTATCATATTTTCAATCATTTTTTGTTATCATTTTATCAGAATTAATTATAAATAATCAATTTTCATTGTTTTATTTAATCAATTGCACATAATTTTTTACTTTTTAATATTTTTGAATGCGGTTTTCAGCATTAAATTTATCATGTTATCTGTTATCATTTTTTGTTATAATTTATCAATTTTTATTAATATTAATAGCATCATTCAACCACGGCAGTGGTTGTCATTCAGCAAGGGCAATGGCTGCATATTATATTCTTAAATCTGACATTGAATAAATCTAGGAAGTTTTTTCAATTCAGTTCTCAACCAAATTTCAAACAGTTTGCAGAGTTAGATAAGACTCCCCCCTTAGCTACATTTTGAAAAAAACTAATTTTGTTTCAGTAGAAAAAAGTTTCATCAAAATATGTGAAATCCGAAAAGGGAGACTAACTACATAGGTGAGTGACTAACGTTTCTAATAATAAACCTTATTCTTTAAAATTGTTTCCTGATTAATATTTTTGCATGCGATTTTCAACATTTAAATTCTGATTATATCTTTTATCAATTTTGTCAATCAAACTTTGCTGATCACTTCTCATTTTATCAGAATTGATATCAGAATTAATCATCAATAATCAATTTTTTTTGTTAATCAATTGCCTATAATTTTCTTTTACTTTTTAATATCTTTGAAAGCGGTTTTCAGCATTAAATTTATTTTAGATTAATAACAAAGCCTGGAAAAATCATGGATTACATGGGAAAATGCACGCATGAAAAGTAATATTGTTAAGATTATATTAAACCTGGAACAGAACAGGACAAGTTATTAAACCTGGAAAAGTAAAGGACAAGATATTTTAGTGAAGTAAAAGATAAGAATTTTCTTACTTAAAATATTGCAGCTCAAAATAAAATTTGAATTTTTAATAAATAGATTATTTTATTATTTGAAATTTTAATACATAGATATTTTATTATTTCATTGAAACATTCTAACCGTTGATATATTATTTTTCAAAAAATTATTTTTATTTATAACATAGTTCGCTTAATACTTTTATACATTATTTTCACTAGAATCCTAAGCGGAAATATATTTCGTCTTTACGAATCTATACTCATATACGCATACATTCATACATGATTCTTTCATACACATTCGTACATGATTCTCTCACATTATTTAGCATAGAAAATCGTTCCATCACTTGACACGTGTACACCTTATTTCACATATTAACTTTACTGTCTCATAAACGCACACATTCACGCATGATTTCTCGCAACACATACATTCATAACTGATTCTTTCATTTTATTTAAAAAGAAAATACGTACCATCTCTTGACATGTCTGTACAATACGTGTTATTTATTTTGAACGAAAATATATTTCGTCTCTGTCATTCCCACAAACTGACGCTATCCACATATAGACACACTTAATTCGTATGTAGTTTAAGTATAATTAACATACATTATTTTTGCTTACACTCATAATAAACAACTAATGGTTTTATTACGCGTTGGCACACACACACTCAAATGGACACAAGTTTTCTTCTATATTTGATATTCATCCATTGCTTTATCACACAGACACGTATCAGACCAATGAAACTGTGCCTCAGTCAACATACTGTTTCTTAGATTTTTAAATCATTCGTTTTTAATAAATATCTGAAGAAGCTTGTTAAAGGGAAACACGTTAAATTAAAGACACTTTTTTCCTACTTGGTCGTTACTTATTCTATTCATCTTGTCGAATTCCGATCCATATATTCAACTCATATATATCTGTTATATATATATATATATATATATATATATATATGTGTGTGTGTGTGTGTGTGTGTGTGTGTATCTATATCTTCGATATATATTTGACGCACACACATACACACACACGCATATATATATATATATATATATATATATATATATATATAATGTTGATTTGTGATTATGCTTAGCGCCAAGATTGTTGTTTTTCCATTGGTTTACTGGTAATATGATATTTTGGCAAGCAGGTTTTTCCTGTAAAGTGCTCGATATCGAGATAGGTATAGACCGTTAAGATTAATGGGGAGATGATGTTCACTTAACTGAACAGAGTTATACTGACTTTGAAGTTTCGTGAAGCCTCATTTTAATGCACTCACTACTCGGGGCCTACTTTTCTTCATGACCTGAAGAGTGAAGAGATCACAATGTGTTGAATGTCTGCGTTTATGAGTCAGTAAAGATAATATGTAAAATAAAGTATACACGTGCCAAGTGATAGAGCAATTTTCTATTCTAAATAACGTGAAAAAATCATGTATGAATGTGCGAGTATATGAGTCTGGAATTATGTGCGTATTCGAGTCTGGAATCTGATATCTGATATATATATATATATATATATATATATATATGTGTGTGTGTGTGTGTGTGTGTGTGTGTGTGTGTCCCACGTGATACACGCTTGGGCAATCATGTCTCGAAAGTGTCATGACTCACTGGGCAGAAAATTTTCCGGCAATAGGTTGTCATTACTATCTGCGTTCGACAAAGCTATAGAACCCAATCGATTCTATTCTGCTATTTAACCCATTGCTTGAGTGAGAATCGACGGAATCATACCTTTCCTAAGGGCATTTGCGCGTATGTAGATGCAACGAATTCATAATATTATATAACACATTAAATCATCAACATATATATATATATCAACTAATGTTAAAAGTAGTCAAACCATATTTAATATTTCGGTGATTAGATATTGAAAGATACAATAAAATTATATTTTTGTATGTAGCAATGGACCCCAAAATAAACAAAAACTTTAAATTATAAATATATTATTAAATTTTGTAGGTTACAATGCAAATAATAACATTATTCTGCGAAAGCATTTTGGAAAATGCTGAACGTGAACGTTTATTTTAAGTTTAATATTCAAATATCTCCATACTCAAACTAGTAAAGAAACTATTCAACAACCACAGTAAGAATATATCAAGAATAAAAACTTATGTGATGAAGAAGAGAGAAAAATTGTTTATAACGATGATGGTAATTAACAGCGGTAAGATGTTTATGATGATGATGGTTGTTCCACTACTGAAAATGTGAAGATTGTAATCTAAATGAAGCTTAAAGTGGATTTTTCTTTACCCCAAGATAGAGAGTAAAAGAATTCTTTCACACGCTTAAGCTGTGCCTCTTACTCTTTAATCCTCTACCAGGAATGGCACCCGGGCCTTGTACAGTATGAACTAAATAGAAAAAAAAACTAACATAAAATCAAAAATTGTGGTGAAAATAGCGATTAACCCTTGACTTTGAACTGGTTAAGATTGGGAGTTGGTTTTTCAGAGCAGTGGTTCGCCGAAAAAAGCAGCTAAGTGGAAATTATGTCTGACTTTTGGAACATGAAGAGGATATTTAAAGACATCGGGTGGCGTGGTGTTCTGGAAAAAAATTAGAAAAATATTTTCAACTTTTTTCTTAATATTCTTTTTTTTTTAATCTTTTTCTTCTTTTAATCAATTCACTTGAAGCAAGGTGATAATGCCACAAAGACGCAAGGGGATGGTGGCAGTAAAAGATAATCAGAAGATTTTAGATGGATCTTAGTTTCTCTTGAGTTTGCTTTTAAGATTTTGCTCACGAATTTCCAAACGGGTTCCAAACGAGTAACCCTTTAAGCCTTAAGGCTTAAAGGGTTACTCTTTGTGAAAGAATTAGGCACAGAAACTACTAATGAGCGGAAAGAGAAGCGAGTAACCAGGAATAAATAAGATAGTGATTGACATTGCATTTAAAGTTTTGCAGTAAGGTTGGGTAGAAAGCACAGTGCCGGAAGGGAGTTTCACAAGCGAGAATTACGAGAGAAGAAACTGTTAACATAGAACTTACGACTACATATAGCCAGCTCAGCTATAAACTGAAGAGATATCGAGACCAGTCTAGTATTGCGCTTACCATAGGAAAGAGTTCATTTGACAATTACACTGAAAGTATTTATAGAAAAAGTAGTGAGAGGCAATTTTACGGCAGTAGGAAAGTGACTGACACCGAGACGCTAAGTCAGAAGCAATATTCTTGCCGAATTTTCTTTAGATTTTATCAAGGTGCTCAAGGTAAATTGCAGGTGCACTGAACCATATGTGGCAGAAATATTCTGTGCATAAACAGATATCTAGATATGCATGAGAGATTCTGGAAAGAAAAATTGTCTTGCTCGACGGAGTGAAACAACCTTCTTAGCAGCTGACCTGACAATGGATTCAGTATATTTTTCTACTTAATGTCAACTGAGAACGTTAGCCCGAGAAGGCGAAAGGAGTCACTTACCTGGTGGTTAGCATTAAAGCCGGCTAAACATTTTTAAAAATAGTAATATATATAAATTATTTATTATTGTAGATAATAATTAATAAATACTTTGATTGTTTATCTTTAAAAAATATCATTAAAGAATCATATCTCATCGGGTAATATTAGGATATTTAAAAAGTAAGTACGTTTGGCAAGAATGAATATACGGCAAATTCAAGTTAATTTTTAATATTATTAATTAAAAATTTAATCATTCTTATTAATAATGATTGCAGTCCAACGAGAAAGTAATTTTTGATTTTATGTTAGTTTTTTTTCTATTTAGTTCATACTGTACAAGGCCCGGGTGCCATTCCTGGTAGAGGATTAAAGAGTAAGAGGCACAGCTTAAGCGTATTTGTGGTGAAAATAGCGATTAACCCTTGACTTTGAACTGGTTAAGATTGGGAGTTGGTTTTTCAGAGCAGTGGTTCGCCGAAAAAAGCAGCTAAGTGGAAATTATGTCTGACTTTTGGAACATGAAGAGGATATTTAAAGACATCGGGTGGCGTGGTGTTCTGGAAAAAATTAGAAAAATATTTTCAACTTTTTTCTTAATATTCTTTTTTTTAATCTTTTTCTTCTTTTAATCAATTCACTTGAAGCAAGGTGATAATGCCACAAAGACGCAAGGGGATAGTGGCAGTAAAAGATAATCAGAAGATTTTAGAAGGATCTTAGTTTCTCTTGAGTTTGCTTTTAAGATTTTGCTCACGAACTTTCAAACGGGTGAATAAACACCTTTTCTGTTTATCAAAGCGGGACATTTTCGATGGTTCTTCAATGGTTCAGAAGCTCGTAATGATCAACATCTGTTATACTCCACCAGACACAAAGTAAGTACTTGCCTGTATGAAAACCTTGTTTTTGGTGTTAGTTCTCGATTCTCGGATGTGCGTTTTGATGCAGGATGTACGTTGTGGGGCAGTAGATATCGACTCGGAACAAGAAATCGAGTAACCGAGTTCGAATTCCAGACATGATCGCCCAATCGAGTATCACGTAGAGCACTTAACTGACTGACTAGATTCTCGTTTTTATGACTATTCTTTCTTAGTTTTCTGTTAATATGCAAAACTCATTTATCATCACCTGTAACAGTACGTTACAAGCATGAATATTTAGCATTCAAGTTTAGAAGACTGCTTCAAATGGTGGTAAGCAGTGCTCGGTTATAGGGGAAGGTTTATAAATATCCCAAATTCCTTTTTACGTGTTACCCAAATGAAAATTTAAAATTTCCTATAAATGAGACAATGTCTAATAAAAAAAAATTAAAACATTAAACGCGTAATTTCTTGCGATTCAAACCTTCTTTTGTTTTTAGATGGATGACAACGTAAATTATGTACTTTCTGCCCATGCAGCATACTATTTAGCGGTCTTGTCTCTTTACAACTGAATAAGGATACCACGAATTATACTCAGTGTAACCACAAGAGGGAAAAATGTTATCAGCTATATGTCAGAGTCAGCAGGATGACGAAGGAAAAACACTTCATATTGAAAAGTGAAGACAAGTTAACCAGGAGACATATATTAAATGATACACTATGCAAGTAAAAAATTCTTGTAATTAAATAACTTCCAGCGTAAATGTAAGCAACTATGTGTAGTTATTTAGTTTATTTTCGTTAAAAATTCTTCCAATCGAAATTCAAATAAATACGTGGTGTCTGGAGAGGTTTTTTTTTATTGATGTTAACTATTATAGTTTTACTGACTGAGTGGAAAGTCAGTAAAAAATTAAATTAGTTCACCAAAGAATAAAGAAAGGATGAAAAAGAAATTTTGGAAAATGAAGGTGGAGGATATATAAAGATTTAAGGCGACCAAGATAAAGAGTTTAACGAAAACATATCTAACTTCATCGACTGATATAAACAGTAAGAGAAAATAAGTCGAATGTCATGCATCATAAACGCTTCGGGGATAATGTCTCTTTCTACATTAGGCTACTGCTTCTTTCAACGGTAGACTGGTTGTTAACCAAGGCTATTTGCTGTGTTATTCAACAACGTTGTAAGGAGAAGAGATACTTTCATAGATGTCCTAATGTTATTTGTGAGAAAGTGAATGCAATGAAATCGACTAGAATTCGAACTCAGCACTTCGATCTTTTATTCCGAACCGTTATCCATTGCACAAACACGAAATCATCAGAAAAAATAAGGAGGAAACAAAACGAGATATAGAGGGAGAAAAAGCAGCGGGTAAGAAAGAAGAGTAGAAAAGGAAAGATAAAGAAATAAATGTTCAAAGAAGCTGAGATTAATGCCAATGACAGGGTCACCGATGGTTTCGAATATAAGAGACAGGAAAAGGCAGATAACTGCAGCAATTTTAAGCAGGGATAAAAGAGAGAAAGTGGACAATAAATGTAAAAGGAAGATATATAAAAATACATACATTATGTAACAAAAGAATGAGCGTTGTGGTGTAAAGATGTGCGTTGTGACGTAAGGATGTTCGTTTTGATGCGAGTGATTCAACGATGTGCGTTGTGACGCAGGGATGTGTTTTGTGATGAAAGGATGTGCGTTCTAATGCATAGATGTGCAGTGTTGTTCAAGGATGTGCGTTGTGATGCAAGGTTGTGCGTTGTGATGCAAGGATGTGCGTTGTGACGCAAGGATGTGCGTTGTGATTCAAGAATGTGCATTGTGACGCAAGGATGTGCGTTGTGATGCAAGTTTGTGCGTTGTGATGCAAGGATGTGCGTTGTGATGCAAGGTTGTGCGTTGTGATGCAAGGATGTGCGTTGTGACGCAAGGATGTGCGTTGTGATTCAAGAATATGCATTGTGACGCAAGGATGTGCGTTGTGACGCAAGGATGTGCGTTGTGATTCAAGAATGTGCATTGTGACGCAAGGATGTGCGTTGTGATACAAGGTTGTGCGTTGTGATGCAAGGATGTGCGTTGTGACGCAAGGATGTGCGTTGTGACGCAAGGATGTGCATTGTGACGCAAGGATGTGCATTATGGTGCAATAGATATCCGCTCGGAATGAGAGCCGAGTTCGGATTCCAGTAGCATTCGCTGCAATCTCTTACGCGCAGATACTTGTGCGAAAGGTAATAATCTATCTCTTCTCCTTTCAGCTATGGGTTAAATAGCAGGACAGATTTGGTTCTATAGCCGTGATTCTCGAAATTTCAGTTATTTTGTTAATGCCCGGATTTTCGTTTAATAATACTGTAAGGAAATACTGGAAGATGTTGAGTCAAGAACAGGATTAATCCCATGACAGACATGGATTAACAAATACAGTAATAGAGAATACCGTACGGCAATGCGTACGGCTCAAAACCACTTTCCGACGACCGTTCCTATAAGTAGACGTTCTGCTCAAAGTCCCTGTTCAACAATTAGTGTAGAGAAGGTCAGTTATCTTTCTACACGACACTTTTCTCTCAGAGGGGCTTTAGAAGCATTTCTTAGAACTACAGTTAAACCGTAAATTTTAATTTTTTGTTCCGCTTTCTCTGATATTCACCCTATAGTTGATTGGAATATATTCACGACAAAGTTATCAAGCTTGACCTCCAGTAATGAACTGGGTTAAATTTGAAATTTATTAATTTGCTTTTTACGGCTTCAGCGTGTTATTTTCTATTGTAAGAATAATTCTTTTTTTACGTTACCATTCTGTTTTCAAAATAGGAATGTTTTTTTTTAAATATAAATGCTACTTTTTAACCAGTAGCTGGAGGGAGGAGATGGACGTTTCTCAAGGGTCTTTGCACGTAAGTGGAATTTGAACTCAGTCCTTCTATTTCTCAGTCTAAGCCACTATCTATTTGTGTATCGTGGAATGAAGAGATACATCTAGAAATGTAGCTAGAGTACTTTATTACCAGAGTGGTACAGCCAAGATGCATATACAATATTTACAGTCTCTCAGTAGTAGGTGTAACTTCCCGAAGTCCGTGATAATGACCACTCTCCCCACGTGCCAGCGCACATTGTCTTTTATACATCCGGACAACTGGATGTCACATGGTACGAACCACGACACAACACTGTTACATCACACGTACATTCACGGAGTAAATTTTAACGTTCATTACTATTAAATGCTGAAATTATTTATTAGTAACCAAATTAAAAACAAAAACAAGTGCGATATATAGATTCTGACCAACTATGACAATGGACTGACAACCTTGAGGGCGGAAGTGACGCTTAGCGCAATCTTACAACGAAGATATTTCACCGTGGTTTTGACACTAGGTATCAATTCGGATTGTCGACCACCTGCTCTTGGATTCAGCTTTGAATGAGAATGGCTATTACTTTGTTTGGGTTGTGGTTATGTTGATTGGGCAATTTCAAGAGTGACTTAAGCAGTTGTAGCTGCTGCAAAACTAAAAATAACCTTTAAAGACAAGATATGCCTTCAATCAAAGCTTAAACTGTTCTTATCATTGCATTTCGCAATGTTTTTTGTGACCCTACGAATATTAGATATTAACAAGAAATTGGTAGCAAAAATCTAAGAATTGGAAATGTGATGCTACAGAATCATCCACGGCATCAAAAATATGACAATGCGAGTCACCACCAGAGAAGAAGCAGATTCATGGAAAAACCTCAGAACCATCGTCATTATGAAAGAGTTGAAATGTTATATACGCGTCATAAATGCAAACAATCTTTTCACTGCCAACTATCTTAGGTAAAATAACTAGACAAAGGAAAGAAATTGGATGACAACCTCACTGAGTAGAATGAAAGATCATTCAGAGAAACATCCACACCTTCTGTTCTTAGTAAATATTAACAATATTTATTTTGGGACTATGCCTCTGCTTTCTGTTCTGACATACATTATTTGCATAAGTTCGTCAAATAGTTAACTCGCTGCTTTCCTTATGTCCCCTTTGCCTTCAATATGTCCTGCGAGTATCAAATATTCCAGGCTTTTTTTTCACATTTTGTCCCAGAGATTTACACTGTCTTTTCTTAAGTATAAGCGTTATTTTAGTTTCCCCTTTCCTTAAAACTTTCTCGTTGCTCACCGTGCATTTGACTCAAATTTCATCTTCTTCTAGAAGGAAATTGTCTGGCATCCCCTGTCATATAGAAAGAATTATATTACATAGCAGCTCAACACTCATTTCTTTGTTTCTAACGAAATTTACGCGTTTCTTTATACTTTGTTTAGTTTTTTGAAGTCATATTTTTCTGTTCCAGAATACGTTTGTGTTTAGGTGCTACATTTCCCCCCAGCGGTCAAAACAATTGCCAGGTATTTCAACTTCTGTAAGTGCTTGATTATGTGTGTGTGAAAGAGATGAGTAGGACTTTAACGACGTTCAACAATATTGTAAGAAATTCATTTCTTTCATTTGTTCCTATATCGCAATGAATGCAGGACAATCTCCTCAAATATGAATGTGAGACTCAGCGCAACAGAATTATAGTTCTACAGAAGGATGCTGAGGATAACATGGACCGACGAGATTTTAGAAAGGCTTCAAACAAAAAGGAAACTTCTACTTTGCATCAGGAAGAGACAGTTGAGGTTTCTCCGAGACGTAATGAGAAAGGAAAGCTTGGATAATCTAATGCTCACAGGGCAGAGAGAGAGGGAAAAAGAGACAGGCGATCATGTCAGAAAATGGGCAGAAGATTTTCCTACAGTAGAATATCATTGCGATAGACTGGTTGCCTAATCAATGCTTTAGAACCCAATCCATCCTGCTATTTAACCCATAGCTGAAGAAAGAAGCTAGGATTAATACTTTTTTCGATGGTATTTGCGCGTAAGTGAATGCAACAAATTCAACTGGAAATCGAACTCGGCTCTCTGATTCTTCGTCTCAAGCCAATATTCATGGCACTGCAACGCACATCCCCACATTTCTTTTTTTAGGGGACGGGATACATCTCTCTCGATTCTACTATACCCTTTTTTACATTCTTACTGGCCTACGGCCATATCAAGTTGAATACACCGGTTCCCGCTCGATCACCGAAGTTAAGCAACATTGAGCCTGGTCAGTACTTAGAGGGGTGACCGCTTAGGAATATCAGGTGCTGTAAGTATTTAGTGACGGATGTGCGCTCTGGTGCAGTGGATATCGGCTCGGAAAGCGAAATCGGTGAACGGAGTTCGAATTCCAGTTGAATACCCTGCATTCACTTAAGCACTGGTACCATTGGGAAAGGTATTAATCCGTCCCCTTCCTCCAGTTAGGGTTTAAATAACATCGTAGGACTTGGGGACCCCGCCCTTAAAAACAAATCCCAATGAATGTTGATACCTGAAAAGAAAAAACTATTACTAGACACAAACCTTATATAAAAACAACAATAAATTGTTGAAAGAAAAAGGTATTACCAGCAATAAATAAATAAAAATTATTTGGCATTAAATGACCCGCTGGGGTTGATATGCCATAAAAACAAAACAACCAACCAACATTCTTACTAGACAAATATTTTACTATTCGCCTTCCATCTACTTTACAATATCGCTCCTTTTATTTATACAGACGTTATTTTCTGTTTGCTGGTACTTCGTTTATTATTGCATGGATATAAATAATTGTTATTTATTAATATCTTCATTGTAGTGTCATCCGTTTCCTTCATTCTGATATTTAATATTTTGTCTTTTAAATTATCTAGAGACTATTGTCTTTTTCAGTTTTCTTCCTTTGCCACGTTATTGTTTCTTCGTGTGTTATTGTATCAATTATTGTATCAGTTATTGTATCAATGTTATAAGCAGTTTTATTATCTTTATCTTTCTATGTTACAAGTTTCATTATAGACGACTAAATGGGATTCGATATTGATCTAACCTAGTCCCTCATTTCTTGCGAGAGTTTCTTAGTTAATATTAGTAACTCAGAATTATTCTGTGATATAAGCTGTTGTGACCTCGGCACCAAGTTATTGTGGTCTGTTGGGACCAGAAATAAAGACACAAAGATGGAATAGTGTAAAACAAATATATTCTAAAAACACTAGTACAAACATATACCAATGAGCGATTATTAGCGCGGCTGTCAAAGTTATGCTGGTATATCTCTATCTCTATCTCTATCTCTCTCTATCTCTCTATCTCTCTCTATCTCTATCTCTCTATCTCTCTCTCTCTCTCTCTCTCTCTCTCTCTCTCTCTCTATCTATCTCTCTCACAAAACTGAACTGCTACTTATACTTGGAAGAGTTCAATGTGTCATCTGGGTAAGTCACCATAACATAAAGTGAAACATCTCACAGGAAAATTAAATTACATTTTCCTGTGTAAAATAGCAAGACCTCTGATTGAGAGATCATGAGGAGCATGAACCCCCCTTATTTGCTGTTGCTTCAAAGTCCACGCTGACCCAGAGTGGGAGCACCTGTTAGGGTCCTAGCTACGGGCGAATAGTTAACCCCCCCCCAAACATGGGGCAAAACATTATGAAAGTATAAAAATAGATTTTTATAAAAATATATACATAAAATAGGCTTATATAGAAATATAATGCCAAAATAATTTTTATTTATTTATTGCTGGTAATACCTTTTTCTTTCAACAATTTATTATTGTTTTTATATAAGTTTTGTGTCTAGTAATAGTTGTTTTCTTTTCGGGTATCAACATTCATTGAGATTTGTTTTTAAGGGCGGGGTCCCCAAGTCCTACGCTGTTATTTAAACCCTAACTGGAGGAAGGGGACGAATTAATACCTTTTCATTTTTAAATGAAAAAATATTACCAACAATACATTTAAAAAAATTGCCATAATAAAATTTTGAAGGAAAAATATTAGTACCAGTAATACATTTTTGAATACAAAACTAGAAGACATCTTCATAATAAATAAAAAAGTTTTTCATCAAAATCTGACTAAGTATAATCTTCTCACTATAACTGAACATTTAAAAAACTAACTTAAAACCCCACCATTTTAGCATTAAATAACCCACAGAGGTTGATATACCGTTAAAGAAAACTCAAACTCAAAAATTAAAAACATGCATAAAATAAAAATCAAATGGTGGGTATGTGATTTTTCGGAAACTTGCTTCGAACACTCAGTTTTCCCACGTGTATAGGATGCATTTCAAGATGCATTCACATTAATTTCGTTCTGTCAATTCATCTATTTTAGATCATCTTTGGTTCAAGGAGAGAAGAATTCTTGCCAACTCACTATAGATATTGTCTACACTCTCAATCGTGTAGCTAGAGATCTGATGTGACACTGAGAACAAAGTTTACAGATTTCTAATAGACATTAAATTCAATCAGATTTCTGGTATTTTCTCTTGTGAATCAATAGATATGGATCTAGAAAATTACTTAAAAGCTACTAGATGCTGAATCGGGTCTCAAAAAATGTTTGTGTTTGTTCTAACATACACGAAGTCAACCCAAATTGATTAAATATATACGCACTACTAGATGCCCAGAAATTATATACACGCACGTCCGACATGGGAGAAATCAGATTATTTAATATACACTTAGGAACATTGAGTGTTTGAAGCAAGTTACCAAAAAACTACATACCTACAACGATCGATGTTAATTTAACTGGGGGATTTTTATTTGACGCATAAAAAGGTAATTTCGTATTTCGATCAGATTTTACTACCATAACGTTCTACTTATAGAATGATTCTGAATTACTAATGTTTATACTTATAACAGGTAAGTGTATGGATATTATGATTCCAGTAAAAGCATTTTCTGACTATGCTTAATTTTTTGAGTAGACTACGTTAAACTACTACAATCTTTAATCGCATAGAATTCGTTAGGAATATATAATATAGTGCAGAATATTTGAAGTGACGTTGAATAACAATGTCTCTTTAGACATCCCGCACTCTATTCTATGACACCAGACACCTATTGAATGAACATTCAACATGATGATAATGCGGAAATAAAGACTGTCGGTCATCGGAATTTGAAGTATCGTTACCAAAGAGCATACGAGCTTGAATTAGATTACTAACTTGGAAAGAATGTTAACTTTGACATGAAAGCGGTCTAGATATGATTCCATTATGACGTGTAACTGTCCGGTTCACATGGCGCCCGCGATAAAGATTAACGCCAGAAAAAAAAAAAAAGAAAAAGAGATAAAACGAACAATATATGATTGAATTTACAAAAAGTAAATTAGGTATGTGGCAGAACGCAAACCCACAAGTTTCCGACATATTGATGAATAGTGCATACCTGTAGACTGAAGCACACAGCGTATGATGCTAACAGAAAATATACACTCATATATATATATATGTGTGTTTCTCTGTGTGTGTGTGTGTGTGTGTGTGTGTGTGTTATACATGCACGCATATACACATATGTAATATGTTCAGTAATTTCAATCATTTATATATGTGATATCGCATAATTACATCTAAAATATAAAAAAGAAAACCTTTTTATGTTGCTTTATTTCATTATGTCGTTTGATATTATTTTTTGGTTTACACGTCAATTTTTTTTTTCGTCTGTCTTTTTGTTTTCATGTCTACATTGTTAAATTTGGTATTTCTTTTTTCTTTCTCTTTGTAGAAAGTCTTTTTATTTGTGTACATTTTCAAGTTAACTTACGTTTTCACATCAAACAGTTTTGTTAAACTAGCTTGCGTCGGTCTTTTTGTTGTAATTTTTTCGTTTGTCTCATTAAATTTGTTTTTAATTTTTGTGTATTTGTTTACGATTACTAATTTTGATGTTTCCTTATTTCTGTTTGTTTCTTTTTTTTATTGTTTTGTTTTTGTTGTGTTTTTTTTAAAGAACACCTAGTTTCTTATATGAAAAGAGGAATTTTTAAAAAAATAATTATCCAAAATGTCCTACAAACGGTATGTTTGGGTAAAAAAAGAAAGACTCACCCAATAACATTCACTAAAAGTGATTACAGAAAATTTAACCAAAGAAAATAACGACCCAAAAATTGAGGCAAATATGTAGCGATATCAAACATTCCTAAAATTTACAAAAAGAAAAACCATCTGGAACCAAAAGTAGTGATAACAACAGCGACAACAAAAACGACAATATGGCGACCGATGAATCAGCCTCTTGCTGTAAGTTTCCACCGAAGTGCATCATCAACATGATGGAGTCCATAGAATAAGGCAAGCGGTATACACATTTTATCAAAGAAGATAGACTCTTGGTCGACCTTCAGGAATCACAGAAAGTCGACAAAAATATTGTCAGTCTCTGAGGTTAAAAAAACGAGCGCTCAAAATGTGTCACTCCACAAAGACACCGTTATTAAATGTTTGACGTTCCTGGGGTGTTAAAACCCAAAGAATTATCAAAGAAAATGTGTACATTATGTGGGATGTAATCTTGACGATTATGCTTATGCCTACAGCCTCGATTTAATAGTAAGAGACCTTATACTTAGAAGGAAAAATGTGGGCAGACGAAGGACCAAGTTTAGTATTTGATGTCCTATCCTCTAATCTTGGAGAAGCATTTTATCTCCTACTTTGTTAAATTTAAACAGATTCCCAGTAAAATCTCCGATGACCTGAATGAGTGATAGAGTTTTGAGAATATGTTAAAACCACAAAGCTTTCGTCTACGTCCCCAAATGTCTGGATGTAAAGGGCCAGAAATAGCGGTACACTGTCATGTTAGATGTATGTAGTGAGTGGTCACTTCCCCTCTTCCTACTCAGAAGATAATTCCTTTGAAGTTTTGGACCCCGACAACCTAAATCCCTCTTTAGTCAAGTTTTTTTTTCGTCTCACCTGTAATGGGCATGTCAGCGACCGGGACCGGTGTTATAAAATCCCTGGCTGGATCTATTATACGGACCCTCTATTCCTCGCAAAAGCTTTGCCCACCGCTTGTGCGGTTGCAGAGAAAGAAAAGAGGGAATGGCTAGCTGTTGGTAAGACAAAAAGTGAGCAACTGACTACGGGACCTCTGTCCGTGGAATCTTCTATGAGCAAAGGCACACACATACTCATTCCCTCCAAGGACGATTTCTCGGCCAACGATGCCGACCAAATCAAAAACTAGCGATTAAAAAGAACTAAGTTTCCGAAAAAAAACGAAAAATTACAAAACTGAAGGAGGCTTTAAAAGCAAAATATGAACCAACTGCATGAAAAATTGGTCCTTCTTATTTGGCACTATTTTCACCAACAGTCAAACAGCAGTAGATGCCACTGGCTACAATGGTAAAATTATTAACCCACACCCCTTCCAAAATATCCACATTCAAGAAGGCTCCCATTTTCAAATCTTCAGTAAAGAAAAAAGTCTACTCCTGCCAACACGCCCAGCCCTTCGCTGTCCAAACTCCCATTAACACTCCCAACGTATCGGATCAACAAAACAGCAAAGAAGTTCCTCTACAAAAATGAATAAACTACAAAGAAAAAGTCGAAACCCATATATAATACTGGGGTAAACGTGAGTCGGGTAGCGAAGGAGAAAGAAAAAAAGGCATTGACATGATCAACAAAGAACAAAAATTTTAAATATTTAATTAAAATAAAAACAGTGAACGGAATGAATGTGGAAACTCTCAAAATTTTTCAATCACAAAAAGAATATTGGCTATAGTGAGATTCGGTGTTGGAGTACAATAAATATGATTGAGGAGACAAACCAACTTTTAAAATGTTTCTCCCTTTAGCGTTCTTTGATAACACCGATGTAAAAAGATCGAGAAATTTTGCTGAGGGAAGCTTCCGATTTTCGTTCATCCCTCCCTGTATAGAGCTCTAAAAATAATGTTCTCCTGAAACATTGGTGGCATCTCTCCTGATGTTACCATCAATAGTGAGATAGGACGAGGCTCAATGAGCTCACCCGAGACCACCGAAAAGCAAGGACCGCTAGATATGACGTCAAGAACTCGTGACGTTATCATTTTGAGTCCTTTAACATTCAAGAAGTCGTCGTTTATGTATTTAGATTTTTCACGGTGTTTTTAAATTGTCTACTTTTTCTTTTAAACATTGAATTAACCTATAAACAAAAACAATGCCTTATAGATGTGCTGTACCAAATTGCAAAATGTATTATAAAAACGGCCCAAATGTTCATGTATTTTCTTTTCCGAAAGATAAAGTATTATCTGATGTTTGGATTTGTACTATCAAAAGAGACATTTTTTTTACTTACTAAATTCAGCAGAGTGAGTATATTTTTGTATTAAAAATTAAGTATATTTAACTGAAAATTTTATTATTAAATCAATGTTTTATATAATTTTATAAAGGAATATTTTTAGAGGCATATTTAAAAAGTAATTCTAATAGTCTAACAATTTTTTAAAATTGTTTTATTATTCATAATTTTTTATTTATTATTTTGGTTTAAAGATTTATAAAAATTCTCTTTTGTACTTAGCTTCTTCACTCATGATCATTTTGTTAAATTAATAAATTAAATCATATTCCTTAAAAATATCAGAACACTTCACTTTTTCTAGAATGTTAAGAAAAATTATTAATATTGTAAATTTTTGCTGACTGATGTTTTTCCTGGATTTTCACAAGAATTTAAAATGGGTTTCGTTTTTAAGTATGCGAACTACATTTTTGGCTGGATGTAATAGAGAGTCATTAGCGTTTGACAAAAAACAGGTGTCAAAATGGCAGTTAGACTTCCAAAAACATATCTTCAGGATGATGTTATTCTTAGAATTCTCCCAAACTGATCCTTATATTTATCTTTATTGACCAGCTCTAGGGAGTTGCCAGATTCTAGGAGAATTTGACTGGAGAATTTTGCTTTTAAAATGCTTTAAATATTAAGCATTACTGATGACTTAGCATATAAAATTCCATAATATTGATGATGTACAAGGCAAATTAAATTTTCTTGATAAAAAAGGAAGCAAGAAACACTTATATGCAGCATTATCAAATCCCCGTATCCAATAATTAATTTTTCTTTTGTAATTGAATCTGATTTTTCTGTACATGTGTTTTGTAGAGATGTGGAAATTAACACAATAGAGGACTATAAGCTTCCTAAAAATGTCACTGATGAAAATGCTTGAAATTCTGATAGAAAACATGAAGAAGATTGACACAGAAGAACAGCAAACCAAACCTCCAAATGTCATTGCAACTATTGGTGCATGAACAATCAAACAAATATTTTAGTTCAATCAAATTTATGAGCAACCAAATTTAAAGACACTGAATAACTTGATTATTCAATAGAAATGATTATATTTTCTTCATTGTTATATAACTGCTCCCCCAAAGGGTGCAGATTATTAAGAGACATCAAAAATATAATTTCACCAAGCTATTCAACCATTAAAATACTAACCTTATCAATATATATGAATCCTTTGATTGAGCGACATGAAAACAATTTTATTGTGTATATTAAAAATAAATTTAACTAGTGCAGAAGAACACCGCCAGTATCTTTACTTGTTGATGAAATTCATCTAAAACCTTATTTTGATTATAAGGTTGGTGATATTGTTGGCTTATCTGACAACAGCAATGAAGCTGCAACAAATGCTTTAGCCTCTATTGTTAGCAGTATATTCTCACAATATAAGGATGCTATGCATGTTATATTAACTAAATGTTTTAAAGCTGAGAATCTATTTAAATGTATAATAATTGCTTTAGAGGAGATAGGCTTTTAAGTATTATCAATCATAATGGATAATAATGCTAGAAATAAAAAAGCTATATCTTTCTTTTGCAGTCCCCCAAAGCTTTCCATTGTATATCCACACCCATTTATGAAATCTCGACCTCTTTTTTCCTATTCGACTCAGTGCATATATAAAATATATGCGATGGGAGAATAAGGATGCAATTAGCTTAGAAAGATGTTTTCATCAAATAAATACATTTCGTAATGACCAGTGTTATTAATAATGTTTCTGTTACTAATTTTTGCATGGAATGATACCAATATATATATATATATATATATATATATATATATATATATATATGTGTGTGTGTGTGTGTGTGTGTGTGTGTGTGTGTGTGTGTATTGCATATGGGAATACAATGGAGTTTCGATCCTGCCCAAAAGCAAGTTGATGTGTCTAGCCACACTGATGAGCTCTGATACAGCGAAACAGGCTTGTATGTGGATGACTAATATATATAATATATAAAAGATTTGAGATTATTACAATGGGTAATACATATTTCACCGCGTCCTGATGTTATTATCGCGGCTTGTCAGACCCAAATGGTACAACTGTTGGTCCTCAAAATATCCCCCACCCCTGCCAAAAAAATTATTTTCATTTATTTTATTTTACATAGACGCTCACATGTCTGTATTAGAATAGACATTTGTAACGGTTATTTACTAAAATTTGTCTCTCATTCGAAAAGGACCCCAAAGAAAGAGGAAAGCAAGGATAAAGAAAAGATAGACAATTGATTAATGTAAAGAAGAGAAAAAAAGAGAAAAAAGAAAAATGAGGGGAAACAGAAAAAACTGAATTTAAAGTAAAAAGAGAAAAGAAATGACAAAGAGATACAATAAAAGGAAATACATTATCACGAGAAACAAATGCTGACTCCATTTATCGTAATAGCGTCTCAAGCCACTTAACTGTTCTCTTAGAAAAACATGGAAAAATTTAACTATGAAATTTAATTTCCGATATACTAGGATATATTTACGGTACATACAAAAATGTACATCATAATTTTAATACAATTTGAAAAAATAACTACTCTTACTATTATTTTAAAAATTAATGCTAATTTTAGAAAATATTGTTAAAATAATTAAAAATACTAAAATTAAATAATACAAACATGGAAACAGGAAAAATTTGATAAAACTAACAGAAGGGGGAAATACACAAAAAAAAAGAAAGAAAAAGGAAGAAATCACGACAGAACGGATTTGAAAATAATTAAAAAAACGCTTGATCGAAGCCGATGTATAATTCTCATATTCATTCTCAGAAACGTGACAAGGGATTTACCCTTAAATTAAAATATACCGACTATAAGGAATATTTATGGTGAAAAAAATAAATCATAAATCATACATCCTAACATAAATTACTTTATAACCGCTAGTAGTAATTTATTCTTACTATAGTTAAAATAATAACTCTTAATAAATTATTAAAATACAATCTTAAAAAATATCTTAAATACTAGAAATACTAATACTACTACTAGTAATAAGAATAAATAATAATAAGAAGAAGAACAATAATAATAACAAATGAAACAATAAAGAGATAACAAATGAATTTACACATACACACACACACACATATATATACATATATATGTATTTATATATATATGTATTTATATACATTTGTATATATCAAACAAAATTTATCTAAGACGTAATAATAATAATAATAATAATAATAATACAATAATAATAATTTTTATCTTAACAATTATTTTTGTTGTAAGGACTAGTGATAGTAGCAACATTTTTTGTTCTTATCTTAACAATTATTTTTGTTGCAAGGACTAGTGATAGTAGCAACATTTTTTGTTCTTATCTTAACAATTATTTTTGCTGCAAGGACTAGTGATGGTAGCAACATTGTTTTTTCTTATCTTAACAATTATTTTTGTTGCAAGGACTAGTTATTGTAGCAACATTTTAGGTTCATACAACCATGGAATGAAAATGTTATAATTTCACCTTATTTTAAAAATTGCGCGTTCAAAAAATCTCCGTTACGAGAGCGTTCTTAAAAAACGGTAAAATCAGTTATTGCAAATCGCCTGAAGACACTACATGGTGGAACCTAGGTCGTGTAATAATTCGTTTACAAATAAAGAATATATATATATATATATATATATATATATATATATATATATATATATGTGTGTGTGTGTGTGTGTGTGTGTGTGTGTGTGCTTTCATTGTTTTTTAACATTATTTATAATGGATACTTGTATTTGAGTAGATAATCTGTTTTGGGCTTTTTTTTAAAACTAAGCAGTTTATTTATTTATATCTACCTGAATAATCGAGAAATCATGTTAGGAAAATATGCATCTTCCGACCCCTAAGGACTTACAGTGAAGCACAGCCCAAAATAATGACTTTAAACACACATTTTCCTGGTTTTTTAATTCCTATCTTCTCTTTTTACGTATCCTAATGTAAAAAAATGTAAACAAAGACAATTTATTTACAAAGTTATACGAAATCTGTTAAGCAACGGATTAACTCCGACATATTTTAATTTATTTCTTTAAACATTATTTTAAATTAATACTCGTATTTGAGTAGATACTCTGTTTTTTATTTGTATGTTTGCTTAATTAAACAGTATATTTACTTATATGTACCGTCGTGAATAATCGAGAAATATTTTATTTTAAAATATGCGTCCTCCGACAGGATTTAGAATGCTAAGTCTAGGGGAAACCGTCAGTGCATCTTACGTGTCTTAGACCAGTCGACCACAAAGGAGTCAAACAAAGCTCGAAATAGTGCCTTTAAACAAATTTTCCTCATTTTTATAATATAATAGTATAAAGAACAAATAGGAAAAGTTTTCTAAAATGTTTCGTTTTTATTAAAGCTATATCAGAAAATGATATATGCAAAAATGCTCTAATATTTTTAGTTTTGTTTTCATTGCTTAATCAAACTTCCTGTGCATTTAACTTGTCAATCAAACTTTTTTTTAAATCATATCACCCCGAGCAAGGCGGTAACGCCACTGGTGTGCAGGGGGCTACGTAAGAGTGAATAGATTTGAAAAGAGAAAACCGGAAATCACATCCTAAACAGGGAAAAAGGGATGAGCCTCTACACCTGTTCAATCGACGTGGGTAGAGTGTGAACCGGGCGATAGTTTAGTCTATCTATTCCAATTGAAAAATAAAATAAAAATAAACAAAAAAGAAAAGTGAAAAGATTGGAAAAGAGAAAGCCGGAAACCACATCCTAAGCAGGGAACAAGGGATGAGCCTGTACACCTGTTCAATAGACGTGGGTGGAGTGTGAAACCCGGCGATAGTTTAGTCTATCTACTCCAGTTGAAAATAAATAAACAAGAAAAGTGACAAGATTGGAAAAGAGAAAGCCGGAAACCACAACTTAAACAGGGAAAAAGGGATGAGCCTCTACACCTGTTTAATAGACGTGGGTGGAGTGTGAAACCGGGCGATAGTTTAGTCTATCTACTCCAATTGAAAAAAAAATAAACAAAAAAGAAAAGTGAAAAGATTTGAAAAGAGAAAGCCGGAAACCACATCCTAAACAGGGAACAAGGGATGAGCCTCTACACCTGTTCAATAGACGTGGGTGGAGTGTGAAACCCGGCGATAGTTTAGTCTATCTACTCCAATTGTAAAAATAAAATAAAATAAAGAAAGAAAGAAAAGTGAAAAGATTTGAAAAGAGAAAGCCGGAAACCACATCCTAAACAGGGAACAAGGGTGTGTGTATGATTTATGTATGTTATCATAATTCAAGTTTATCTATATGTGATTTGGATGATAGTGTATATACAGAATGCAATGAGTAAATTGTCACGATTTTCTATTTTTAATTTCGCCCATGCGGGTTGTCTTTCATTTTGTCGGCTGCACAGTATAATAAGATCAGTTGGGTATCGTCTGTAAGAAAATATAGCATTATGACGTAATTCGCTCCGCAAGAAATTTTCAAACGGTAAATACTTGTCATCCACACCGGTAGTTCCAATACGAACATTTTGGAGCGTTTTGGGTGTCAATCTGAGGACAGTGCATACGATTCGGAAAGAGTTGAGTGAGTCTAATGGTGATTATAAGGTGTTTATCAATTTAAGGTTATCAATAACTATGGCGAGTTATGCCTCCATTCATCTTCCTACAGGGCCTCAGAATCAACATGGATGCCTACATCAACTGCCTTGAGAAGTAGTGCTTCCTCGGGTCAAGAGGGCGTCTGTTGAAAAAATATGTGTATGGTAACAATACTCTACACCATACCACACAAGCAAGAGAACCCAGTCATGACTGTCAGACAATTTCTGCGATCACATCACCCAAGACTGCAAGCCCCTTGATGTGGGAGGCGTAGTTGAACGAGAGACTAACAAAATTCCTTGTAATACCAAAGATGAACTGACGATAAGCATTACAGCAGCCTTCACCGTCTTAAACAAAGAGATCAACCAAAAGAGATACAGGAAATGTCAAAGTCATCTGGAGGCCATGGGTGAAGCCAACGGTGATTTTATAGAATAAATTTATTCTTTAGTATTTCAAGATATTTTGCGTAGTTTTGGTAAATATATTTGTTAAAATGAGATTTCAGTGTTCCATGTTTTCGTAATTTAAACAACAAATTATACATCGCACCCGCTACATAGATACTTGTAATTAATTATGTTTGTGTATCTAGTAGCCATTATTTATGTTTGGAGATTGTCCACATGTTGATTTAGGCGCATCTTTACATGAACACAGGTTGTGATAGTGGTAGATAAATTCAGATTTATGCATGATATTTTGATATTCATATTATATTTCATTCCTTTTTTCTTCTATCTAAATGACATATTTGTTGATAAATAGTGTGCAGGCTTTTCTTCTTTTATTAACCTGTCTTCATCGTTCATTTAAAAAAATGAAAATCAAACCCTCATCCATCATTAAGAAATCATTGGCAGTTCGTGAAACAAAGAAAAATTACGGAAAACAATTATTTGTCACAAGTTTCGATGAGAGCACAGAAAAAATCTTTCCTTCTGGTTAAGAGAAAATAGATCATTGCAATAGTTGCGAGAATAGGTTAATAAATAATGACGAAAATAGCTATAAAACCTAGTTAAAATCTACCCGAAAAAATAGATAAATATCAACCGACACAGACTGTGGCTAAAAATAGTTTATAGACAAATGGACGGGTATATTTGTGTTAATAGTGTAAATGTGGTGCCAGTTGAAATTGTTTTAGCGAAATACATTATCCTGAAAAGTTTTCCAAAGAAATACCTAACATGAATTCTGAATAAGCAAGCAAATGAAACATGTAAGAAATTATCTGAGAAGTATCTTATGAAACACATGTAATAGAAATTTCAGATACAAATAGGTGCAATAAGAATTCGAACTGACATTTACTAAAATGCATGCCCCCAGTTTGTTTATACCTCAACAATTATAATTGTAGAGAAGAACAAACTGAAATTTACGCCCAGGATCATGCAACTTGTATCATTTCCTCACAAAATGACTGCAGGTACAATGTCTGATAAATAAAAACAATAGTGATAGAGATAAAAATAAAAATATAACATACTCTTAATACTGCTTAATTTTTACTTTAAGTTTGGCGTCCCCTGAGAAGACAATATTATGAGAATAAGTAAAACAGTGAGGCTAATCTAAAATAGAAAAGAAAGAAAGAAAGAAAGAAAGAAAGAAAGAAAGAAAGAGAACGAAAGAGGGAAGAGAGAGAGAAAAAAAAGAAAGAGCCATGGGAAAGAAAAGAAAGGAGCATTTTTTTAACTTTATGTCGGAAAGGATAAGATTCATGTTCCCGGTTCGTTTACAACCCCACAATTATATTGTTAGAAACAAATTAAAATTTACGCCAAGAATCATGCAGCGTGTGTTCTTTCCTCACAAAATGACTGATGGTACAATGTCCGACAAATAAAAACAATAGTGATAGAGATAAAAATAAAAAAAATAAAAGCGATAAAAAGCTAAACATCAGAGGCGAAGTCAAACATCTAGATATTGTGAATGTCAAAATTTAAGTTTAAAGCACTTGCCTCTGTATCATTAACGTTTTGATGTAAACTAACTAGCGTTTATTTTATGTTTACTACTCCCCTATAATTTTATATTTAAGACTATTATTGATATAACTATTATTAGTCTGAAGAAGTTCTTTCTCGGAACAATACGCGTCGTATATTATTTTTCACTACCAATTATTTATTTATACAAACAAATATATACGTAAAAAGGCACTTTAACGTATACAAGAGTGCATTAAATATTATGTAGAATTTAATTATTACCTGAATTTTATTTGACATTTTAGCATCGCTCAATTAAACGCATTCACATGG
>JBBBDQ010000224.1:3435000-3655000 GCA_037127315.1 Ascarosepion bandense | reverse complement strand
ATCACGTTGATCTATGACCGCTTGGTAAGGTGCGGCAACCTATGATGCGTGGGTGGCGTAACAGATAATGGCGCAAAATTGTTAATTTAGGAACAGAGTTCCATTTCTAGTTGGGTTCGTTGTCTTCACTTAACGTTGTCTTTACTTTACTTGTCTTTATAAATAACATTGGGAAAGGTAAAAAATCCATCACTTCCCACAGCTCTGGGTTAATTAGAAAAACTTGAATTACTAAATCATTACTATCTCCAAAAGATAAATTTTTAATATTTAAAAATATTTTTTAACTTTAAATAACCCGCGAAGGGTTGATTATCCGTAAAATAAACAAAAAAAAATCGAAACAATAAATCAGTCAATCAGTCAATCAATCAATCAAATTGTATTGCGCTAATCGTCTTAGTAGAAAAAACTATGCAGGAAATTATTACTAAACGTAGGAAATTATTACTAAACAAGAACAACTCTCTTAACTACCAGATAGATAGATAGATAGATAGATAGATAGATAGATAGATAGATAGATAGATAGATAGACGAGTGAAAGAGGGTTGTCAGGATTTACTAGGAAAGACAAAGAAAAGAGTGGCAGATCGGAGAAGAGAAATCTGGTGCAATAATGAAAGACGTTAACTCATGTAGAACGTACAAATGATAAAATAGAAACCCTCTAGTGACTGAGGAAATCAAGTAAAAACAAATAACGCAATGACAAGCCGCCTGCCGTTTGAAATAAACGGGCAAAGTGAATGTAAATACTCCATAATGGGCACTCCATCAAGTTGAAAGCGCCCTAAGTCCAAATAAAAAATGCACACTACTTCAACATCAACAGGCACGCTAAAACATTTATACACACACACGAGTCTTAACATACACGTGCTCAAATGCGAAAACATCAGATATGAACGCGCTAAGAATAAGCCATACATTAAGTCTGAGACACTAAGACACGCGAATACGTTGATAGGGAAAATATCTGAGTTTGAGTTTGAATTTTTGTTTAACGGCATATCAACCTCTGTGGGCTATTCAATGCCAAAAAACGTTGGGTTTAAGGTATTTTTGATGTTCAGATAGTGAGAAGGTTGATTCAGTCAGATTTTAATGAAAATATTTGTTTTTATTCTTTTTTATTTTAGAAAACTGAAAATATCTTCTAGTTTTGTATTCAATAATGTTCTGCTGAGAATATTTTTTTCCTTCAAAATGTGTTATGGTAATATTTTTTTCTTCGAAAATGTATTGTTGGCAATATTTTTCCTTCAAAAATATATATTTTTCTATAAAAGTCTATTTTTATGTATATATTTCAATAAAAGTGATTTTTATACTTTCATATTGTTTTGACCCCAGTTTGGGACTCTAACAGGTACTGCCACTCCGGGTCAGAGTAGACCTGAGAACAACAGCAAGTAAGAGGTGGTTCTATCCTCCTCACAATCTCCCAATCAAAAGCCTTGCTGCCAGATACAGTTTACGGTCATGCCCAGGAACGGAAAATATCTGCAAACTCCCAAATGTATATACCATTTCATATAAACACACTTTAAGATTACATTGTATGGCTGGCCACTCGTATCCAAGGATGTCTGTCTACTAGGGCGGATAGCTAATCCCTGTTGCAGACGTTTGCTCAGGCTCATTGTGTTTGTTAAACACTCACAGAGCCCACGTGAGGTTTATACTGAAACTATGCTGAGTGAACCTTAGTTACAGTTTCTGGGAGAGAGCATTTATCTAGCGTGAACAAGTTTGAACAAGGCGAAAACACTCAAAACCTCGGTTACAGTGACGTTTAGCCTCGTTCTCAGTGTGTTCTCATCTACACAATTTAATTCAGAAGGATCAGAAGGATTAGATCAACCCGTGGTATGTTTGTCAGACACTTTTCAAAGGTACCGCACGCTGGGATCGCCTCCTCCAGACCGATCGGCCTGGAGAAACGAAAACGATCGGGCACAAATCAAGGACCACAAATGATAGCGTAATGGAAATTATATTTATTGAAAATTAAAAGATACCCTTTTAGAATCTGCAAGCGTTTAGTCTCAAACGTGAATCAAAAATGTCAAGAGCAGCCTTAGAGCATATTCAACGAATCTCCGTCGCAAAGATCTGGACGAACTTTCTCTCAAACCCTGTTGACATTCTTAGGTGTTCGGATTGTTATCGGAGGCCCAGATAGTGAAAAACCCATTGCCCCGAGATCTTCACAAGCGCCATCATCTTCGAGGTTCTTGACCAACCTGAAAATCTGACTTCTGTTTGGAAATGTGTTGAAGTTGAATTGCCTTCTGTATTTTGCTTGAATAATCTTGAAAGCCTTAGCTTCGTAATATGTCTTTACACAAAATATCTTCTGTTCCATTACTCAAAGCATGATTTCACTATATTTAGTTGAAAACACTAAAATTTTAAGTAATTTTCAGCAATAATCTGAAAAGAGAAAGCGAATAAAGTCAACAGGGAAGTTCTGAGAAGCCGCTGCTTTGTTTCAACAATTGTGAAACATCCTGTTTTCTTTGGAAAGATAGTGGAGTGTCTTCCAATATCTTTCTCTACAGTTTAGAATTAATGTATCGTTTCTTATTTTAAAATGTTGAGGGATCATGGCTCTCCGTGTACTTCTTTTCTTGTCTTCTAGGTAAAGATGGTGGAGTGGTTTCATATTGCTTCCTCCACAATTTAGAATTCAGCGTATCCTTTCCACTTTCAAGTTGTTATTCAAGGCTAAAAGTTCCAGTTTATTATTCTATTTATACTCTAACTAGTACGAAAATATATGGGCTTATGCGTTAAGTGAACGAAACAGACTGAATTTGAACTCGGCTCGCCGATGTCACTTTCGACGACGATATATTTTACATTACCCGAACAACCGCTGTAGTTATACGGGGTGCGGCAGAAATACGTCCCACATAATGATAAGACATTAGCTAGATGATGACAACATTGCCATTATGTGGGTTGTATTACTGCCGCACTCTGTATTACCTAAATTGATCTACTGTTATGATTTTATTATTTGTTGCCATTTATATTGTTTATATTATCATTTCTTCTTTTTTCCAAGTCCTTTTCGCTGCTATCAAAATATTCTTATCGTTAATATTTTATTATGCAGTGAGTACAGCAATGGAAATCCAACAGGTTCTTCATCAACCTCTTATCCATCCGTACACTGCATTGAGTCTACAGCCTAACGACATGTTGATAAGCTTATCAATGCTTCATAACTGACTGACTGCAACATGCAGGACTGTTAGATAACATAAAACTGTATTTTTAAGCGGAATATCGAATTTGACGAGGACAGACATTTGGCACTTACGCCCTAAGGTCCATTCGCAAACGTGGGACTGACAAGGATATGATAAAATAGAGAAGAAAATAGAAGAAAGAAATCGATGCAGGTTAATAAAACAGATTAAATAAAATTCCAAGATAAAAATGATTTTCGATGATGATTGATCTGTGTGTATGCTGGTGTAGGAGTGACTGAATGAGTGGATGATGGTAGGCGAAAATAGAAGTAAATAACTATGCGTATGTTATGCTGTCAGTTCGGGTATGTACGCCTGTGTGTTTATTGCGTTAATCAGTGGAATAACAAATAAAAAACATCATATTTCATTATTAAGAAAAATGAATTTAAAAGAAAAATTCAACGAAGAGGATAAATTTTATGAACAAAGAACTGATATTGATCTGGATAGTTCGTTTAGGATGACATGCGAATGAAAGAAAGGGGATGAAAAAGACTATAGAAAGAAAGAAAGAAAGAAAGAAAGAAAGAAAGAAAGAAAGTTGAAACTAAAGAAAGAAAGAAAGAAAGAAAGAAAGAAAGAAAGAAAGAAAGAAAATTAAAACGAACAAACGAGTGAAAGGAAGAGCGAACGTAAGAAAGAAAGAAAAAAGAAAGTTGATAAGTATGTAATTAAGAAAGAAAGAAAAAAGAAAATCAAGAATTATAATTAAAAAGTCAAGGCATAAAGAAAAGTAAGCATAGGAAAAAAGATAATAAGAAAAGCTGAAATAAAATAAAAAATAAAAATAGGTAAAGAATAAAATAATGTAAAAGAAAGAAAGTTGAAATGAACATAGAAAGAAAGAAAGAAAATTAAAATGAATAGACGAAAGAAAGAAAGAAAATTAAAAACGAAGCACAGCAATGCTGAAATAAAATTAAAAATAAAAGATAAAGGGTAAAATAACAAGTGAAAGAAAGAAAGTTAAAACGAAGAGAGAAGAAAGTTAAAGGAAACACACGAAAGAAATTATGTTAAAATAGACAAAAGTAAGTTGAATTATAAAAAAATATGAACGAACTGAAATAAAAATAAAAATAAAAAAAGATAAAGAGTTACATAAAAAGTTAAACGACCAGACAAAAGAATGAGATTTAGAACAAACAAACGAAGGAAAAATAAAAAATAAAAACGAACAAACGAAAGGAAGACAACCCTATGAAAATGAAAAAAATTAAGAGTAAAATAACAAGCATCAAAAAAAAAAGTAAAACGAAGAAACGAAAGAAAGATAGAAAGAAATTTAAAACGAACAGCCGAAAAAAGGGAAAGAAAAATGTCAGAAAAATGACAAAAGATAAATAACAGAATGAAAAAGCAAGTAAAAGAAAGTAGAGATAATAAGAACAAAGCGAATTTAAAAATTAAATTTGATAAAAAGAAAATAAAAGCGAATGAGAAGAAAAAAGAACGAATATTCAGAAAGAGAAAAGTTATAGGGTTAAACTAAATAATAGTGGAAATTAAAGCTAAAATTAAACATGCCAAAATGGTGAGGAATGTGAAAAGAAATCAGGTGGTGGGGGAAACAGGTGACGAACAAATAAGAGACCAAAAATGAAGGATATCAAACTTCCCGAAAAAATAGTAGAAAATAAAACTTGAGGATGAAACAATTTTAAAAAGAAAAAGGAATCAATGTCAACTGCTGATAATATGATGAGTTGACATTTGAAGCTGTTTATTATCCGATTCGAGAAAGGTTTAGCACGAATTCTTCTCAGATAGAAGCTCATTGCTCGAAGGTTTGATTTTGTCTCCTAGAGTTTTAACATTTAGAAAAATGGGTATGCGATAAAAATTTGATATTATGGGCATTTTGTATCTATTATTTTTGAGCAATATATGACAGTTTTGAGTAATTTTATGCATATACACACACGCAAAGATAGATAGAGAGAGAGAGAGAATTTTGTTACATTTAACTATAAATGTCTGTGTGTTAAATTTTGTATTATTTGTTTAGTTTTTTAATTTTTTTAAATTTTGAATAAGGTTGAAAACTGAGAAAATCAAAAATGTTACGAGCTACAAGGGTTAGAAGGGTGTGAAGGTACACGGTACATAGAAGAAAAAGACCTCGACCAACGACTTCAGTGGTGGAACAAGCGGGTTATTATTACAACAGCTCTCAACGGTTGAACTAATTGATAAAGAGGGCAACGTATGACGGATATGCTACAGAAGGCGCCTCTTGAAGTTATAACAGCTAGTAACAGTCTGTTGTAGTTTCATAACTGCATGTTAATATATATCGTACAGGGAGATAATGAAATAAAGTGTGTGAGTCACTTCCTGGAAAGTAGAGCTTCACCTATACCAGATTTACGCCATCGACACTTTCTTCTGCTTATGTTTTTTTTTCTTTTCTTTTTTCTTTTTTTTCTTTTCACCTCCAATCAAGAAAGCGATCAACAAAGAAGAAATTAAATTCTTGTATACCAGATAAGGCCGACGGTGACAATTACTTTTGATTGTCTCAGTAATATAAATGTTTTATACTTTTTTATTAATTTGAATCCCAGCGTTTCAGAAATTTCAATATGTCACCATCAAAGTCTTGCATACCATGCTGACAACACCCAGTTCTTGTCAATGACTTGACAAAAAAAAAAAAGAAAATGACTGTCATAACAGATATATAGATGCATATAGGTTACTTTTTCTCAAGCTCCCGAAAGATAAACAATGTCACCCCAGGTTGAAGGTTAGTCGTAAGATGGTTCTGATAAAGGTTGCGCTTGATATAAAGAAACGAGGTGTTAGGAAGGAAAAGTCATGAGGATAAAGAAAATTGTAATTCTCTCTATAGTAATACATTAGTTTATGTTAATTTTTCACTTTGTATCAAAAATCAACATTACACTTTGATGTGATACTGACATCATAATTAAACCAATTAAACTGCTTTTGTTATGATCCAGTTCGAGATCCCCATTGTCCATTGTTATTTTGTCCCGTTTTTCATTCTCGGCTGGGTCAGCCTTATATATTCTCCTGTCCAATTTATTTTGTACCCGGCATCTCCATTCCCCTAAGAAAGAGAGCTTCTTTATTCTGTCCTTTTAAGGCAGAATACAGCGGCCTCTTTAATTATGAGGGTGTGTTTGGGTCTTACTAACACGATGTATATATATTCATTTGAAATTGTTTTGTTTTGGGATTTTTTGTTTCTTCATAACCCCTTCCCATCATGTCATTTCATGAAAAATTTTTAAAGTTATTTTTGTAATTTATTGTACAAACCACAAATTTTTATGTACATTTGGGGCGTTTTGTAGGTCCTCGGTATGTTTTTGCGGTATTTTGGTGCACGACAAGTATGAGTGTTGATGGACAAATTTTTATGGTGAATGAGAATCATTGTAACGTATGTATGGGTCGCGAATCTGATTAGCTAGATATAGGATAGAGTATCTGTAGACCAACCAGAGTTTTGTTCCCCCTCCCCATTTTTCGGCCTTGTGCCATAATTTTGTAAGTTTGTAAGTTTACAAAATAAATACACATAATTAAACCAATTATTGAGCGTGTACTTTTAAGGATCGTCTGAAAAATTTACAGCAATACGTAATTTCCCCGTTTTTAGACTGTTTCAAGAATAAATCCCAATTTAATATATATAAGTTATATACATATATCTAATTCTAACTTAAAAAATACAGCCCATTTACTCATGAGATAGTACAAAATCTAATTTTAAAAAATCCAACCTGCTGTTAAAAATTGTCTACCCATTTAAATAATTTATGGTCCCACTATGTATCTTATCCAGACAAAATTAAAAAGTGACATACCTTGACACTAGGCTATTTTGCTTCCTTTCATGACTCTAATTTTCAACTTCATAGTTACCTAAGTCTCATTTTTTATTTAACAATACGGAGACACCTACAAGCATAATCTCCAACTACTACCCTTTCGATGTGCGTTGTGGTGCATTGGATATCGGCTCGGAACGAGAAATCGCGGAGTCGAGTTCGAATTCCATCTGAATTCATTGCATTCACTTACGCGCAAATACCCTTGGCAAAGGTATTAATCCGTCTATTCCTTCCAGTTATAGGTTAAATAACAGGACATATTGGGTTCTATAGCCTTGGTCGGCAACCAGTCTACCGCAGAAAGCAATGGCAACCTACTGCGGGATAATCTTCTGCCCAGTCAGTCATGTCTCTTTCGAGACATGATCGCTCAAGCGTGTATCACGTATGGCACTTAACTGACTGACTACCCTTTCATTTTCTAAATAACCATCAATTCATCTTATATAAGTTGAAATGTTTTTTCATTAGGTTCATTGAATGAAAAATATATTAAAACCCATATTCTAATAATGAATCACCACAAGCAAAATATGCAGTTTTTTACTCTACTCGATAAGTACAAATGTAAAATAATTGTAGACGAGTAAAAAAAAAACTACTGATTGAATAAGATTTGTTAGATCATAATTTACTAAAACAAAAAATATATAAAAGTGTATATAACGCTATAATACTGCTGGTTTCACATTTCATTGTTTATTGCAAATAAAAAATACTGTACTATATGATTTATTACTAAAACTACTGTACTGTATGATATATTATATCTTACTATTTCTAACTTGTTCAGTATATTAGTATATATTAAGTAAAGATTTCCCTTTGAAGTTAATAAAGGTCTTATTTGATGGCCCAATAATTTAGTAATAATGTGATTATGCTTTGCATCTTGTCGACTAGCTTTTTGTGTAGCTTCAGTTACATATAAATTGTCTAATGTTGTGCTAAAAGTATTTCCTGATCACTGGAATGAAATTCCAACGACCGGAACTTTAAATCTTAATCTTCAAACTCATTTTCTTAAAAAACCGTAAAGATTTGGAATATTTTGTTTCCTTAATTATTATGTCAAACTCCAACTTTCAAATTGAGTTCAATATCACAATTCCAAACTGAGTGATACATATAAACAACTTGTTGAAGGAACTGACTTAGGGTCTGAATTATAACCATATATATATATCCCTCAATGTCAAGGTCGTGGGGACAGAGACAATAGTCAGGTAGCGTCGGCTCAGTTTATTCTCTTTTCTACCAGTTATTAAGCATTACTACCAGTTATTAAAGCTCTTGGCACATATTTGCTCTTTAACAATGCCTTATTTTATTTTTTCAATAATCATCGAGTAGTAAAGAATATATATATATATATATATATATATATATATATATATATATATATATGTATGTATGTATGTATTACTGCATATTTATGATTCTCTAAAAATAAAGAACTGCTGAATCGTAAAGATGAATTGACCGTTTTATGTAAACATCGAAAATATTTTTCTTTAAAATTTAATTAATTAATTAAGTTTCATTTATAAATTTTGCTTCAGCGTAACTTAAAAATTGAAAATTATTTTACTAAAATAAATGACCCACACAAAACTTACTTGGTTTTCTTAACTACAATATACCTTAGGATACCATAATTATTTAATCATAATTTTAACTTAAACAATCCAGCCCAATTACTCATAAAGTAGTAGAGGATCTAATTTAAAACAAAAACTAACATCCAACCTGTTGTTAAAAATTGTCTATCCATTTAAATCATTTATGGCCCCACTATGTATCTTATCCAGACAAAATTAAAAAGTGACATGCCTTGACACCAGACCATTCTGTTTCTTTTCGTGACCCAAATTTTTAACTTCATAGTTACCTAATTATCATTTGTGATTGAACAATATCTACAAACCTACAAGCATATTCTCTAACTACTACACCTTCATCTTATATTTTCTAAATAAATCATTTTCACCATTTATTTTAAAATACCACCTGAAGAAGAACAATTTTGTTCTAAAACATAAAAATTTTTGTTTAGTGATATAATGTTTTCACAAAGCATTGTAAAAGCAAGATTAATATATATATATATATATATATATATATATATATATATATATATATATATAATGTCTCATCAGATGGTGTGGACAGGATTGGAAAGCCTCTATGCTTATACTTGGTGAGTTGTATGTGGGGTGTTGGTGGGGGTTAGTGATAAGGGAATAAGTCTTGTAAATTGTCCGTTTGAATTTTAAAGAAAGTGGTGTGGGTAGTGAATATAGTTGATTAATGAGTGTCTGGGAATTTTGTAGACAGATTTAACGTTAGCAGATAGGATGTAAGTTTTATGATCTTGTGACTAGACTTTATCTTTTAGATTTATTAGAGGAGCAGAGTAGGGAGGTGTAAGAGGTGGGAAGGGATGGGATTGCACTTAATGTTTATTTGTACAACTATAAAATATTTTTGTATTTAAGCACGGTTTTTTTTAATTTAACCTTAATTTTGAATTTAGGTAATCGATTTTTTTTATAAAATTTTAAACTTGAAATTAGATCGCAGTTTGTAGTGTGTAATAGGTAAGATTTAATGTAAGAGGTAAAATTTAATGTTTGTATTTAAGGTAATAGGTAGGTATGTAATAGATGCGTAATAGGTAAAATGTAATTTAAGAGGTAAGATTTAATGTTTGTATTTAAGGTAATAAGTAATTAAGTAATAGGTATGTTTGTATTTAAGGTAATAGTTAAAATTTAATGTGTGTATTTAAGCACAGATTTTATAATTAATCTAATTTTGTTTATTTAACCTTCATTTTGGAAATTAGGTGATCGATTTTTTCTATAAGTGCTTTAACGAGCTCAGTTCCAAATTTCACGGCTCACCACACGGATTCCCACTATTGTTAAGTGAAATTAAGCATCTCGTGCTTTTTCTTATAACACGCTGATGCTTAGCCTATTACGCGTTCCAGTGAATCCATAGGTGGTGCGAAGCGCAAACACCAAACGTTTTCCATAACAGATGAGTTAGAACTTTTTCCTGTTTCTTCGTTAACCAGTTGTCAGTTGTTAGCTGGAGCAAGGAATCACTTGTAGATTTTACCGTCTCTAAAAACAACATCTATATCTTAATCACTGTGAAGAATCGTTTCTTCCTTGCATGGTTGATACTAATCTTCAGAAGAGCAAACCATTTCGTTTTCCTGGTTACATGTTTTCCACTGAAATGAAACTGAGATATTATATTGAATTAATTGTACAGTCTGCTACTAGGCAAGTCGATTCACTCTGTCATGGTAAACAATTTTTCTCGTCAGAATTTATATCCAGGAGAGAGACTCATCGCGCATTCTCGGACTCACATTTCCCGGTGAAATGAAGTGAATAGATTATATTGAATCAGGTGCAAGGAAAGCCGGTTCACTGTGCTGACAATTCTACTCGTCAGAATTCATCATGTATATTTATTAATCTACTATTCGTCCGTATTTTGAATATTGCTGCTATAACTGATCTGGTTCTGTTGCTGTATATCTCACGATTCTCAGCAAAATCTAAAGAAGGGTTTGCAATGAAATAGATCCTAAATTCCTATCACAGTGGTTAGAAAGTAACTGAAATTGCTACGCCAGCGTTGCAATTTCAGTCAGTTTCCAACCGCTGTGATGTGAATCGTTTGTCTTTCTATAAATATTTTCAATTGTTCTAATTTTCTTTACGATCATTTCACTCCACGTTTAGTAGGATTGTCACTGGTGCCCGGGGAGATACAGTGAGAGAAAAACAAGGTACAGGGAATGTCGAAGAAAGGATAAGAAACGGATGATAATCAAGGAAATAGAAGATGGTAATTGACGTTGTATTTAAACTTTGCGTGATTTTTCAAGTAAACGGAAGAGAGTTCCAAGAAAGAGAAGTGCGAGAAAAGAAGCTACTAAAGTAGAAGAGAGGAATATATTTAACTATGTCGACGGTAAAAGGCTGGACCTTGATGCCAATCTAGTAACAAATGTAAATACATGTGTTCGAGTAACCAGTGAAAAAAGCTCGTCAGTGTAGTTGCCATGAAAATACTTGTAAAAAAGACAGAGGGAAGCCACATCACGTCGGTTAGAAAGTGACTGCCAAACAAGGGTCGAGTATATTGCAGGGATATCATTATAATGATATTCTTTCTTGGTACCTCGACCGCCTAAATTCAAGCGTACTACTAGATTGGCAACTAGATTTACTTGTTTTACTGTTGAATGAGCAAGTGTAACTATAAGTTCTATACTAGTAGTTTTTTGGTCCGGTTTCTACAATCTTCCAAAATGTATTCGCCATCTTCTGTCTCTCCGAACCTTGTTCTTTTATTGTCCTTTTTTTCATGTTTTTATCCTTTTTCACTCCCAATAACCATATCCGTCTTTGCGGCATTATATACTTGCTTGGGATGAAATGACTTTTTAAATCCCTTTTTTAAAGTGTTACACGCTAATATCGTACGTTGTTTGGGGCAGATGAGGTAGAGCTCGCAATTTTTCACTTTTCTTTATTAAACAATTTCTACTAATTTTATTTTACAATAATGTTCATCCTTTATAAGTCACTCGAGGTAAGGGGCAAAGTTTATCAGAGATGTGTGGTGAAGATAACGGTAAATTTAGACAAGTTTAGATTGTAAAGAATACGAAAGCATTCTCTTGAGAGTCTGCTCCGCTAAGGCCCGCCATACCACGAACATTCTAGCGAACTACTTTATCTGGTACCTCACCAATCCTAAATGCCGGATTAGTGATGGTCAATGTGTTGTTTTAACAGCTTCTTGGTGTCACTATCTGTGAGAGTGATTTGTTCGCCTAGCGTTTTCTACATCGACTGTTACGTCATTTCAACTACAATACATTTTGCCAACTTATTTTCTGCTTCTTCTTCTTCCCACCGTATCTCTTCAAGAGGCTGGGAACATGGTTCTCCACAATTTCATCTCTTTTGTAGCTCTTAGTCAGCTTTGTCTTTATTTTTATCTCCTAAACCTTATTCTGTCATCCATTTACTCAAATTCTCTAGGAGGGGATGCATTATTTTCTTTTCTGCCTATAACCTTCAATCCGTCATATTAGTATCAAATTCTCCAAGCCCGCTTTCCTCATGTTCCATAGAACTGTTTCATTCTCAAGTTAAGTATAAGCGTTGTTTTTGTTTTTATTTTCTTTAAAACATTGCTCATATGTTCGGCCCATAGTATTCTCAGCATCTTTCAGTGGAACCACATTTCTGTTGCTTCAAATTTCTTTTTTATGTGTGTGGAGATTATCCAGCATTCATTGCCCTGTAAGAGGATTGATATTACGCACTAATTTAGTACTCTTTTCTGTGTCGCTCACGAAATTTTCTTGTTTCTTAATACTTTGATTAACATCTGGAAGCTAACTTTCACACCTTTCAGTGTCATACATTCTCTCCTCTGTTAACAATCGTATTATGTGCAAGAAACAGTCTATCATGTTATAAAAACTATTGTGGAAATGAATATATGAATTTCGCCGTCAACTCGGTCCAGTCTAACGTATTAATCACTTTTTACATCGACTAACATTACGAAATATGAATATTAATAATTAAAGTGAAAAGTAGAAGTCCACTCGTTGGATGTCTACACGCAATGACATTTGATGGGCTTTGTTTGGTTTCAATGCTTCGCCTAGCTTGTCAAATTGTATGACATAATTGTCATTTAAACTTTAAGAAATGACATAAAATGTTTAGTAAGACTTCAGAACTTGCCTTTTGCCATAATTTCTAAAATTTTTGATTATTGTAAATGCTGTTCATTTTTCTTTTCTTATTTTTTATCATTGCAGCTGTTTTGTGGATTTTGTGAAAATTGTCTCGTGTTCACGAACAGTAGGATTAACTTTTATATAATGCCATCAGCACTGTTTTCTTTTGTCTGTCTGACATGTTTTTAATATTTAAAAAAATAAAAAATCACCATTTCAATATTTTCCTAATTTAAATATCAGAGTTGTTATTAAAATTATAACTTATTATATATATATATATATATATATATATATTTGATATTACTATTAGAATAATTATGTAATTATTATATTATAGTCAATATCATTATTAAAAATATTAGTGTAACTACTGTATTTTTAAAAGATTAGTGTAATTGTTATATTAGTGTTATTATTAAAATATTAGTCTAATTTTTACATCAGTGTTATTAATTAAAACGGTTTAATTATTATATCAGTTTTATTATTGAAAATACTAGTGCAATTATTATATCAGTTTTATTATTAAAAATATAAGTGTAATAGTTTATTATTTTCGGTGTTATTATTTATTATTTCACTGATGTTGTTATAAGTACTTAATTACAATTCGCATCATTAATATCATATAAATAAAGTAATTATTTATAAGTATTCAGTCAGTTAAGTGCCAAATGTAATACACGCTTGAGCGATCATGTCTTGAAAGTAACATGACTGACTGGCAGAAGATTATCCCGCAGTAGGTTGCTTTCTGCGGTAGACTAGTTGCCAGTCAATGCTATAAAACCCACTCTGTCCTGTTATTTAATCCATAATTGGGGGAAGAGATAGATTCATACCTTTCCCAACAGTATTTGCGCGAAAGTGAATGCAGGGAATTCAACTAGAATTCGAACTCGGCTCCCCGATTTCTCCTTCCAAGCCGATATCCACTGCACTACAACGCTCGTTCTATTATGAATATTAGTGTTGTTTTAAAGATATATTTATTATTATAAATATTAGTGTTATTATTAAAACTGAGCTATTATTATAAATAACTGTGTTAATATTATAACTGGATGTTATCAATATATCAGTGTTATTATAATTATAATTAAAATAAAAGTAAGAACGTCCATTACATATCTATTCAGAATTTTCTAATTTATAATTATTCATTGGAACTCACGGCATGAATGCTAGCATTGTTCGCGAAAAATCTATTTTCAAAATAAAAATTATATTTTATTTATCTTTATTGATATTATTTTTTAAATAAAATAAATTTTCTCTTATCAATTCAAGCGTTCTAGAAAAGTGATTAAAAAATTACCAAACCCTGAGTTGATTTTCGATAAGTGAACGTTTGCATCAATTTTAATAATTATCTCTCTAGTTTTATAAAGGGTACTTTATTAACATACTTTCTGTTATATTTGATATTATAATTATCAATGTGTATTTTTATTTTCTCTGCATTATTTATATATTTCCTGTCCCATCTCTAGTGGGAATGGAGATTAGTAAATTTTTAAGTGATAACTTTCCTTAATCGTTTTAATAATCTATACAAATAAAATATTTATCTGCATTTAAAACAAATTAGTTCACGAGCAAAATGAAATGTTTAATTAATCAGTTTCCTTACTCTTTCGATTCTTAGATTGCAGTCACATTTGTTCAAGCCCGTTATGAAATGAACTTTTGTTTATCAAGTGATCATCTTGATTCAACTTGTTCTTGAAATAGGGTTTGCTGATGCCGTATTTGTCATTGTGTTGCTATTGTTTCTTCTTCTGTAAGATTTTTTTATTTCACTGTTATATTAAACACATAAAATATTTAACATGAAACTATATTGAGCCAAAAGCGATATATATAATATCAGGAGTTATCAAAGAATCATGGATACCACTAAAAGATATAAAATGAAAGGATTAGTTAAACGGTTCATTTGCCTCTATTCTAGTTGCGAATTCTTTATCTCCGCTTTATCGAATCTCAATACATTACTTCAATACTTTTGTTTTCTTGTATATCACTAATAAAACTTTATAATAACTGCCGTCATTTTTCCAGACACGAGTCCACTAGTAATAAATACTTTTCGTATATTATTTGCTAGTATTAATTTTTTCATTTTATCGACGTTATTATTATCGTTATCATTGCTACTATTATAAAAGTATTAAAAGAACAAAATTTCAGCGTTCCATGCTCTTTAACGTTTCCTGCCGATGAATAACTGACGCTAACGTTTATATATTTCTCCCTCATCCAAACATTACTTCGTGGAAGTACTTTATAAAGAACAAATTTTCCCACTTTGTCGTTCATTTGTTTAAATAATAATATTCTCTCTATTTGTATATATTCTTTTATAAATGTATGAGTTAGATTATTAATATTGAATATACCAGTTATCCTTTTGTCATCAATGTGATCATTTTGACTCTTATTTCTACCCCTTTCCTGACAGTTAGCAGATCCTAACCAGCCTGTTCGCGTAGACAACACAGGAAAGCAGTCCATCTAAGGATAGACCAACTCTGATTTTCAACTTCTCCCATGTCATCATATCTAAACACGGACAAAGTTTGGAAGTAAATCCAGATAGAAAACCTAAAGTGAATCCCTGAAAGTGTTTGGCTGTTAACCCTGACAGCTTTTTGACAACACCTGGAGCCAAGCTAAAATCAAATATAATACACTATATTCCTTTGAATTTTGCTGATATTACTGAGAAGACGGCCATGTAGTCTGGGTAGCACAAGGCCTCCATATACTATCACCTGAAGAGGGCACTCGAGTTTCACCACCAAAATAATGAGTCTTGACAAAACAGGCATTACATTTATCTCACGAGATAATCAGATAACTACACAACTCTTTCTCATATTGCCATTATTAATTCCTATCGTTAATGTTTTTATCATTATTATTTTGTAGCTTTATTATTGTTCTTAAAAGATTACTACATCTTCGACATTTTCTTAAAGTTATATAAGCAAATCGTGTTCACAAATTTCTTGGTATCGTAAAGAAATAAGAAAATATCAGACCATTCAACCTTAAATTCGTTTTTAAACTGATTTAGATTGAGCCGTCAGCCTCGAGGAATCTAATTCCACCGTTGTAAACCCTATGCCAAATCCCAGTTATGAAGGTTATTTTCGAATTGGATAAGTGTATTTCTCAACTGTCTGAAGACTTCGAAATGACGGTATCAATCTTTCTCATTCTGTGATTTAATTAGCTTCATTAGGGAATTAGACGAATAGCGTCTTTGAAAGAAGCATACATAATTATGAAAGCAGACTAGTCTCTACTGAAAACAGTGAGCAAGTGGTGAGTAGTTATCAGATGACAGGGTGATAAGCTTGCTTAATTGAAAGAAAAAGGCTGCAGCGAAAATATTCAAAACTTCCGTCATACGTCATATTTGTTATAACAAATAGATATTAGTGATTTTGCTGTCATGTATGCTTGTAAATGAAGAAGTCACTTATTTTAACCGTCGGATGCTCTCATTTCATGGTAGGTCTCTGAAGGGTAAAGAAAGAAATCCATCATCAGCTTTTGTGATTTATTCCTGTTTGCAATCTGAGGTACATGTAAATATTTTTTAATATTTTCACTTTGCTTTTGTATTAAATAATTACTATAAAATCGAATCCATAGCTATATCTACTGCTAGGAAGGTTGGGTCACTTTGTCGGGCGGGAAATTTTTTCTCGTCATTATCCATCTTGCACATTTATAAATCTACCATTCGTTTTTTACATACTGTTTTCGTATCTGGTCGCGTGCTCCACCTACTTATCTCGAGGTTATCGACAAAATCAAAAGGAGAATCTGCAATGTAATCGGTGCTGAATTGGCAGCTCATCTTCAGTCACTTTCTCATCGAAGTAATGTGGCTTCCCTTTGGCTTTCTACAAACATTTTCACGGCTTCTGCTCTGACGATTTTCTTTCCTTAGTGCCCCGACCACATAAATTTACTCGTGCTACTAGACTGGCATCACTCGTTTGATTTCATGACCTTCCTCTGCGGCTCATATTAAATGAGACTACAGAATCCAGTTATGAAACTGCAACGGACTGCCTCTGAATCTGTTATCATTTTGTATAGTTTATCATCTGCTGGGTCAACCGTTCAGATCTTTTGTAACCATCATCTGCTTAGTCCACCGTCAGGGTCTTTTAGGTAGATCGCGATTAATACAAGCCTACAAGCCCTAAGAATAAGAGTATTTATATATATATATATATATATATATATATATATATATATATATATTAATTTTTATTGGTCAATATACAGTGTGCTGAAAACCGCTAAGAAATATATCAGTACTGTCTTATTTTAGTTTTGAAATATGCAAATTTCTACAATAATTTCCGTCCAATTACAGCTGCACGATAAAGCCTCGACGGGATGTAATGGTTAGTAAACTCGTCTTACTGGAACCTATTAAAAATGAGCAGTGAGTTTGATCCTCAGTGGGTACCTAATATTTTCGGCCTTGTACCACATCTAAGCGGCGCATAGAGAAATCAAAAATTATAGACATATTTTAGTCAATCCTTACCTTGTGCAAAGCTTAACTTTTATTTTTCTTATTCATTTCACCCAACAATGCCACTAAGATGTAAGAAGTTGCAAAATATTTAGTATTTCTTTCATCTTATTGAACGGTAGATGTCTATTCCTTCTTTCCTGTTTAGGTTATGTTTTACTGGTTCTTTCTTTCATGGCCATAATAATTTACTTGCCTTAACTTTGTTGTGATCTGACTAATCAGTGACTGTGGCTTTTCATTTCGTGGTTACCGACGTCTAGTTGTTGTTTCCGACTGATATTAAGAAGCCCGAAATCTTTAGTAGCTTTTAAAGAGACAACTATATTCAACAGTCGCAATATATCGGGAAATCTGTCGTACCATGTCGCGCATGTATAGGTATCATTGCATCCATTTCCTGTGGGCAACCCTGAGGTTACATTATGCTTTAGCCTTAGCCACTTTCTAACCACTTTGCATTGTCATTGGCGACAGATAGCAATAATTATATTGGTCTTTTTCTTTCTAAATCTCTCTCCAAATTCTTCGTTTTGGGTTTCAAAATGCATGCTTTGTATACTATCTCTGAAAATAGCATCTTAAGAAATTTTCTAACATATGATAGATATTCGATAATTTTTCTCACACATTAAATGTACTATGAATATGTGGTATCTGTTTAGTTTTTATATATACTTTTATGAATTGCATTCTCATTATAAATGTAAACCCCTAAGTGAACAGGTGTTCTGTGGAGTTCGTTTACTTTCACAAACCCTATCCATGATATTCCGAATTACTTATAAAATCAAGAATCAATGTCCACATTGTCAATGTGAAACATCTAATCTAAGATTCCTATAAACAAACAAACGAAAAATTGTCTTCATCGAAAGCCTTTACTTTAATGTATTTCTCCAACTGACCTCACTCACACGAAATGTCCATACATTGTGCGTTTCCCAGCTGAACCTGAGGGCTACATTGTCGTTGCACCTGTAATGTAAGAAAGTGAGCAAATATGGGTCAGGCGTTGTTGACTAATCAGCGCTTCATACCTTTCCTGAATTTGTTCATTCCTCAGGTGGCTGGTGTTAATGAAATACAAAAGACGAAGACTAATGAGTTTCGATTCACAAAGGTCTCATACGCATGCGCACAAATAGATATCCGCTCCATCTATTGAAAGCCTGTCATGATAAGCCTTTTGATTTGGGATCTTTTTTCTTCTTTCATTTTTATGACGATGATTCTACTTTTCCTTCTTTCTTTCTTCTAACAGTTATTCCTGTCTCTTATTTTATGGTCATTTCCACTCGTTGAGTTTTTCACACCAAGGATAATTAGTGTCTTACACTGAAGAACTAGTGAGATCAAACCTCTTCGTGACTACATCACTCTCCTTAATATTCTAACGGATTTTTATAACGCATGCGCTTTAGTTAAAATCAGAATATTTTACAAATCAATACGTCTAAAATCATACTAATAACGTTCAAACACCACGAGCATACCTTGAATTCTCACCAATCATGACGGATAGGTGTTTTCTCAAGGAGGCTTCTTGCTTTGAACGTCTATTAAGACTCAAGCTCACCACACCCCTTCAGTGGAAAGTACATATCCGATCTATTGCTACAAAAATGAATGCTTGAAAAAGTCTCAGTTTATTGTATCACTCCGGTAAGCATTTGAGTTCACTCTGCTATACACTTTTCTTTAAAAGAATCAGACAACACTAAAAATAGAATATTGCTGCCATATCTGGGGCCTTATAGATGATGAATAGTTTTCAACTCTACTACTGTTTTCCCACAGTGCAAACGCCACTCGTCACACGTCCTTAAGGACACATGGCCCAGTAGATATAGCACTACTGCGCAAGGAATGAAGCTAAAGACACATGGCTCAGTGGATATAGACGTTGGTTAGTTTCTTTGACTTGACCCAAAGACTTGTGAGTTAAATATCAGGCTTCAGCAGTGGTGAACGAGTAACTTACAAGGTTAGAGGGAGATAACTCATGAATTCCAAAAGAGACACTACTACGCAAGGAATGGAGTTCATATACCTCAGTGATTGTAATGGTGATTGTTTTGGTTCGAAATTCTTAGCACCTGAAGAAGGCACGAGCGTACAACGGACGAAACGTCGTACAAATGGCAACAAAGATGAGGACAATAGTCCAAATAATGTAAATATTATTATTAGTAGTAGTAGTAGTATTATTTCCCTTGATTCCTGGAATCGCTTCAATGAATCATTCGAGACCTTTCCCAATAAATCCGAAGATTTCTGTTACAACTGGAATTAATGATGTCCTCATGTGCCGCATTGTTTAAATTTTGATTTCAAAGTCCTTCTTTCTTGAGTTTTTAAAGATCTTCAAAGTACATTTGTTTTTTTGTGGTCTTTGATCACGATGTCTGGGAGATTAGATTTGATTGTTCTGTCCGTGCATATAGTAAAGTGCCATAATGTTTTTGTTGATCCTATCTCTGTAATCGGATCAGGGTGATGTTCCTACTTGTTTCTTGCAGTTTCCTTTCCGTAAAGTTGCAGATTTTCCAATGCAGATATTGGCTTACTCTATCATGCCGTGTTTTATATTCAATGAGTACCAATACCGTACTACCTAATACAAGGTAGTCAGTAGTTTATGGATTATTCATACTATCCTGCTTTGTTTGGGCTGAGAACATTTCTTGAACTTCTGGATGCCATGAGGGTATCATGGATATATTTAATGAAGCCCTCTTTAATATACGGGCAGTAACGGGAAGGACAATCTTTTGGACTTGTTTTGCTTTTATCTTGCCAGGGATTTTGTTGGTGTATTTTTCATGCTCAGCCCGAGTGCATCTATTACTACTGGTATTATTGTGGTCTCCATGTCTCGCATTCTCTAAGTTTTTATTTCTAGATCTTTATACTTTGGAGATATTTTAGTTCTGTAGTTTTCAAGATATTTCTTTCGGCTAGAACAGAAATGTCGTCGAGCAGGAAAGATTTTTTGTTTGTTCTTTGTTATTATATAAGTTTTGTTGTCCTTTATCAATTTGGGTTGGCATATCCCAGAGAATAGTAGATTCATCGTTTTCTGTTACAGCTCCTATTCATAATGTTTTCTTTGAGTTTGACATTATAGCGCTTACAAATTGCCCAGTGGAGGTATGCAGTTGCATTGTTGTACCTTTGGAGATGTTCTGTTTTGGTTATGTTTTGATTTTCAAAAACTAAAAAGTCTATTGTTTGTTGTTCTTTGTTACATATCCCACCCATTTGTTTGAGGCAGCTTTCAATATTTGTTTCGGTAGTAATTGCTCCGAATACACTGGTGTTCAGAAATAATAACAAATCATAAAGTTTTACGCCAACTTTCAGCCATAGGTTGTTTGGATTTGATCCACATCTCTCTCATTGGCATGTTTTCGGTACTTGCCCGTGTAGAAATTTTCCTTCCTAATTACTATTGAGCTCTCTTCAAATTTACTCCTGATTCTTTTAGGTTACAGCCATATTACCGATTCTCATACGATAACCGAAGTTAAGCAACGGTGAGCGTAAGCACTACCAAGATGGGTGACTGCTTTGGATTACTAGATGCTTTAAGTTTGGATTTTACGGAATTAAAACTCGGTTTGGTTATATTTCTTATGGGAAACGTATGAATTTATCTCTTCCCCATCTATGAGTTAAAGAGTAGGTCTTGTATCAATAAAGTATTATAATTTACCAAAATATTATTTCATACTACTATTAATAATATCATTTTTCTTAATTACTCGTATTCTCGCTGTCGTTTTCTACGGCTTCTGCATCGTCATTATCTATGCAATGCGGCCGTATTCTTCGAAATATTCTTACTAATTGTCATTATCTTTTTCTTGATCACAATATTTTTTATTATTCTTTCTTCATTTTTTTTTTTAGTTTCTGCTAGCTTTTTGGTAGCATTATGAGCTTCATTACTTCTGCTGTTGTTGATACTGTCGATAATGACGATGATGCAGAGTTTTCTTCCCACGTTCGTCACGTTAATGCCAACCGGAAGTGCTGGCGCAGGTAGGTTAGAAAATGGAAGAACAGTGAATCAATTTAATAGGCTGATTATTCGACCCCAATGATCAGCCATACGCACTAAATGACGTCAAAAAACTGTTTCCACCATGACATTCTGTACCCAGACGTTTTCTTTTATGTTTCTGCTTTACTCTTTTTGCACGTCCATTGATACACTGGGATAAAAGAAAGAACAAATATGGTGGATACAAAAATAATGGAAGAGATAAGGGGTAAATGAAAGATATAGCAAGAAAAAGGAAACATTTGCGAAATATGGAAAAAAAGAAAAAAGGAAATATTAAATACTGACAACTAAATTATTAAAGAAATGAACAAAAAAGAAAAAATAAGAACAGAAAGAAAGAATATGTAATGAAAGAAAAAAGAAAGAAAGAAAGAAATAAAAGACGCTATTATGAAAAAAAGAATATTATAAGAATCAGAAATAGAAATAAAAAAAGAAAAAAGATGAAAGAAGCTATCATGAAATAAAAGAAAATAAAGTAATAAGAAAGAAAGAAAGAAAGAAAGAAAGAAAGACAGACAGAAAGAAAGAAAGAATATGAAAAAGGAAATGATATGCAAAGAAAGAAAGAAAGAGTAGGAAATGAAAGAAACTATCATGAAATAAAAGAAAATTATAAGAATTAGAAAGAAAGAAAGAAAGAAAGAAAGAAAGAAAGAAAGAAAGAAAGGGAAAAATGAAAGATGCTATCATGAAATAAAAGAAGATAAATCAATAAGAATTAGAAATAGAAAAAAGAAAAAAATAGGAAAAATTAAGAAGCTATCAAAAGATAAAGGACAGGAAAGAAAGAAAGAAAGAATAGGAAAAATGGAAGAAGCTAGCAAAGATAAAGAAAAAGAAAAAACAATAAGAAATAAAAAACTTATCAAGAAATAAGTGAAAAGAAAAGAAATCAATAAAATTAAAATACAGACAGAAAGAAGAATTAGTGAAAGAAACCAACAAAAAATAAAGCAAAGGAAAAACTAATAAGAATTAGACATAAAAAGACTGACAGAATAATTAATGAAAGAACGAAAGAGATAGAATAAAGAAAATGAAGGAAATGGTCATAAAGTAAAAAAATGAAGAAAAGAAACTCAAGAGAATTAAAAATAAACAACGAAATAGGGAATGATTAGTTAAAAAATAAAAAAATATTTAATGAAAAAAAGAGAGAGAGATAAATATAATCGTGAAAAATGAAAGAAGCCATCAAAAAAAAAAAGAAAAGAATAAAAAATAATACTTTGAAATATGAAAAAGATAGAAAGAATAATTAGTGAAAAAAAGAAAGAGATAGGGATGAAGAAATCATTAAGAAATAAAAGTCAAGAAAAAACTAATAAGAACTAGAAATAGAAAGTTAAAAAAAAGAAAGAAAGAATAATTAGTGAAACATTATGAAACTCAATCTAACAATAATGAGAAATAGAAAAAATGAAAGATAGAAAAAAAGAAGAAATTGTGAAAATGAAGGAAACTATCAAGAAATAAAGGAAAAAACAATATTAATAATAATTAAAAATAGGAAGAAAGAATAATTAGTGAAACATGATGGAACCCAATCTAATAAGAATGAGAAATAGAAAAATGAAAGATAGAAAATAAAGTGTGAAAAATGAAGGACGACATCAAGAAATTAGGAAGAAATTATAATAATAATAATTAGAAATAGAAAAAAAAGAATGAAAAAGAATTAGAAAGAAAGAAGAAAGAAAGAAAGAAAGAAAAAAAGAAAGAAAGAAAGAGTACTTAGTGAAAATTGATGCAATCCAAACTAATAAGAATTAGCGATATAAAAATGAAAGATACAAAGAAAGAATAAACTGTGAATAATTATGGAAACCATCAAAAAATAAAAAAAGAAATCAAAAACTAAAAGAAAAGAAGAAGAAGAACAACAACAACAACAGCAGCAGCAGCAGCAACAAAAACAACAACAATAATAATAATAATAATTAGAAGTAAAAAGAAAGAATTAGAAATAATAAATAAATTAAAGATAAAATATGATTATTGAAAGACACGCTGTTGGAGAAGTAAAATCTTAGAGCAAAAAAAGACAGAAAGAAAGAAAAAAAGAAAGAAAGAAAGAAAGAAAGAAGGCAGAAAACAGAACTAGACATTAAATAAAACTAGATCAAGGAAAATATTAAGAAAAAAAATAAGAAAGCGAGAGAATTACTTAAAAGTTGTAAAAAGGGAAAGACAGAAGGGAAGATGAGAGAAACAGAGAGAGAGAGAGAGAGGAGCATAAAAAAGAGAGAATAAGACACGATCTTTAAAAGAATGAACAGAAACTAAAAGCAGAAAAAATACCTTTTTTCTCATTGCATTTTTGAAAGAAAGATTTCCGAAACTTATTTCTTCTACTTTAGTTACGTTTTTGATTTCATTTTGAAATTCTTGAAAACGCATTTTTGTCGCTTCAAAAGAGAAGCCGTTACAAGTCATGGCGACATTTAAGACGTTTTAGAAATAGCGGGAAACCAAGCAAACCGACGACAAACAAGAAGAAACATTAATTCAACAAAGATAATATAAAAATAAAACTGTAGGTCTGAAAAAACAGGAAAGCATATTTGTATGCTACAATATCAAGGAGATGAAAAGCAGTTAACTGGGAAGTTCGCTTTCTATGTTGCAATCACCTGTAGGGACGTAGAACATGTATTTTGTTGATCAAATATTTGCTCATTAATGTTGACTCTTTGTTTCGGCAAATATTTGTTTCTCGTTTCTTTCCAATGCTTGTATTTCTTTCAATGTATCCCGTCTGTGTTACATTTTCAAGCCTTCTTTCTTCATTATATGTTCTAAAATATTCCGCTACCTCTTATAATGCTATAATCATAGCAAATCACTCAATAAATCCCAGGCCTAACGAATAAATCAACAACTTTTAGGCAAAATTCGACTTTATTCATCAACATAGTCTCCTTCTAGGATGGTACACTGATGCTAACGCTTATTTAACAATTCGATGCATCTTTTCTAGAACACTTTATCTTTGGCCTCAAAATACGCCTCAATTTCGGATATAACGTCTTCATTAGAGTCAAATCTCTTTCCTTGAAGCATTCTTTTGAGGCTGCAAACAGCCAGTAGTCGCTGAGGGCCCGAATAGGGTGAATGTGAAAGCAATTCGAAAGGCAATTCATGTAGTTTTACTATCGTTGCGAGCGATTTTCTTGGTGATCACCATTTACTTCTTCATTTGTATCCATTTTGGGGCGATTTCTTTCTTTAAACACACCAATAATGTTATATATTGTTTGCTATTGATGGTTCCTCTGTTCTCAAAGTAATTAATGAAAAAATACCTTGCGCATTCAAAGATACGGAGGCCAAAACCTTGGCTGCTGATGTTTGCGTATTTGGTCGCTTTGGACGACTCTCACCTGCTGCTGTCTACTCATGTGAGTGCCAATTTGACTCCGGAGTGAAGTGGTGGATCCATGTTTCATCCATTGTCACATATTTACGCAAAACTCCTTATTGCATTGAAAGTTGCAAAGGACGCTTTGAATCGTTGACGCGTTGTTGTTTTTGATCGAGAGAACACGCCACCTCAATGCAATTATATGCCAACGAAGGCACTGTGATTATAATTTTGACCCGGAAAACACCGTTTTATTTCTTAAATAAATATAGTTTGCATAATGATTCATTGAATATAAGCTTCGATTAATATATTACGTCTATTTACATATTTCTAATTATACTTCAATTTACCTTATTCTACTTGCATTATTATATATCATACATTATATATACACTACCGGCCATAATAATTAGGCCACCACAATTTTTTAAAAAAGATGATGTATTTCATATTATTTTTAGTATTTATTGCCAAGAGATACTTCTAAATGAAAATAGAATGGTTCTTTTGTTATTATTACTTTGTAAAATTTTACAAGGCAGACAGAAAGCATTTGCTTCGGCAAGCCAATAAGAAGAAGAGACTAGCATGAGGAAGAGAGCACAAAAACTAGACACCAGAACAGTTCATATGATGCACATGTTAATGTGCAGTATTAAAGAACAATTCTATTTTAATTTAGAATTATCCACTTGGTAATAAATGCTAAAAATAGTATGAAATATATCATTTCTTTTAAAAAACTAGGGTGGCCTAATAATTATGGCCAGTATTATATATATATATATATATATATATATATATATATATATATATATATATATAAATTATCAACAACATTATATTGAATTGGAATATTAACAAATAACATCTTCAATATGATTTCCATCATTTGTAATGCAACGGTTGATGTACTTTGAAAAATTCACGTGTAATCGATGCAATAAATTCAAATTGCCGTCAGTTTTAGCACGTTTGCTCTTCATGCTTTACATTAAGCGTGTTGCATCTGTGATTTTCATTGAGTCCACTTCCTTTAGCATACCACAGAAAAGGAATCCAATTCTTTCTTCTTTCAGTAAAACAATGTTTAATCTACTGAGGTAAAAAAAATATAGTTAATGGGATTTTCAATCTGTCTAATCGTAAGAGACACCATGTAGAATAAGTAAACCTTTAGAAAAATAAACCAGCAAAAAGAATAAAAATAAAAACTGAATAAATAAAAATAAAAATGAAGTCGAAATTAGATGAAATTTAGTTTTTATGACAATACAGTTGAATTTATACAATCACTCAAGTCTATTTTCTTGAAATACTCGCACTTGGTGTCTCCTTCTTCTTTTTCTTCTTCTTCTTCTTCTTCTTCTTCTTCTTCTTATTATTATTATTATTATTATTATTATTATTATTATTATTATGTTGTCATTGTTTAACCAAACTGGCTTGTTAAGTGGAAATGAAAAATAAATGGTGAAAAAGATTTATTTTTGGTAATATGATATGTAAGTGAATGTGGGATGGGAATTTAGCTCAGTTTGTAGCCATAGAGATACAGCCTTGGTTTTGGACAGGTCAATTTTTAGTTTTGTCTAGGTAATTCTCATATTGGGATGTACGCTTTTTTAAGAAAGGGTAGACACTTTTTATTTTACTACTATTTATAAGTGGATGGAATAGAGTGACTTTTAATGTTGTGTAAGATTATTTTCTTTTATTAATACGATATTATGTTTTTATTTTGAGGATTAAACATGGATATTAATTACCTTTTGGATAGGATTATTTTATGTGAATGAGGTATTTTTTGGTTAATTAAATTTTAACGAAAAATATTACCGATGTTTACATAACACTGATTTCTTACTATATATATATATATATATATATATATATATATATATATATTTATACTGTTAGTTATGCATATTTTTGAGCATTGATTACTGTTTTGAACAATCTTCTGCACGTGTAACCAGTACCTCTTTTACTGTTGTGTGTATATAATAATAATAATAATAATAATAATATATATATATATATATATATATATATATATATATAGGGAGAGAGAGAATGAGAGAGAGTGAAAGAGAGAGAAAGACAATCCAAAAAACGTATCAATTTAATTACTAATGTGTATATGCATAATTATAATATTTATATAGATAATTAAGGTATGGAAATATATATATATAGCATTGAGTTGTGATAGTTTTGGGCACCAAGATTATTGCTTTTTCAGTAGTTTTACTGATAAAATGAACGTTAAAAAGCATCTTTTTTCGCAAAGTGCTCAGTATCGGGGTGAAGATAGAACGTTAATAGTTTCAGTGCAAAGAATTTATCACTTTAGCAGAGCAGGTTCATGCCAACTTCGGAGTTTCGTGAAGACACCGTGATAATGTCTTCAGTCAGCCCGATGAGTGTAGCTATCATAAAGGTGTCCTCACAAAACTTCAGCATAAACCTGGTCAGTTAAAGTAACAAGTTTTTACCTTTAAAACTATATGTGTGTGTGTCTATGTGCGTGTTTCAACGGACAATATAGACATATTGTGTTAACTTATTCTTTTACTCGTCCTTTCCAGTTGTCTAATCAGTTTCTTGATGGTAAAATGAAATTCACCAAGTAAAACGCCGTTGTTTTTGTTTTTTGTTTTCTGTTAACCAAAGTATTTAAGACCCTTCCTAATATAATATTCAGGGCGAAATTGCAAAAACAAAATCATTGTAAGTGCGACAAAATCTGCATTCCTTTATGAGAATGATTTTTATAAACGCGCGAACGCACTCTATTTTATTTATTTTTAAAATTGTGAATTAAATAAAATACGCCACCATATTTGATAAATTTCATCGTAACAGCAAGAAACTGATTAGAAAACTAAAAAGGGTCAGTATGAAAATAAGTAAACACAATATGTCTATATTTTTCAAATGAAATATGTTTAAATTAAACCATTCTGCCTCAATATAATTGCATATACATCATTTATAAATAATTAAATGAATATGTTTATGGCACGTATGTATTTATTTTCATATGGACTTATAGATTTGGTTATATCCTGAAAGGACAACAAAGTTTCATATTGTTCCTCATAATTAAATCCGTGTCAGCACTTGTTTCTTTCGGGATCTGAATAGAACCCGAATTTGCTTAGATTTATGACCCGATTAGCCTACTGTAATTAGAATACAGTCCAGTATCCATTTCATTTGTATTGACACGATTCATTTCCTTGAGCATCAATTGTTCATTGCTACTTGCCACGTGTTTTGATGATGGCAAACGATGACTGGATCTTGAAGAATTTCTTTTCGGCGAATAGCATCCTAACTTACCGGTGTCAATTTCGTTAGCCTCAGTAGCTTAAATGTAGGCTTTCATCACGGTGTCCACTCCCGGTGAATCGGCAAGTTTCCAACTTTGTGATGTCCGTGACACCACTAGCCAGTGCCTAAAGCTACCGGTGAAACAATGCACGCTCTAACATCCATCATTCAGTTTCATTTTCTCATTCAGTTAGAGGCACGGGGCATAATTAAATGGTTATATTAAAGTTTTACCTCTGGTTACGCTTCCGCAGTTAGATAGTATTTCGATCACGGATATAGCATGTTACCCATCAAATTTCATACATAGATAGAAGCGGACAGCTTAAGATAGATAGATAGATAGATAGATAGATAGATAGATAGATAGATAGATAGATAGATAGATAGATTTTGGTTATTAAATTCATATGTTTACCGCCTGTAATTATTTATTTTTATGTGTACGTGTGGATTTGCTCATAACCTGGAAGAACAAGTTCTGTATTGTTCTTTATATTTAAATTTTTTTCACTTTTTTCATTCAGGACCTGAATTTTTTCAGAAATGGCTTAAATTTATTACCCGTATAATCTACCGTAACTGAAATAAAGTTTACTATCATTTTCATTGTATTTTCAGGTCGGCCATTAAAGTCATGTGTCTAATGATCAATATCAGACATCTTCGCATAGACTCCAAATGGCACTTCCGGCAACATTTTGAAAGATTCGAAAAATAAAATTGATATTATTATACTCCACTGACAGTGATTCTCTTGCATTTTTAAAGAGTTTCATATTTGAGCTCACCTGCTAGCTGGAATCTCCAAATCCGAAATATAAAGAAAGATGTATTTCAATAGGGGATTCCGTTTTGTGTGAACTCACACATGGATCATTCATCAATTGAATCGACATTTTCCGCGTTGCTGATTTAGATTTTCAAACAAAATTAAGTAAATACTTTTCCTTGTTCTCAAAGATTTTATTAAGTATACCTCAATGTGCGTAAGTGAACTTGTCGTTCTAAATTAGCATGTTAAATTTTAACGCATTAAATAAACATTACGTTACGTTATTTTTTAAATTGCACATTTTCAAGATTGTCTTATTCCAGACAACACCCTTAATGACTTATATACACACTATTTAAATTACATCGTACAACAGCAACTTATTACGGTCCTCCAGCAGCACTGACTTGATAGATTGTCCTGAGCACCAATTGTTCAGTTGCTACTCACCATGTGTTTAGATGATGGCACACAAGGAATAGATCTCGAAGGAATTCTATACAGCGAATACCATCCTAACATACCGGTGTCAATTTTGTTAGCCACGGCAGTTCAAATGTAAGCTTTCACCACGGTCTCCCGGTGAATCCGCAAGTTTTCAACCTTGTGATGTCAGTGTCATCACCAGTCAGTTCTGAAAACTACAAGTGAAACAATGCACGATCTAACTTCCTTCGTTCAGTTCCACGTTCAAATTCAGTTGGAGGCACGGAGCATAACCAAATGTTCAGATTAAAGTTTTACCCCTGGTTACGCTTCCACAGTGAGACTGGAATTTCAATCATGGACATTATATGTTACCAATCAAATTTTATAAATAGATAGAATGATGCGGACATATGAAGATAGATAGATAGATAGATAGATAACCACAGACTGACATAGATAGATAGATAGATAGATAGATAGATAGATAGATAGATAGATAGATCTTTTTTCCCTTCCGTCAGTATGGAGCACGCTTGTCTCCCAGCAAACAATACACTGCGCCTCCTCGACCTCAATTAGTACGATTACATTGAATCAAGAGCTACATCTACTCCCAGGAAGGTTGGGTTACTGTGTCGAGCAAAGAAGTTTTTCTCGTCAGAATCCCTCCTGTTTATATACTAATCTACCATTCGTCTGTGCATTAAATACTGCTGCCTTATCTAGTCGGTTATTTCTGCTATTTACCTCGGGTTCTTGACAAAATGCAACGGAGGATCCGCAATGTAATCGATCCCAGTTCGGCAGCTTGACTTCTGTCACTTTCTCCCCGCCGAGATGTGGCTTCCCTCTGTCTTTTCTACAAATATTTTTCACGGCTTCTGTTCTGAGGAGCGTATTTCTCTTGTGCCCGTCTACACAAATTTAATCAAGCTACGAGATTGGCAACTATGTCTCACCCTTTTACCGTCAAATATAACTGCCACTTTTAATCTCTCAGTTTCTTTTCTCGTGCTTCCCGCCTGTGGAACTCCTTTCCGTATACATGCTTCTACGATAGCTACAATCTCGAAGAGTTTAAGTGCAACGTTGATTCCCATCTTTCTCTTATCCTTTCTTCAATACTCCCTGTACCTTGTTCTGCATTATTTTGGCTCTACTCACATGTAGCCCCCTACAAACCAGTGGCAGTACTGACTTGCTTGGAGTGAAACGATTATAAAAAATACGAACAGACTGAGTTAGATGCGAGCAGACTAAAATACATCGAAACGTATAGACTGAGATAGATATATGCAGACTAAGATAGATAGATAGATAGATAGATAGATAGATAGATAGATAGATAGATAGATAGATAGATATGGACAGCCTTGATCGATAAATATGGACAGCCTTGATCGATAAATATGTATCATAAATGATGGACACTACCGGCTATAATTATTAGGCCACCCTAGTGTTTTAAAAGAAATTATGTATTTCATACTATTTTTAGTATTTATTGCCAAGTGGATAATTCTAAATAAAAATAGAATTGTTTTTAATAATTCTAAATGAAAATAGAACTATTTTGTTGCCCAGTTTTAGTGCTCCCTTCCCCATGCTAGTCTCTTCTTATTATTGGCTGGCCGAAGCAAAGGCTTCTTGACTGCCTTGTAAAATTTTACAAAGTAATAATAACAAAAGAACCATTCTATTTTCATTTAGAAGTATCTCTTGGCAATAAATACTAAAAATAATATGAAATACATCATCTTTTTTATAAAACTGAGGTGGTCTAATAATTATAGCCGGTAGTGTATGTCGGTTCATTAAATGATTATGACTATTCTAGACAAATTTGATAAATTCCTTTTGTCCTGGTGAGCACAATAATGGCTCTTAATGCCTGCAATTGACTTACCTAATTGCCAAAATAAATTTTTCTGTACAATGCCTGGTTCTTTATTTTTATTTAGCTTGCATGTGGTGTTTGATGTGACTAACAGACCGAGGTAGTTTCTACGTTTTTTCCTGACCTACCGCGTATTCATCTATTTAAATATACATATATACATACACAAATACATACATTCATATATATATTTCTAATCATTTCTCCACAAGAAAGAACCTTCCGAGTATGACGATAAACTACATATTGCAGCAAGGCTTCTGACCAGGTTATTTCAAATTTTCAGGGGTTTGGATACTCCTCTTAACTGGTGTTGTTCCCAGGTGCTACTGACCCGCGGTGTAATCAACTGCTAGGAATTCATCTACAAGCAAATAACGAACCCCACCAACAAAAATCAACAGTAATTTTTATAATAAAATGACCAATACTACATTTTTATAACAAAACGGCAATCGACACAACACTGAAAATATATCAAAATGCATTATTATAGTAAAAATACCTACAATATATTTTTATAAAGTACAAACTATATATCTAAAAACAAATTTTACCGTGAAAATATAAGATTATATCTAGATTTGGAAGTACGGAAATAAAAACAAACCATTAAAAAATCTACTACTAAGAAGATTGGGTCACCATGTCGATCCAGGATGTTTTTTCCACCTGAATCCATCCTGCATATATACAAGTCAACCATCCGTCCGTGCATGGAGTACTGCTGCTATTTATGGTCAGGTGCCCCTGCCGTTCTCCTCAGTGTTCTTGACAAGCTCCAAGGGAGAGTCTGTAATGTGATAGGTACTGATCTGGTGACTCGACTGCAGCCACTTCCCCATCGTCGAAATGTGGCCTCCCTCTGTCTCTTCTATAAATACTTTCATGTCTTCTGCTCGGATATGCTTAAGTCACTGATGCCTCCTCCACAGGTGTTTACCCGTGCAACCAGACTGGCAACTGGGTCCCACCCATTCACAGTCAGGTTAGCCAAATGCAGACGACAATTCTACTCCTGCAGCTTCCTCTCTCGCACTTCCCGCCCGTGGAACTCACTCCCGTATTCTTGCTTTCCTGACGGCTACAACCTCCAGAAATTTAAATGCAAAGTCAATACTCATCTACTAACCACTGGCCTCTAGCTCTCTCCCCTCCCCTGTATAACCTTCCCTTTCTCTCCACCTATGTATCTGTCATCGCGCCTGCTTTCTCAGCTTTCTATTGTTCCTTTCTAACTAGTTTGTACTCCTCACTCTTTTCTAATTAATCTTTTTACATTTATGTAACCCCCTGCACATCAGTGGCGTTTCCGCCTTGCTCGGGGTGAAATGATTAAAAAAAAATTAAAATTCCGGCATTGAGTAACCCATGGCACCAAATAAAATTAACTAATTAACCCAAGCATGGCAGTATAGCTAGTAAGACAAAACCTAGGTTAGTTTGAGTTATAAGTAATTTCCTTTTGGAGGAACCAAATATAATGGTTGTTGTGTCATCCTAACTGTTAATTATACGTGAAAGTTAAGAATATTTCTGGAGTACTTTAACATTAATTTTTTAACTTAAAGCTGGGAAGATGGATACTTTTCCGAAAGTATTAAGCCAATGTAACGACCTTTACTGGAATTTGAACTCGGCTCTCTGATTCCTCCATCCGAGCTGGTATCTATTCGTCCATTGTGACTTCTATCTAGCGTGTTATAAAAATATATAATCGAACTTTTAAAAAATATCGTATTAATAAAACGCCCTTTAAAAGTCTGATTGTGTTAAATTCGTTCATTCTAAAACTACAAATTATTGAAAGACATTACATTTTCTTTTTTCGTAGTGTCAGTACGGCTTTTATTTATCAATAACTTCTTTTAATTATATTACTTCGTACATTGACTTCATAATTAACAACCGTCAATCATCGGCAGACCAATAATTATCTTGTATTTATATTGAAGAGAAACTTCCCGATATCTAACTTTCTGACATCTATTTACAAACACGGAATAGATAATGTCAGTATCACAAATGGTCATTTCCATGCTGCGTGTATTTCAAGGTTGGAAAGGATGCAAACGAGAAGAAAACTCATACTTAACATCAGGAAGAGGCAAATGTGGTTCCTGGAACACGTAATAAGGAAGGAGGCCTGGAGAATTTAATACTCACAGGTCGGATAAAGGGAAGGAGAGACAGGAGAAAACAGAGCGAGACGTACTTATTAGGTCTGGGCAAATGGATGGCGGATCGGGGCTTAGAAGAGATACCAAGAGAAAAAATATTCAGAGCGAAAAGAGAGTGAACCAAGTGGAAGTCCATGATCGCTTACGTCCTGAAAAGACAAAGCACATTAAGAAGAAGAACTGGGATGAGGATTTATCATTATTTACACTCTTTGCATGTAGACTATTGTGCTAATCTTTTTTTATCACAACGTTTCAGCTGTTATTCTCTCCGGCTTTCATCAGTTGTATAACGATCTTGGTAATCTATACAGAAATTCTGAATTGGATCCTTTATTTAACCTACGAGGGTAGAGTATTCTCTAGGAAGTCTGGAATATCACTTCACCCCAATCAAGGCAATAAATTAAAAAAACATTATTAAGAGAAAAGGAAAACAAAGAACTAAGGATTAAGCAATAGAATATAACGGTTGACATTGAATTTACATTTTTGACGACCAAAGTTGACTGGAATGCAAGAAGTCTGCAAACAGTTCGACAAGAGATAAGTGCGAGAAAAGCAACCATTAGTACAGAATTTACGTTTATATCTAGCCATTTCAACTGTCAAATGATGAGACATTGTCACCAATTTAGTATTGAGCTTAAACTCATAAAGGGTATGTAGCAAAAGAGAAAGTCCACCAGAATAATTACGACGAAAGTATTTATAGAAGTGGCACAGGTAAATTACGTCATGACGGTTGGAAGGGGGCTGAAGCCGAGATGCGAGGTTAGAACCAATAACATTGCAGTTTGTACTTTGGATTTTATATAGAGTTTCTAAATATATAGCAGAAGCACCAGACAAAACGTGTCAGCAATATCTAATACTAGACTTATAAATGTGGAAAACAAATTTTGTCAGAAAAACTTGTCTCGCACAACAAAGTGAACCAACTTTCCTAGCAGCAAGCCACGCAATGGATTCAAATATAATCTTTCCACTTAATACCAGCAGAAAATATTAAGTCTAGAAGCCGCATTGAGTCACACTTCTAAAGGTAAGCATAAGTGATGTCGATGAAACGCAAAAAGGTTTTACTCAAATAATTAATAGAGAGCAGTTTCGATTTAGAGGTGTTAAAATTAACAAGCTATTACTTGCTCCAGTTAATATGTTGTATGTCATTTTTTAGATCAGGTACCAATTTGATCTCATCGAACGGGTTATACTTACTATTCAGATAAGGGTAAATAATTGTGTCATCAGCGTAGATTATGAATTGAGAACATATGACAACAAGAACGTCGTTGTTTAACATTAGGAACAACATAGCTCCAAGAATAAAGTTCTTATTTAACATTTTAACAATAGAGTATAATTAAAATATTGAGCAAAGAAAAAAATACATCGATTTTTATTTTCAGAAATTTTGGCTTTGACTAAATTTATTCAAAATATCGCTTTTCATTTTAAAATTTCTCACATCAGCGTGGGAATTTTTTTCGTTGTCAACAGTGATATATCATTGTTTATTGATTCGAAAATTGAAAAAGAGAAAAAAAAAGAAAGAAAATAAGTATTTTTCCATATTAGGCATTTTATTTTAAAAAAATAATCTCTTTGTGTACTGTATGTAGAACTGGTTTGCGATCTGTTGTGCTGAAGATGTCTCTATATATGCTTTTTTTTAAATCATATCACCCCAAGCAAGGCGATAACGCCACTGATGCGCAGGGGGCTACGTAAGGGTAAAAAGAATGGAAAAGAGAAAGCCGGAAACCACATCCTAAACAGGGAACAAAGGATGAGCCTCTTCACCTGTTCAATAGATGTGGGTGGAGTGTGAACCGGGCGATAGTTTAGTTTAGTCTATCTACTCCAAGACGTGTATGCTAAGGTTGACAACATTCAACTCAAGACATTACTTGAGAATAACGTTATACGACGCGGAAGATATCAAATATGTAAATATTATGCAAATCAAGGATTGAAAATCATGCGCATCTAACGAAAATGTTCCGAGATTTGGAAACAAATCTCGATAAACGTTGAAAACTTTGATAAAACGTTAATAAACGTTGATAAACGTTACTTTACAACAACTTGACTCGGTCGGAGACCTGGAGCTAGCTTCTTCTATATTTACCTTTTCTTTTTTTTGTCTTTAGTATGTCCTGTGAATGTCAAATTCTCCAATCCCTTTTTCCTCTTTCTGATTCTAATTACAAGTATCTTTTTTTCCAGTGTGTACCAAAAGCTGATCTTCATCCAAAAATGATTTTGTGTAAATGATAGCCTGGAATTGTACCTGCTATTTCTCCTTCCAGAGAACCAAGCAACAAATTGAAAACGTATCATGGATAACTAAATTATAATAACAGAAGACTGAAGTCGGCGAAAAACGTCCGAAACTAGTTAAGAGAAAAGACTGAAGATTCGATCAGAATAACGCTAAACCGTTGTTACTTCGGTGAGTTGTCAAGATTTATAACAATTAGAATAGGAAGTTTTCACTCGTCTTCCGTATTTGAAAAGATAAATCTTTCTTGGTGTGGCGTAAAACCATTATCAGACAAATTCAAGTTACTTTTATAATTTTCTATTCTTCTGTTAAGGTTGTTCGGTAAAAAAAATCACGATGGCCATCAAGCTTATTTGACTGGTAAATCTGTTACTGATTTCAATATTTTTCTGTGATTAACCACGAAAAATAAAAAAGTAATTAAAACAGAATGATTGAAAAGAAATGTTAACAATTACTCAAAAAAGAGCTGCTGCCATCATATTAAGCCCCTAAGCCATCGTGAACCTGTAGTAATATAATTTCTTATATCACGATATCAATGAATAGCACCTACCCTGCACTTCATAGAGAAATAACAATACAGTAATCTGTATTTCAATGAATTCCACCTGGACTATACTTGTAGGCTTTTGTTATCATTAGGAAGCTGCAAGCGTGGCTTTTAGGTTTCTCTCTTTGAGTTCACCATGATGGTTTTAAATCGATGCCGATACCAAGAGGCAATTACAATTTGAGCATTTTTCTTATTTATCTATTTACTTTTTTTGCAAGAAGCGAGCAGAATGAATGGGTTGCTTTCGTGCATACTGTTTAATGGTGTCCCTGATGGTAGCGAGCTTATGGTGCAAACATCAAAGACACGAAAGGATGAAAGAAATCACTCTTGAGTGCGTTTGGGAGAAATTGCACAGGCAACATAAAGAGTGAGAGGCGCAAAAAATATCAAGAAATTTTGCAGTCTGAGAGTCAAAAAAATGCCAATCAAAAACAACCGGTAGAAGAGAAAAGTTCTCAATTGAACTCGGAGTGAAAAAGAAAAATGAATTGATATGGAACAAAAAATGTTTAGCTTTAACGGATTAAATAAACCAAAAAATGATGTAATTATAAAAAAGAAAGAGGATCAATTTTGACTGAATTTTGAGGATGAGGAGTTATTATTATTTAAATACGGGTTTGTATCGTCATTTTTGCTGTTATTATCACAGCCTTTCGGTTGCTATAAACTCAAATCTTCATCAGATGTATGTCGATCCAGGTAACTTTCAGAGAAAAGTCTAACTGAACCTTTTATTCAGTATACGAAGGTATATTGTTCTCATTCCATTGATCATGCATACCGGTTGGCCTGTCGGTTGGCCTGTTAATATCAGTTTCTCCAAGACCTCTTTCCTCATTGCATTTCCCAGGAACTTTAGTTGTCTCTTCCTAATGCTCAATATTAATTTCCTTTTTGTTTTCATCCTTTCCAAAACTTTATCATTGCTCACATGCTCGATCCATGATATCCGCAGCATCCTTCTGTAGAACCACATTTCAGCTGCTTCAAGTTTTTCCTTCATCTTTGATGATAATATCAGCATTCACTGCCATATTAATACATAGCAATCCAGTATTCTCTTCTATATTTCTAGTGAAAGTTTCCTATCTCTTAATACTTTACTCAGCTTCTGAAATGCATCCTTCGCCATGCCAATTCGCCTTCGGATCTCTATGTCACACTTTCCGTCTTCTGTTAGGAAACTTCCCAGGTATTTAAATTTTTGTACCTACATGATTTTAGTATCCCCTAACTGTATTTGGCATTTTGGGCTGCTCTTTTTGCTGATGACCATGCATTCGGTTTTCTTGCAATTTATTTGTAGTCTTTTTTATCACTCTCTTCAGTTAACTTCTGTAGGAGATCTTGGAGTTTCCTTTCCGTGTCTGCAATCAGTACTGTATTATCTGTATGCCTTCACCTTCAGATAAAATGTATTCTTGGTCATGTTATTATAAGTTGCTATTGTTGGTAACCTTATTATAAATTGCATTGTTGGTTTATTTTGTTTAAACGCATACTAATCTCTACGAGTTATTTAATGTCGAAAGCTAAATATTTTTCACGTAATTTTATGCTTTCGACTACAGATATTTTGTACAGTTTTATACTTTCAGGATAAAGGTATGTATTTTTTTAATATACAGTTTGTAGATAATAAAATATATTGTTGAAATTTTTGCTATAAGAATGCAGCTCCTTAATTTTTAGTGTTGCATTGATTGTCATTTTACTATAAAAATGTATTGTTGCTCATTTTATTATAAAAATGTACTTCTGATTTTTGTTTGGGACACTAACATATGCTACCACCCCGAATCATGATAAACCTGTGTAGTCTAGCTCTTAATACAGTCCATTTATTACTCGCACCGTTACTACTGAGCCCACAAAATGCATTCGCAATTTTTAATGTCTCCAAATTTTCCACACACTATTTAATTTACTTGGTTAGTTTAATCTTTGATAGTGCGGACTTGGACTCAGTGTAAACAGAGCGAACAATAACTGGGCCGTATTAAGAATAAGAATTCATATAGTGAAGCAGAGCCAAATGTCCTTCATATTTATGTCAATATTTTTTAAGTATGTGGTGTTTGGTCAGTGATTTTAAACTCTTTCTACGATGAATGCTGAAATTAGGCTTTAAGCGAGTAAAACCTGGAATCTTGTCAAAGATCATTCTTCTTTGAACATTGTGGACTGGCGATACAGAATCATAAAGAACTGAACCAAATAATAGAAACCTCATCACTTGAGGGCTATTAACAGCTGTAAAAATTAAAATGAATTGTTAATCGAAAAGAGATTAATAACTTAATCAAGATGTAGACATTTCGCACTAGTTCAAATAGAATATTACGACAAAGAACATCAATGCTTTATTTATATATAGTCATCCGCAGACAGATTTGTTTCGCTGTATCACAGCTCATCAGTACGGTTAGACATTCGATTGCTTTTTAATTCCAGATTGAAACCCGACCAAATTGCCGTCAGTCGGCGATTCTACCGCTGAGCTATGGGCGCTCGGTAGAAGGAGGTAGACTTTTAGCGTATGTATCATACGCCAGTGATCAGAGTGCTCTAGTTCATTAATGAATGAGCGATGCGTAAATGCTAGAGTAGCTACTGTTTTTCAATATATATATATATATATATATATATATATATATATATATATATATATATATATAGGGTGTCCATAAAGTTTGTGTGCACTTTAAAACATTTATAACTTCATTTGTATTACCGATAGAAATAATTTGCAAAAAGGTTAGAAAAAATAAATCTATATTTTTAAGGTTTTATTGAAATTTTATTTATGTTTCCACATGTCCTCCATCATTAGCAATACAAAGGGTAATACGATTTTGCTTTCGCAGAAAACATTTGCCAACTGATTTACAGTAATGTCTGAAATCACATTTTAGCGTTCAAATCTTTTAATGAACTAGGTTTGGTTGCCTACACAATTGTTTTTACGTGTCCCCAAATCTTGCGAACGTGGAGGATAATAAAATAGTCCGCATCTTCCGATCCATCTGTTAGGAAATCCCTGATTTAGAAAGTGTCTAACACGCAGAGCAAAGTGATATGGAGATCCATCTTGTTAAAACATTAAACATTATAAATTTTTTTACAGATTATTTCTATCACAAATATAAATAAAGTTATAATTTTTTGAAAGCGCACACAGACTTTATGGACATTATATATATATATATATATATATATATATATATATATATATATATATATATAATCATTTCACCGTTAAGCAAGTGAGGACCGATATTAATGCGCAGGGATTTAGAGAAAAGACAAAGTACAGAGGATTTCAAAGTAACGACAAAAGGTAGATGCTAATCAACAAGATAGAAAATGACAATTGAAGTTGAACTTAATCTTTTGGAGATTGTAGCTATCAGGAAACCAAGCAAACGATAGGGAGTTTCACAAACGGTAAGTACGAGAAAAAATTGTTAGAATAGAAAGAAGCTTGTATTTAAATATATCAGCAATAAAAAGATGGGACCCGGATACCAATCTAGTAGCACGAGTAAATCCATGAAAAGTGCTGAAAAGAAATACAACAGTTACGGGACTTGAAAAACTTATTTTCCTGAAAAACATTTTCAGAGAAAGATTTTTAAAATTTCAACGAAAAGCAGTACTGGCTTCTCAGGCACTGAATGTAAAATGTTTCCTTGTAAGAAAACGTCTATAGTATTATTACAATAGATAAAGCTTAATTATAGTCTTACGGTGCAGACAAATGTGTTCCAAAAAATGAAAAGGAATATTTATCCTATATAATACGTATCTATAAATTATAAACTTAAATATCTGGGAAGAGGACTTATTATGTAACTAGCAGTATAGCCCAGCGTTGTTCGGGTGTAATGAAAGCTTTAAAACTAATCCATGGTCCTGGAGCTCAGACTCTTTGGACGTTGGCACGAAAGACTAAAAAGCAATAGTTGTTTCCAGTTAAAGCGAAACCGTAGACTGAAAGAAAAATGAATGGATGTAAGTCAAATTTTGATATCCTGGTATCGATATCAAATAAGATTTTTAGTCGTAAACTGAATTTTGAAGGCTAAATAAGTTCTCTGAGTAAATGGTATCATGGCTGAGACTAAGAACTACAATTATACCTACTTAGAGCCAAACTCGAAGCAAAAACTAAAATGAAAGGGCTGAAAAAATACAGACATACAGGCAGATAAAAAAACACACACACAATCACCTTGCCTATATAATATATATATATATATATATATATATTATCGACTTTCTACACTATAGTAAGAACTGCAAACTTGAAATTTCTGAATATTATTTCTTATGTCTTTGTCTATGAGTGTATCAAATTTGATTAAAATCGGACCCCTCCTTCTAAAACCCGATTTTTTCGATTATCGATTTTCGATATTTATCGGAGGTGCCTCGACACAGAACCTTGCTAAGAACACTCGCAGACGCTTATTGTACAACTGTGTAAATTTTCAAAAAAATCGGTTCAGCCGTTTCGGAGTCTATAGGTAACGAACACACACACATACATACACACAGAGACAAAGTTCCATTTATAAATAAGTTTAGATAATAATAATTACAGTATTACACGCTTAGGCGAATAGGTCTCGAAAGAGACTTAACTGACTGACTGGGCAGAACATTTTCCCGCAGTAGATTGTCATTACTTTCTGCAGTAAAGCTAGAGAATCCAATGTGTCCTGCCAGAGGACAATAGACAGATTAATACCTTTCCGAATGGCATTTGTGCTTAAGTAAAGCAACGAATTCAAATGCAAATCAAACCAGGCTCTCTGATTTCTCGTTCTCGAGCCGATATCCACTGAATCACAATGCACATCTCGTTTCAAAAGAATTATATCCATTCTGTTCAGACGGATTTATAATAAATGTTCATCAACGTTCAGCCGTCTTGGGATTCATTCTCTTACTCTCTCACTCACACACGCCATCGTGAGAAATACCCGCTCAAAAGAAAGTGTTTCAAACACCGAATGGCAAATAATGCAAGATAATATACGGCTTTTACGAATTAATTACTCAATTCGTTTATTTGTTTCGTTCAAAAGCATTTGCTCAAGATTTAGACAGATCAGTTCAGATCACTCAAGCATACATTGCGACACGTTCACAGATGAGGAATTAAAGAAATTCGGACGCACAAATTAAGGATTTTTAAAATAGTTAACTTCAACTAACGCTGGAGAGACCGTGAGATGTGAACGTTAATTGATTCGTTTGTTCACCCTACTCGGGCATGTCAGCTTTGCAAACGCGACGATCGCCCAAACGTGAGATTAACGAGAAATGAAAAAGCAGAGAGTATAATTTAATGAAGGGAAAATGAGTCATTTGATCTCCCTCCTTTTCAGCATCCTCTTCTCCCTCCTCCTCCTTCTCCTGCTAATTCTTCATTTCTTCCTTTTTTTCTGTCTCCTTCCTTCATTCTTTTTTATTTCATTTCATTTATTTTCTCCTTTTCTTCTTTTTCCTCTTCTTTTTCTTTCTCCCCTCCGTCATCTCCTCTTCTAATCCCTCTTTTTTCATTCTTTTCTGCTTTCTTCTACTTTTTTCTTTTCTTCCGTCTTTTTCTCCTTCTTCTTTCTCCTTCTTTTATTCCTGTTCCTCTTATTTAATCCTTCACAATCTTTCGCTTTCTATTTCTCTTGTTCTTCCTCTTCTTTTTCTTCCTCGTTATCTGTCTTCTCTCCTTCTCGCCTTCTACCTTTTCTTTTTCTTCTTCCTAATTTATTTCTCCTCTTCCGGTTCCTCCTTCTCTTCTTTCACTTCTTCGGCCTTCTCATTCTGTTCTTCCTCTTTTTCCACCTTCTGCTTTTCTTCTTCTTCCTCTTCTTTGTTCTTCTTCTTTCCCTTTCTCTTCTTCCACATTCTGTTCGCCTTCCTCTTCATCCGCCTTATCTTTTTCTTTGTTCTTTCTTTTTTTTCCGTTTTCCCCTTCCCTTCTACTTTTCTTCTTTTTCTACCTCTTCTTTCCAGCTTAATATATTTTTGAATGAGTTCTCGTTCTTCTCTTTCATTGTTATTTACCTTCTTTTAAAGTGAATAATTGAATTACAAAATGGTAAAATAATCATATGTAAAGTATTTCGTCCTTTGGAAAGAGTTTTAATGTTATTTTTTAATTAATTCACCGACCTACAAATACACGGAAATATTGGACAAATGGAAAGATGCTCTTCACATAAGATTCGGCAATGCTGCTTTGATTTAATTTAGTTTTATTTCATAATTTGTTTTTTACTTCATTCTTTGATAATAGAAAATGTTTATGTAGTAGAATAGAACATGGGTCGGCAACCTTTTTTGTGTGCCGATTAAGGGTTTTAAAATCATTCTACAACATACGCATTTTTATACAAATCATAGTCAATATGCCTGTTCTACAATATATTCTATATAGTAATATGTGCAATAATATATACACCAGTTTAATAGAAACAAACAGTTTTTTAAAGTTTTTTTTTTATTATTCTTAATGGGAGCCTTGTCCTCACATGGTCTTAGCCAATTGCTCAGTATCGGCAGCATACTTTGTTACTTTGAGTTTTTGCACAATTTTCTAAATGTTCAGGTGTTAGACAAATTCGTGGACTTCATATGAGAATAAATTTGCTAACATGAATAAATTGAGCCAAAAGCCGAAAGAAGAGTAACAGCAATGTTCTTCAAACAGATGATCCCGGGAGAATAGCAACAGACTTTTTCAAATTTTAATCTTCCAGAGATTTGCACGAGATACTAGATTAGCAACTAGATCCCACCCTTTTACAGTGAAACCGATAAAATGCAGCCGTAACTTCTACTCCAACAGTTTCTTTCCTCGCACTTCCCGACTGTGGAATTCTCTTCCAAACGATTGCTTCCCCGACGGCTACAATCTCCAGGAGTTTAAATGTAAGGTCAATACACACCTCCTAACACACTAACCTGCTCCCATTCTATCAAGCACTCTTCCCATCTGCCCGACTCTCATCCTCGCTATCCTTACTCATCTGTCACCTTTCTCCTGACATTCCCTATGTCTATCCACTCCTTCTCTTTACCTTCCCCTATGTAGCCCCATGCACAATAGTGGCAGTGGAATGCCTTGCTTGGGGTGAGATGATTAAAAAAAAAAAAAAAAAATTTCCTTAGTTCAACAAGTCGTGCCATCAGAAATTGCTTGGCGTGACACGCGTGGCACGCGTACAGTAGGTTGCCGACCTCTGGCAACCTACTGCACGCGTACAGTAGGTTGCCGACCCTCTGGCATAGGATACCCGTTTAATGTGTTTATTTATTCTTGTTCTCTTGACTTTATTTAATCCGTTATCGTTGTTAATTCTAATTTTATTCCTGTTATCATTCTGATGCAAATCTGCCCAAGTGGTCCTTTTGGTTTTTGAGCGGTTTATCTTATAAAAAAAAACAAATTTCTCCTCTAATACTAGATTTTATATATGTGTGTTAAAGAACATTTATTTAAATTTGTTTTTTTATATGTTTCATGCAATCGAGCAAATACACTTTTTTCTTTTCTCTCTTCTCACGTTACACACGGTACTAATGTTTTATTGATAAGATTATATATATATATATATATATATATATATATATATATATATATATATATAATCATGTTACGGAAATTAACGAATTTTAACGAAACTTGGTTATAAGCAACCGACAATTTTCATTTTCGGGTATTCATGGTCGAGTGGTTAAGACAGTACCAGATCAAATGGTAGCTTCCCCTATGTAAATAGGGGTCGCAGGTTCGAATCCTGCTGGATAGCACACATTTTCGTAATTATAATTTATCGTAAAATAATCAGGCCGGTAGATATAAATATAAAATACTGTTTAATCAAAAACAGAATATCTACTTAAATACGAGTATCGTTAAAAATAATGTTCAAAATAATTCATTACATATATATATATGTAATGAATTACATATAAACATGTAATGAATTACATATAAACATGTAATTTGCCACATGTTTTGTCAACTGACAAGGTACAGCTAATTAAGCTTTTCATTTAATTTATCTTGTGTTCGTACAATTTTTTTCTGGATAAAAAGTGCATAAAAAATTAGCAAACCTTTTGCATATCTGAGTTCTTTCATATATTCTTTTAGCCACCATCAAGGACGTCTTTTAAGTTTATTTTTAATTAAATATGTAGGATTTATGTGTCTAAAGTTAAAAGAATGTTTTTATATTCAGAGCAGAGTCAGGACGTTTTAGCTGCGTTCATAATTAATGTAGTGGTGTGTTGGCTTTTTCTTTTTTTTATTCATAAGGCTTTCAGTATTTTTAATATTTTTACAGGTAAATGAGACTATTATACTTTTATTTTCTACTAGTATGTTTCGGATGTACTCTGGAAGGTTTTTGCGTGTATTTAAATAAGAGCTATGGTCGGCTAGGTGTAACGTAAGTCGTCTAGGTATACGTGTAGCAATGTGACTAACGTAATTATTCATGAGTTTGGTTTGACCAGAAACACAGTTTTTAAGGGGTATTGATCTCCTAAATAATGTTGTTTCTTTATGATTTTGATTTTGCGTGTGCCTTGCTTTTTTTAAAAAAAACATAAGGTCATATCTAGAAAGAGTCAGTAAACAATATGCATAAAACGTAGGTTACAATTCTACAGCGAGAAAAAATACAGGAATGCGTAAGTTTAAATGCTAATTTAAACATCGAATCCATAGCTGCATCTACTGCTAGGAAAGTTGGGTCACTGTGTCGAGGCTGGGAGTTTCTCTCGTCAGAATCCATGTTTTGCACATTTGTATGCATTATTAAGGAGAACGAAGAGAAAGACGAACCAGTTACAGGTGGTGTCGGAGAAAGGACAAAAGAAGGATGACAATAACAGTGTAAAGACAGTTACGAAGATAGAGTGAGTAAAGAAAAGTACAAGATACATGAGGTGTTGGGGAAATTTTATATCCGTAATTTCAGACTATCATTTACACAAAATCATTTTTGGATGAAGATCAGCTTCACATATTGGATAAAATCCATAAAATGTCCTATAAGACGTTCGATGTATTAGACGACCTACCAATAATTTTGAATGAAGAAAACGAAAAAAATTTTAATAATTCAAGTTAGACTAATTAACTGATTGACGATAGGTAGACTCATACATTTCTTAATGGTGTTTAAGTGAAAATAACGAATCCGATTGAAATGGGAACTCGGCTCTCCGATTAACATTTCCGAGCCAATACACCGTCCACACATCCAAGCTTACAGCATCTTCTTTCCGGAACGGTCACTCTTCTACATACTGACCAGGCTCAACTTCATTTAGGGAACGAGATTCGATATTTCAACGTGATATGGGTCTAAATCATTGAGATGGAGATAAATAATTTAGAGCAAAAGACATAGGATAATTATATCCTTCAGTGCGAAAACTACTCTACAACAGGGTCCATGGTCAAAAATCGTTCTCACCACTAATTCACGCGCCCATGTAGATAGATAGATAGATAGATAGATACATACATACATACATACATACATACATACATACATACATACATACATAATGGCATAGATGAACATCATGGCATAGATAGATAGATAGATAGATAGATAGATAGATAGATAGATAGATAGAAATATTTTTTGTAATTAAATTGATAAGTTTATTGCCTGTAATTATTTATTTTTATGTGTAGGTATGGATTTGCTCATGTCCTGAACGAACAAGATTCTAAAGATTGTGGGATAAACACTAATCAAAAGTGATGCATAAAATTATTGTACATTATTATATATTTTTCTTCATTCATATATATATATCTATATATATATATATATATATATATATATATATATATATATATAGGAAAGAATATTAAAACGTTTTGAGTTTTAATTAAAATGTTGTTGTTTTTTGACAGTATTTGTTTATTTCTACTATTATATTTTATATTTCAGACCGCCCTCGGTCCTTCATCAAAAACAAATGATTTTAAAATTTGAATTAGTAACGTATTTCGCGAGATTTCGATAGAGCGTCAGTGAAGAGTTTGTTTACATCACGTGACGCGTTTGTTTACATCACCTGACGTGTTTGTGGAGAGAGTTTTTGTTTTTATATCAAGTGACGTTGAAAGCGACAGATTTTTTTTTAAATCATGTTTGTAAACGTAAACCTATCTTTAATAATGGTCGTAAATTTGTTTTAGATAAAAAAAAATGTTTAATTGTATCTAAAAAAGTTTAAAAAATATTTTTAAATGTATCTAAAAACGTTTAGTTATTGAAGTATTTATAAAGATTCAAAGCACCTAAGTTCCTATTTAACCCTAGCTTGTGTGTATTTAATTTTAAAATCCAGTATTTTTCTTTCTTTCTGCGTGCGTATGTAGAACTAAAATTGGAGTCTATTAGTAAACATTTGCAATTTTCTAAGGTGAGACCCGGTTGATTGAAATGTGTTCCTACTGGTGAATATTGATTATTTTGGCGTATATTAAGTTTGTGATTATTGAAGCGAAATCTAAAGCTATTACCGGATTCGCAAATATATCCACTATTGGGACATATTGAACAGAAGAGGAAGTATATAATGTTTTCGCTGTCACAAGTGAGGCGTGGTGGCTGCAATTTGATTTTGGTGTTGGGTACAGAGAATATTGTGTCGTTTACCAAATGTTTACAAATTAGGCACCTGGGTTTCTGACATTTTAAATTCCCTGATAGGTTTGTGTTTTTTACATATTTGTTAGAAGTGAGGATAGTTTATAGGTTGGGTGTTTGTTTCATTGCATTTATGGGTGGTTTATCGAAAATGTCTTTGATTTTTTTGTTTGATTGGAGGTTCTTGTAATCATTTTTTTAATTTTTGATAAGTGTGCGTGAATGTTGATTGTGGTTAAAAACCATGGGAATTCGGTTGTTGTTTTTTTCTTTTCTTGTATGTGAGAAGTGTGTTACGATTTATGTGGATGGTTTTATTTAGTGCTTCTTTCATTATTTTTAGAAATTATTTTTAGAAATTGCTATGTTAGGTTGTTAATGTTGTTTAGAAAATCTGGATGGTCTGAGCATATGCGTTTGATTCTTAGAAATGAGCTGTATACGATAGATTTTTAATTTAAGGGGATGACAACTGTTAAATTATAGGAATTTATGTTGGTTTGTGGGTTTGTTGTATAGACTGGTGGAAAGTGTATGTTTGTTTAATTTTATCATGACGTCTAAGAAAGGGACGGATGTGTTTGAGTACTCCATGGTAAATTTAATTGTATTATGGAAGTTGTTGCAGGAAGTAAAAAAGTTTTTTTAATTTTTCTACTCCATGAGTCCATACTAAGAAAATGTCATCAATGTATCTAAAATAATGTAATGGTTTGTATTGTGAATTGTCTAGCATCTTTCTTTCTAGAATGTGCATAAAGATATTGGCATAACTAGGTGCCATTTTCGTGCCCATTGCTGTGCCACTGATCTGTAAATAGTGTTTGTTGTTGAATTTAAAATTATTGTGTGTTAAGATGAAATTTACTAATTGGCATATATCTGTGATTTGGTTGTTAGGTAGTTTGCTTTTAAGGAACTCATGGCAGGCTGATACTCCTTCAACATGTGGAATGTTCGTGTACAGAGACGTAACATCCATCGTTACTAGGATATTATCATCGCGGACTAAGTTAATACAATAATGGTTTTAGGATATTGTCTATGTATCCAGATATAAGTTCTGTGAGGGTACCAATACCTGATATTATGTGTCTGCCAGGTGGTGTGATTTTAAGGGCTCTTGAAATTTTATAGATCTCTTCATTGTTTGATTGTTTAGTATGATGTGAGTTGGATGAAGAGGTGTTAGGGTGTTTTTCTGAGATGATTTTGGGGAGTTTATGTAGTTTTGGGATAGTGTAGAATGTTGCTGTTTTGGGGTTCTCAGGAATAAGAGCTTTTATTTTATTTTTTTGTGCTGTGATTCAGGTTCTGAATGTGAAGTTATAATTCTGTTTTGTAAGTGATGGTCGGATCTAGAGGTAAGGGTACATAGAACCTGTTTTTGTTTTATTTTTAATCATCTCACCCCAAGCAAGGCATTCCACTGCCACTATTGCGCATGGGGCTACATAGGGGATGGTAAAGAGAAGGAGGGGTTAGACATAGGGAATGTCAGGAGGAAGGTGACAGATGAGTAAGGATAGCGAGGATGAGAGTCGGGCAGATGGGAAGAGTGTTTGAGAGAATGGGAGCAGGTTAGTGTGTTAGGAGATGTCTATTAACCTTACATTTAAACTCCTGGAGATTGTAGCCGTCGGGGAAGCAATCGTGTGGAAGAGAATTCCACAGTCGGGAAGTGCGAGGAAAGAAACTGTTGGAGTAGAAGTTACGGCTGCATTTTATCGTTTTCACTGTAAAAGGGTGGGATCTAGTAGCTAATCTAGTATCTCGTTCAAATTCGTATTTAGGGGGCACCAATGATCTAAGTTCATCGGAGCAGAAGCCGTGAAAGTATTTATAGAAGAGACACAGGGAAGCCACGTCGCGCCGGTGGGAGAGAGACTGCAGGCGGTCTGCCAAGTCGGTATCTGTCACATTACAGACCCTCCTCTGAACCTTATCGAGAAGCCCGAGGAGAACAGCAGGGGCACCAGACCAGATATGGCAGCAGTATTCAATGCTCGGGCGGATGGTAGATTTATAAATGTGCAGGATAGATTTAGACGGAAAAAACTTCAGCGGATTTAGCAATGGATTCGATATAGTCATTCCATTTGAGGTCCGCTGCACGTGTGAGACCAAGGAGGCGTAGTGTTTTACTCTCTGGGAGATAAGCCTGGTCCATGCTAATGGGAGGTAGGTGAGATTGTCGATGATGGTTAATTGAGAGTAGCTTCGTTTTAGAAGCATTAATATTTACTAACCATTTCTTACCCCAGTCCAATATGGATTGGAGGTCTTTTTCAATCTTGGCTGCGAGGTTAGCTTTGACGCCTACTCCAGATTTTTGTAGGAGGCGAGAGTAAACTGTGGTGTCATTGGCGTACAAACCTATTTGGGCTCTTATGGAATCAGGGAGATCATTAATGTATATCAGGAAGAGTGTAGGACCTAAGATGGAGCCTTGGGGGACACCTGCGTTTGTATTGTAGTTCTGAGAGGCATGTCCGTTTAATACCACCTTCATTGTGCGGTTAGAGAGGATTAACTGGATTAGTTCAAACAAATGTCCAGTTATCCCATAGCTCCGCAGTTTACATAGAAGGCCAGCATGCCAAACTCTGTCGAACGCCTTAGATATATCTAATGCAACGGTTCGGGCTTCGCCATTCCTGTCGAGTGCCTGGTATATGTACTCGGAGATGGTCGTTAGCATATCAGCAGTAGATCTGGTGAAGCGGAAACCATATTGCTTGTCCGAGAGGAGCTTGTGTGCTGTGAGATGCTGAACCACCTCGGCGTTGATAATGGCTTCGAACACTTTGCCAAAGATCGGAAGAAGGATGATAGGGCGGTAATTTGCAGGGTCAGATTATTTATTTTGAAGTTGTGATTCTGCTCCTTTAATATAGTTGTTGGTGTCTAAGATGGTTGTAGCTCCTCCCTTATCGGCTGGTACGATAATTATGTTTCGGTTGTTTTAAGTGTATAGATGGCTTGGTGTTCTACTTTGGATAGGTTGTGTTTTTTTGTTAGGTGTCCTTTGTTTTTTAAGAAGTTATCCATGTGTTGTCTGGCTTTGTTGGCATATTGATCCAAGTGTTGGTTGCGTCCACTTGGGGGAGTCCATAGGGTATTATTTTTCGTTAGAGGAAGTTTGGAGTGTGATTGTTTAGCGTTGTTGTCAATAGAAGTGGATCTTTTGTCTGAGAAATATTCTTTTAGTCTGTCTACGAAGGTATTTTTCCATGTCGTAGCAAAGGTTTAGAGGGTTTAGTGGCTGTGAGGGGCAGAATGATAATCCTTTATTTAATAAAGATGTTTCTCCTTGGGTGAGACCATATTTAGATAGGTTTGCGATGTGATTATCAGCAGAGGTGTTATGGGTGTAGCGTACATAGTGAGGTCTTCGTGGAATATATATATATATATATATATATATATATATATATATAGCATAAAAATGACCCTGAAGTGTGAAGATATTGCAACAATGCTTTTTACGAAACTACGAATCTTTGAAATTGCATGACTTAAATAACACGACTCAGTTAAATGACAAACTTCTTCACACACACACACACACACACACACACACACACACACACACACATATATATATATATATATATATATATATATATATATATATATATATAGATATATATCTGTTGTGCTTGGTGTACAAAAATGCCGTGCGCACGTCGGATTTTCATTTTCATGCAAGATAAGTGAATGCAATTCATCCAAGCTTTCCTGATCAAAAACAGCACATAGCTTTTTCGACTTGGCACCATGTAACTTCTGGCTCTTCGCCAATCTGAAAACCACACGATTTTCATGCAGAGTTGCTTCAGCTGCTCCACTAGCACCTCAGGGACAAATTTTGCCAACACTCTCTGCATGCACAAACCGTCCGTTAAAATGGAATGCACTGACCCTGTGCTTATTCCCACTTCACCTTATGGATAACCTGAGTGAGTGTACCTCACTCTCCACTGAAGTGCAACCAGGTTTAAAGCAGATGTATCACCACATGATCTGAATTTTACTCATGGTATCATAGCCAAAGGCCTGCTGAACATTCTGTTTGGTTTGAGCTTGTGTATCAGCGAATTTGGTGCAAAACTTGATGCACTGTCTGTTCAATGCGTTTTGTCATCCTGCACTAAAACGAAAATCTGAGTTACTCCTGCTGCTTGACACACTCTCTTGCTGAAAAACCAAAGCACGTTTGATCTAATAAAGGTTTTTCCTAGATTAATCTTGCCGGAGAACACTATTTTTTCTAATGAAATTTATGGTATATTCAGACTGATAGACGAAAATAGATAAATGAACTGTTTAATAAATAAGTGAAGCGTCTACTCAAATACGATTATCTACTAAAAATAACGTTTAAGTAATAAAAATCTGTCGGATACTACTCCGATAGATTTTATTATTCAAACGTTATTTTTAGATTAAAAAAATGTCCCATTTACTTCTATATTGCACTGTTTACGTTAGGATACGACACTAAGCAGATATTTATATTTCAAGAGTCAGAAAAAGTGTGTTTTAAGGAACTATTCAGCTTTGTTTTTTCATCGATGCACTCTGTAACCGATCTAAATGGAGCGTCTGCTCAAACACGGGTACCCACAAAAATAACGTTTAAGTAATATTTATATAGAATGAGAGAAAAAGATATCTAGCTAGCTAGCTAGCTAGCTAGCTAGCTAGCTAGATAGATAGATAGATAGATCTGTATGTATGTATGTATGTATGTATGTATGTATGTATGTATGTATGTACTGCCTGTAGAGAAATAAGGAAAAGTTAGGTGAAAGTAAGCCGTAGATAGAAGGAAATAGACATTTCTAATCACTTAGATATTATCTTTCTCAATGTTTCCATCGTCTATATAGGTATTAGAAATTGAGGATTGTCAGTCGTTGTCACAATTAAGTCCTCTGAGTGAATTGCATTTTATTTCTCTTTGTCTTTGCATCTTGAATAATGATCCCCTTTCTGACGATTAAAAGACGTTCGATTTTCATCGGATCATCTCTTATTTCTCAACCGAATGATTATCTGATTTAAAGCTCGGGTTACGTTCGACCGAATGTAACTTGTTAACCAGAAACCAAAATTTAAGAACAGTCTGGGCCAAGTAAAATGCCGAAGAGGAAGCGGAATTCTAGGAAAAGCCTGAAGAATTTCTTCGCGTTTATCTTCATAAGAGATTAGAATATTGCATAGTTCTGTGATTTGTGCGGTGAGGCGTACATACTAAAGGTCAAACACAGAATCGTCTTTGACAGGACGATAGTCAGAAAAAAAGGAGGGAGATGAGGTGGTAAATGAATGAAAACAAATGAACGGAAAGATGTTAAATATTGAAGGATCTTTGTTGTGGAGGAAACAACAGAAAAAAAAAACGAAAAAGTAAATAATAAGCAGTGCGAGAAAGGAGGAGGAGAAAAGAGCTTGTGTGAGAAAGAGAAAAAAGTAAAAAAAATAAGTAAAAGATATATGTAAAAAAATGAGAAAGTTAGCGGCAAAAGCTAAGACAAACGACAGAGAAAGAGAAGTATTGGAATTAAGAGAATAAATAGGTGAAACTTTAAGGAAAGAAACATCTTCAAATAAATAAAAAAAATGATTGGCTGTAATTAAGAAAATGTTGAGAATGAAATGGGAAAACGATAAGGAGTAAATTGTTAAAAAAGGGTGGGAACGAGTGAAAAGACGACGAGGAGTAAGTGTTTAAGAAAAAAGGTGAGTGTTGAGTGGGAAACGGATAAAGAGTAACTGATTAAAACAAAGTGTGAGAGTAGAGTGGGAAACAGATAAGGAGTAACTGATTAACCCTCTAGGACCATTCGTATCATATTTGATACAGTATGAAAACAAGCCTTGAAAGAAATATTTTCCTGAAAAATTTTTTAAGAGAAATATTTTATAAATTTCAAATGAAAGCAGTACTGACTGCTCAGTCAATGAATACCAAATGTTTCCTTATAGGGAAATACCAAATGTTTCTTTATAGGGAAATACTGTATCAAATATGATACGAATGGCCCTAGAGAGTTAAGACAAAGGGTGATAGAGTGGAGTGAGAAAAGAATAGTGAGTAACTGATAAAGAAAAAAGAGTAAGAGTGTAGTGGAAAAAGAATAGGGTGTAAATAAATAAGACAAAGAGTAGAGTTGGAAACGAATAGGGAGTAACTGATCACGAAAAAGGGTGAAAGTGTAGTAGGTAAAGGACAGGGAACAACTGATTAAAACAAAGGGTGAATGTAGAGGGGGGAAATGATACGTGATACACGCTTGGGCAATCATCTCGAAAGAGACTTGACTGACTGGGCAGAAGATTATCCCGCAGTGGGTTGTCATTGCTTTCTGCGGTAGGCTGGTTGCCAACCAAGGCTATAGAACTCAATCTAACCTGTTATTTGACCCATAACTGGAAGGAAGAGACGGATTAATACCTTTCCCAAGGGTATTTGTGCGTATATGATTGCAACGAATTCAACTGGAATTCGAACTCGGCTCTCCGATTTCGCGTTCCGAGTCGATATCCACTGGACCACAACGCACATGAAAACTTGTTAGAAAGAAGTAGGAAAATAGAAAAGAAAATAGAAAAAGTCAGCGACAAATAGCATGGATGAAAGGAGAGAGAGCGAAATAAGAGAAAGCTGTGGCAACAGCAAGAAAAAGGCAAGCAAATAAAAATGACAAAATATGGCGTTAATTAGGATAAAGAAAGAGTAAGATCAGAGTTAGAAATGGTTAACAAAAACGCATGAGAGGATTAGATGAAAAAGTATAAACGGATATGTGAATATGGGAGGGTATAAGTAAATGATGAAAAAAAAGTAACAGGAGGAGGTAAGTGATAAAGTGAAAGAGGAATACGGAAAAGAAAAAGAATTCATTGAAAGGTAAAAATAAGAGAGGAGTAAATTTATTGTGAGAAAGCGGCAAAAACTAAGACAAACGACAGAGAAAGACAAGTATTGGAATTAAAGTAAATAATAAAATAGTAGAAAACTTTGAGGAAAGAAACATCTTCAAATAATTTTTTAAAAAATGATAAAGAGTAACCAAGAAAAATGTTGAGGATGAAATGGGAAAACGATAAGGAGTAAGTTGTTAAAAAAGGGTGGGAACGAGTGAAAAGACGATTAGGAGATTTAAGGAGTAACAAAAATAGTGAGAGAGGAATAGTAAACAGAGAGAAAACAAATGATAACAAGAAAAGTGAGAAAAGAGTTATAAAATGATAGAGAGTAACTGATTAAAAAATGTTGAGAATGAAATAGGAAAAAGAATAAGGAGTAAGTGGTTAAGAAAAAGGATAGGGAGTAGAGTAAAAAGATGATGAGAGTAAGTGTTTAAAAAAAGGTGAGTGTTGAGTAGGAAAAGGATAAGGAGTAACTGACTAAGATAAAGGATGAGGGTAGAATGGGAAAAGGATAGAGATCAACTGATTAAGAAACAAAGGAGAGTGTAGCGGGTAATGGATGATTGACTGATTAAGACAAAGGATGAGTGTAGTGAGGAAAGAATAGGGAGTAACTGATCAAGAAAAAGAGTGAGAGTATAGTGGGTAAAGTATATTGAACAGATGAAGAGGCTCATCCCTTTTTTCCTGTTTAGGATGCAGTTTCCGGTTTTTTCTTTTCCAATCATAACACTCTTTTCTTTTTTTCTTTTTTTTTCAATTGGAGTAGATAGACTAAACTATCGCCCGGTTTAACACTCCACCCACGTCTATTAAACAGGTGAAGAGGCTCATCCCTTGTTTCCTGTTTAGGATGTGGTTTCCGGTTTTTCTCTTTTCTAATCTTCTCACTCTTATGTAGCCCCCTGCACATCAGTGGCGTTACCGCCTTGCTTGGGGTGATATGATTAAAAAAAAATAAGGAGTAATTGATTAAGACAAAGAGTGGAGTGCGAAAAGAATAGGGTGAAACTGATAAAAAAAATGAGAATATAGTGAGTAAAAGATAGGGAGTAACTGATTAAGACAAAGGGTGAGAATGGAGGGGAGAAATGATAGGAAGTAAGTAATTAAAGAAAAATTGTAAGAAAGAAGTAAGAAAATAAAGAGAACAAATAACTAACAAAATGATTACGAGTTAACTAAGAGAAAAAGGTTAACTAAAAGAGAGAGTGAGTAGGCGGGGAAATATAATAGGTAGTAAGTGATTATGGAAAATTGCGAAAGAGAGGTAAGAGAAGCAAAGAGAGTGATTAACAAAAAGATCGAGAGAGAAGTATGAGGAGAAATATTAATAAGTGATTGTCAAAAGGAGTAAGTGAGAAATATAGGAAACAGTGCGATTGAGTAATTATCAGCAAGAGCGAAAGAGTGATAGAAAAGTTCGAAAAATTAAGGAAAATGAAAAATATAATAGAACTAATTAAAGTAAGAAAGACAGACAACAAGAGAAATGTAAGATTATAATGAAAAAAATAATTTACAAAAAGATTTAGTTTAGATCCTATTCTGGTGATTTATGGTTTTGATCTCTAAAATTTCTATCTCTTCTTCTTGCGTGTTGTACTCTATATTTTTCTTCTGAAATGCTTCCACATGTGCGCATGCGTATAACTGTAAAAGAGAGTATAAACTGGCCATGATGAAAGATATCATAATATTGATTAAACGAAAAAAAAAATGAAGGCAGACAGCACGCTGAACTAAAAGGACAGACAACATATTGAGTAAAATGTTGCTTGATTGGTCGGAAATGCAGTAGAAAATTAAATACAGGAAAAACATTTTTTTTTTTTATAAGCGTTTCACCCCGAGCAAGGCATGTCACTGCCACTACTGTGCAGGGGTCTACGTAGAGTGGAGAAAGGCTGATTGAATATAGGAAATAACAGAGGGTGGGTGATAGGTGGGTGAGGATACCGAGAATGAGGGTTGGGTAGATGAGAGTGTTGTGAGAATAGTTGGGAGTTAATGTGATAGGAGGTGTCTATTGACCCTACATTTAAACACCTGGAGATTGTAACTGTCGGGAAAGCAGACTTGTGGAAGGGAGTTCCACAGGCGGGAAGCGCGAGAAAAGAAGCTGTTGGAGTAGAATTTACGGTTACATCTTATTTGTTTAACTGTAAAAGGGTGGGACCTAGTTGCTGAAGATAACACAGTCCGAGTTGTCATGAACATACCCGGGGAAAAATTGAGCATCTGAAGATGGTGTAATGGTTACCAAGCTTCTCTCGCTAAAATAATTACAAATGAGTTCGATCCTCACTGAGTTTCCTTTACTTTCAGCCTTGTTCCACATCTAAGCTACGCTTAGAAAATCACCATACTCGGAGAAAACTTTTTCCTGCCTACTATCCCGAAACCACCGCCTGGTCCCGGGACGTATTTGGTGACCATTGATATCTTATCAACATTAGCTTTTTTATGCCTACATTTATATTTTTCTTCTTCTATGTGCCTTGTCCTTTCAGGACGTAAGCGATCATGACCTTCCACGTCTCTCCATCCCTGGAGGCTCTTAGCACGCTTTCTCTTCTAACATCTTGCACCCCCGTTATGTCATCCACCTGCTTAAGCCCTTCAATTAAGTTATCCTCTGTCTTTCCTTCCCTCTATCTGGCCTGTTACTATCAGATTCTCCAAGCGCCCCGTTCCTCATTGCATGTCTCAGGAACTTCAGTTGTCTCTTTCTGATGCTCAGTATTAATTACTTTTTCGTCTCCATTCTTTTCAACACCTCATCATTGCTCACATGCCCGGTCCACGATATCCGCAGCATTCTTCCGTAGACCCACACTTCAGTTGCTTCAAGTTTTTCCTTCATCTTTGATAACATTGTCCAACATTCACTGCCATACAGAAGAACTGATATCACATAGCAGTCTAGTACTCTCTTCTTTATTTCTAGTGAAAGTTTCCTGTGTCTTATTCAGCTTCTGGAACGCGTCTTTCGCCATGCCAATTCGCCTTCGGACGTTTGTGTCGCACATTTCGTATCCTGTTAGAACACTTCCCAGATATTTAAATTTTTGTACCTGCTTGATTTTAGTATCCTCCATCTGTATTTGGTATTTTGAGTTTCTCTTTTTGCTGATGGACATGCATTCGGTTTTCTTGCAGTTTATGCGTAGTCCTTTTTTGTCACTCTCTTCAGCTACCTTTTGTAGGAAGTTTTGTAGTTTCCTTTCCGTGTCTGCTATCAGCACTGTATCATCTGCATATCTTATGTTGTTCAAATTGTGGCCTCCAATGACAAATCCTGGCATAAAATTTATAGTCCTCAAAATAGTCTCGCTGTACACATTTATATATGTTACAAATTAAGCTAAGTACAACTGAATAATAAGCTTGAAAAATTGGTTCTTTTTTTTTTTGTCTAAATCCGCGAATTTGTTTTGCTCATGCTAAATTTCGAAAAAAAACTCTATAAAATCCACTATTTTTTATCCACAATGTTGAATGTGCTACAGGACTTGAGAAATATTTTAAAAGAAAGATTTTATAAATTTTACTCATCAATAGTAGTCAATGAATATGAACTGTTTCCTTATGATGAAACAGATAACATTACAATTATTTGTTACAATATTTAGCATCATATAAACATCGTTAAAATATTTAGAACGCGTAATGAGAAAAGAGGTTTAGAAAATTTTATACACGCAGCATATACTGAAAGCAAAACAGTGAATAAACCACCTAACCTGCTTGAGCAAACGGTTGATAAGAAAAAAGATTAAATGATTGTTAAGAGCTATAAAAGAAGTAGGGGAGAGCCACATCTGCCCATAGAAATAGAAGATCATACAAAATGAAAGCAGTAAAACAGTCACTTAGAACGGTGTAAAATTTAAAACCATGTCACAACTATTAACCTTTTTTGAGTAATACAATTGTCTTTACCTGTCTCTCACTTGTTTGCTCCACAGTCGTGAGTATCTCTCATAAGATCCATGGTCGTGTGTCTCACTCGTATGAGTAACGGTTTTGCGTATCACTAGTAAGGTTCATAATCGTGTATATCACTCCTAAGAACCATAGTCGTACGTCTCTCTCGTAAGATCGACGCTCGTGTGCATCAATAGTAAAATCAATAGACATTTCCCTATTTTTAATTTTTATTACAGCGTGTCCCACAAAAATTAGGAAATTTTAGATTTACTGTATGATGAAAGAAATTACTTCAACTATAGAGAAGAGAGATTACAGACATACAATTCTTAAAACGGTGTTGATAGGACAGTATTTACATTATTCGAACTATTGTCTTCATCTTTGTTGCAATTTGTAAGACGTTTCGACCGTTGTACCCTCCAGCCTTCTTCAGGTGCTAGGAATTTCGAACCGAACCCTTTATACAATCACTGGGGTATATGAACTCTATTCCTTGCTTAGTAGTGCCTCTTTTGGTAGGCATAAGTTACTTGTTACCACTATTGTAGCCTGGTATTGCACTTACAACTATTTGGGTCAAGTCATAGGAACTAACCAATATCTATATCCACTGGTCCTTAAGGACAAGAAAACTGCATTTTTGGGACTTATAAACCTAACGTCCTGTAATCCTTTTTTTTACCAGAGTTCATATTGCAATTTTTTTTATATTAATGGTTTTGTCTAGTATTTTTCATGTTAATGGTGTTGTCTAGTATTTTCTTACCAAAGCTCATATTGCAATTTTGACACTAATGATTTTCTCTGGCACCCTGTATTATTGGTTCCCATATTGTGTTCATCTCTATGCTTGGTCGGCTTAGGAGATTTTGGAAGCTTAGCATATATGCTGATTCCTTAAGTTTACGTAGTTTCCAGTGGCATTGTCTATTATTTCAACTTCATCCCATTGGGGGCGGTGATCCCCTATCTACCTTCATATGTGGTCAGCTACGACTGATTTTTCTATCCCCTTGTGTTACGGTCTTACAAAGTTCTTGTAGCCTTACCTTAAGGTGACAGCCTGTTTCTCCTTTATATTTCTTTTCACAGCTTCATGAAATGGCGTACACACAGTCCTTAGTCATGTCCTACTCTGTTGGGGGGTTTTATTCGAGAGGGGTTCCTGCGAAGTGTATAACCACTTCTTAAGACCTTTCTGATGTTATATGGACCACAGGTTCTTTGTATTTTCTCCTATAACCTCTTCCCATATGATAGACTGACCGAGGCTGTTTTCGGAGAGTTGTTATTTTCATGCACCCTCCCTTCCATGTATGTTGGAGTTGTTATCATGTACCCTGGATAAATATTTCGTCATAGGGTACTGCTTATACTGACCATTTCATGTTCGTATGGCTCTGGGTCGCCACTTATGACTTTTTCTCGATGTTGCAGGCAGCGGATGATCCCTTCTTTACATTGTATGTGTAGTGGGAGTTTAAGTTGAGGTATTGTCCGGAGAATGTTGGCTTGCGGTATATGGATGTCTTGAACCCCACCTCTGTTCGAGTTATTAGCACATCCAGGAATGCCAGATTGTTGTCACTCTCTTTTTCCATAGTTAACTGTATGGATGGTCTTATTGAGTTCACATGGTCGAATAGCGCCCGGACCTCCTCCTGGTGTGGCCAGAGTATGAAGTTGTCATCAATGTATCTCAGCCATAGAGTTTGCTTTAGAACTGTGGATTCTAATGCCATCTCTTTAAAGTATTCCATGTATGTGTTAGCCAATGATGGTAATAATGACGAGTCCATTGCTAAGCCTTCATCTTGCCGATATATGTCTGATCCCAAGCCGAAGTGTGTTGTTTACGTGCAGAACAGGATCTTCATCAGATTGTCTAGTGGAACACTGATACGTTTTCCTATGGGTGAATCCGAGGCCAGTCTGTCCCTGACTACCGATAGCGCCTCCACCATTGGTACTTTGGTGAACAGAATCACCACATCCAGTCTCACCATCTGGTTGCATTAGATGGGAGCGATTTCGATAAGTTCCACAAAGTGGATGGTGACTTTTCTATATCAATTATATCTACAAGGAAGCGACTCAGAGGGTGACCCACCGAGCCTAGGCTCCTAGCAATCAGCCTGAGCGGAATACCGTCTTTGTGAATCTTGGGTAGACCATACATGAGTGGTAACTTACTGTAACATTGAAACAACTGCCTGTATGCTCTAGGCTGGAAGCTTGATTAGGATTTGCAACAGCAGTCGTTCTGTTTTCAACGTAGGATCTTTATTTACCTTGCTACAGCTACCACTTCTAATGAGGTCTTCCATTTTCTTAGTGTATTCAGTTTTGTCCATCACTACAGTTGCATTGCCTTTATCAGCTGGTAGTATGATGATGTTTTCATTCTTCTGTAGGATTCTGATTGCCAGCGTCTCCTCTTTCGTGATGTTTAGTTTGGGTGGCTTGGCTTTCTCCAGTATCTGTCTCACTTTCCATCTTAGCTCATCCGCCTGAACCTGAGGAATGTTCCAGGCTAATTCCTTGATGTTGTCAATGATGTCTAAGTATGGTATCCGCCTGATGACTGTTGCAAAGTTGAGACACTTGTTCAGCAGGGACTCTTCAGAGGCACTCAACTGATGTTGACAACTGCCTTCACAGGTGGGTAATAGATCTCGTGTGTCCTCTTCAGATCTTTTAATCTACTTAGTTTCTGTATTTGGCGGACCTTGACTGCGTCGAATTCTTGCCTGAAGGATTTGTCCAATTCGTGTCGGATCCTTTTTCGGTCTTCTTTATCAGTGATCCTGCTGAGGAATGTCTCGTGCCTCTAGGAGATATCGAAATGTAATTTTCGTTTTATCCATCGGTTGTACTGGATACGTTCTTAGACCAGGGCGTGTCCCGTTTTTTCTGCGATCAAACGGGCTCTCCTTGAATTGACGGCAAGTCTCAGTGCCAAGCCTGCAAGGATGAGTCGTAGTTCCCTGCATCAGTGTAGGAATGTCAGGTGGTTTGATATTCGTGCCAGTTTCAGATAAGACTTTTTTATTTGTCTCCATATTTTTTGTGTATCTGGTCCGTACCGATCCTCTAATATTTGTCTATATTTCTGAGATGAGGTTGTATTTACAGTATTTACATTATTCGAACTACTGTCTTCATCTGTGTTACCATTTGTACGACGTTTCGGCCGTTGTACGCTACGACCTTCTTCAGGTGCTAGGAATTTCGAACTGAATCCTTTATTACAATCACTAGGGTATACGAACTCTATTTCTTGCGTAGTAGTGCCTCTTTTGGTAGTCATGAATTATCTCATGATAAGAGCCTGGAACGATATCCCGCAAAACTTCCAACAATTAAATAAACTATATCAAATTTCCTGGAGGGAGGGTACCCGGTCAATTGTAAGGGATTGGTTCACTAATGGGGATATCGTTAATAAAATAAAATTTTGCCAGATTGTGATTGGATGCTCCTCGGGTCTGTCTGCACGAGTCAAGTCTCTTTCTTGCAAAAATTGAAATGTGCTAATATTTTAATGAGATTTTTAATTACTAAAAATTGTTGAACACCAAGAATGAGTTATCTAACAAGAAAATTCAAATTTGTAAAATATTTATCTATGATTTGTTCTATTGTATTAAATACAGTCGATCCATTAAATAAATTGTATTAAATACAGTCGATCCATTAAATAAATTGTATTAAATACAGTCGATCCATTAAATAAATTGTATTAAATACAGTCGATCCATTAAATAAATTGTATTAAATACAGTCGATATATTAAATAAATTGTATTAAATACAGTCAATCCATTAAATAAATTGTATTAAATACAGTCGATCCATTCTACAAGCTGGAATTCACAAAAGAATTGTAAAATCGAGACATGTATCTCAGAATCTCATGCATGGAGTTTAGCTTCACATTTTCTTGAATTTCATTTTAATATCATAAGCTCATCATTTTTCAGCAATGGCCGATCAATCTACTGTTTCATTTTGTTTTTTGAATTGTGATATCAGCATACTGAAAAGAAATTGCATCAACTCATCAGGGATAAACTAGCAATATAATTTACAACGTTAAAAAGAAGCATTTCTAATCCCAATAAATATACATTTGTTGCCAGATTCCTTTCAAAATATTGTAAGTATAGCATATACAATAGTAGAAAAGTCGACAATGTTTGCAGAAATGTGTTAAGCCAGAATTTTCCAGCAATGTTAGATAAATATTTGTACACACACACACACACACACACACACACACACACACACACACATATATATATATATATATAATTTGGTGGTAAACAATTTTAAACGATATGTCATGACGCCATTGAAATGTTTAGATCGGGCAGATCAATTTTTAAGTATTTATAAACGATTCATTTTGTGTAAGATATTGTAGATTAAGTTTTTTACATTACTTCACTGAATACAAGACTCAAAGGAACGCTCATTTAATTTTTAATTCATCTATGTTTTTGTTTACACCTAATAATAGTAGACAAGATATCGTTTAGTCAAGATGTATAAAACGTAGTTATATTTACAATTTTCTCTTATATTTTAATATTACTTTTAATTCGAACACAAATGTCTTTACTTTGTACGACCAGTAGCTTACATCAGAATTTCCTGATCAGTGCTACTTAAAAACAGTTATAGAATCTAAAAAACGCAACTCGAATGAATCAGTAAAAGTCAGAAAAAATTAAATAAAATAAAATCAAAACTAGTCAAAAACATTTCAGTTTTATTTCATGTTTCCCTGTTAAACTGTAGATATAATCTGTGGTTATAGCCACGTCCGGCTCAAGAAAAAAAAGTCCCAGTCAGAGATGAACACCTGACTATGAGCTCAATCGTACAATTATTAGTTCAATAATGGCGTGTATTAGCAAGTTGACCTGGCAACATCTATCTCCGAGTTCAAACCACGTCCGATGTCTTCCAACTTGAAAGCTCGCCATCGTTACCATCACATGGCCATTAGGGTAACCCTTCACCCTTGTCGTCGACTTCAGTTTAGAAAACCCACCGCCCAACGATGCTGTGTTCTCACCACATTGGCGGTAGACATTGGAATGGGGCACATTTTTGCTAAATTGACGTTGATCCTACATGAAAGTTCATGCGCCCGTTGACAGGTTTCATTTTTTAATTTTGTTTCTCTTCAGCTCGTATCAACTTGTAGTTCGGGGTAATAATATTCGAAAAGAAAACACTAGATACCAAATTAATGGAATCATGTAGATTAATATTACAACACTAGCGAATATTGTAGTTAGGGCAACACATTTAGTAATTCTGCTCGAGTACTTTCATAGTCAGTGGAAGAGTTCATGTTCAACCATTTTGTGTAGCGAACGTCGGTTCTTTATCGGCACAACAGAAACTGTAAACCAGCTCGCCGATGATCGCAATATGACAGTATCACTCTTACCGTGACATGACACTAGCATACATCCTTCTGCAAATTAACTGAAACAAAACGAATAATGTCTTCCTAGCATTTTTCACACTTTTCCAAAATCACGTGTTATATACTGCCGCTGGATCTAGATAAACAACGAGGAACACGTATATATAAAACTATAGTCTTATATTTTTGTTCTTTGACGGTGACGGCTATAAGGAGCGGGTAAGTAGGAAAGATCTCGCACGTACGAAGAATCTGATTCTTCAGTAAAAAATTCTAGACTGTATATATTCTTAAGACGCTCACGCGGGCCATATATACCCGCTTCTTCACACACGTAATTTTTTACTTTCGGTTTGTTTTAGTTAATTTGCAAAGGGGTGTATAACAATAGGTAAAACAACGATCAGTCAGTCAGTTAAGTGCCATACGTGATACACGCTTGGGCGATCATGTCTCGAAAGAGACATGACTGACTGGTCAGAAGATTATCTCGTAGTAGGTTGCCATTGCTTTTTGCGGTAGACTGGTTGCCAGCCAAGGCTATAGAACCAAACCTGTCCTGTTATTTAATCCATAACTGGAGGGAAGAGGCGGATTAATACCTTTCCCAAGGGTAATTTGCGCGAACGTGAATGCAAGGAATTCAACTGGAATTCGAACTCGGTTTTGCGATTTCTCGTTCTGAGCCGATATTCACTGCACCACAACGCACATCCTATATAATCATTTTTTATATAAAGCAGTTACTTTTTAATTAAAAAATACGACAGAAGTTAATAAGTATTTTCTTCGCATAACTCTCACCCCCCTCTCTCTCTCTCTCTCTCTCTCTCTCTCTCTCTCTCTCTCTTCATTGCTTTTCAAGGCGTTTGTCGCTTGTATTTTTCGTGGCACGATGTTGACATCACCTACGGCCGGATATATCTGTCAACCATATCCTTGTTCTTTGCTGACTTTTATTTACGGGTGAATGTAACTTCATCCTTGTCACATTGTTGATTTTATCTGCGGCCGAATGTACCTGTCAATTACATCTGCCGTTCAAGTTAATATATTACACACGTATGTGTCGTTTCTTGGCGTTGGTTTTCTCTTCCAACAACATTTTCCTTTACGTTTTGGATTGCTGGATCCAGTTTGTTTCTTTGCTTTGATGACACGACTGACAGTTGAATGCCTAACATCAAAAATATATGTGATCTCTCTGTAAGGCTTGCCAATGTGTTCGTGCAGCGTTACAATTTTCGTACGCTTCCTTAGGGTATCGTCCGATGGCCGTAAGACAAATTATCGACAATGGAGACAATAGTGTATGGGCGTGAAAAAATTTAATGCAATCATGGATGACGCAATATTTTTCAAGGCAAAACAAATTTTATCATACACCCCAAAAATAAATTTATATTGCTGTAAAGCACTGAAAATGACTTAATCTGAAGAAAAATAGAAATCGATTATACCCTGTCACTGTTCTTATTTTTCTATGGGCCCTTCAGGACGTAGGCGATCATAGATTTCCACGTCTCCATATCCCTGGTGGCACGTTTTTACCTGTTACATCACGCAACCCCCGTTCCGTCATCCACCTGATCATGTCCTTCAAATATGTTATCGGCTGCTTTCTTCTGTCTATTTTTCCTCTATCTGGTTTGTCAGTATAAGGTTCTCCAAACCCTTCTTCCTCATTGCATGTCTCAGAAACTATCTGTCTCTTCCTGATGCTCAGTATTAATTTCCTTTTCGTTTTCATTCTTTCCAAACCTCATCATTGCTCACATGCTCGATCCATGATATTCGCAGCATCCTTCTGTAGAACCACATTTCAGTTGCTTCAAGTGTTTCCTTCATCTTCAATGATGATGTCCAGCATTCACTGTCATATTAAAGAACTGGCATCACATAGCAATCCAGTACTCTCTTCTTTGTTTCTAGGGACATTGTCCTGTTTCTTAATACTCTACTCAACTTCTGGAATTCTTTATTCGACATACCAATTCGCCTTCGGATTTGTGTGTCGCACTTTCCGTCTTCTGATAGAACACTTCCCAGTTATTTAAATTTTTGTACCTGCTTGATTTTAGTTTCCCCGACCTGTATTTGACATTTTGGGTTGCCCTTTTTGCTGATGACCATGCATTTGGTTTTCTTGCAGTTTATTTGTAGTCTTTTTGTCACTCTATTCAGTTCCCTTTTGTAGGAGGTATTGTAGTTTCTTTTCTGTGTCTGCTATCAGCACTGTATCATCTGCGTGTCTTATATTGTTTAAATTGTGGCCTCAGATAACGAAATCTGGCATAACTTCTAAGGTCCTTAGAATAATCTCGCTGTACAAGTTAAAGACACATCTTTATCTTACGCCCCTTTCTATCTTTGTATATCTGCCAAATTCGTTACCTGCCCTTATGCACGCGGTTTGCTGCCAGTAGAGATTCCTTTTTCATTTGTATTGCCCTTTCGGGGATCATCCTAATCATAAATATGGCGTTCCTTGTTCCAGTGTCTTTGACAAACCCGCAATGTTCTTGTCCTATTTCTGGCCTGATTCTGCTTCTCGTTCTATTCATCAGGATTCGGACGATCAGTTTTGTTATATGGCTCATTAAACTGATGGTTTTGTGGAGTTCGCACTCGTTTGCCCCTGGCTTCTTAGACAGTGCTATGAAGATTGACTTGCTGAGGTCATCTGGTATTACACCACTATTATAAGTTTTATTTATTATTTCTGTAATTTTCTCTATGACTATGCCGTCTGGTTCAGCTGCTTTGTTTCTATTCAGTTTAGCTATTGCAGCTTCTACTTCAGACTTTAACATTTCTGGTCCGTCCTCATTGTGTATTATCGGCTGCTCTCTCCTGTCGTGGAAAATATCTTTTATATATTCTTCTCATCGCTGGAGAATGTCTTCTTTCTCCAATATTAACGTTCAATCCTTGGATTTTATACATCCTGTTGCGGACGGGTTTTTTGTCCTGTCAGTTCTCTTATTTCTTTATGCATGTCTGCTTTATTAGTTTTGCTCAGTCACTCTACCTCTGCACATTTGGTGTTGAGCCATTCCTCTTTAGCCTGCCTGCATTTTCTCCTTATTTCCTTGTGTAGTTTCCTGTACTCCACTCCATGTCTTGATAGCATTTTCTGCCTCCTTTACATCATGTCGAGAATCCCTCAGTCATCCACTCGTTTTTTTTTTGTTTTTTTTTTGTTGTTGTTTTTTTCTGCGCCTGATTTCGTTTGGGGAAATGTTGTTTGCTGATGTCACTATTGCTTCCTTTAGCGAGTCCCATTTCGAGTGTCCTTTTCGAATTTGTTTTTCTCAGTTGATTTTTACGCTGTTAATGTATTATTTCTGTAGGTTGAAGCCATTTCCGAGCGTGTTGTATTTCAGTTTTGGTGCTGCACTAGGCCTCTTCAATCTCTGGAGTTTTACCTTTAGTTTGCAGATGACTGTGACATGGTCGCTTCCACAGTCGGCGCCTGGGTAGGCTTTGCATTAAACCACTGCACTTCTAAATCTCTTGTTTATGGTTATGTAGTCTATCTGGTTTTTCGTGTCGCCTCCTGGGCTACTCTATGTCTATAGACCTCGTGGGTGTTCTTGAAACCAGGTGTTAGTTAGTACCTGGTCATTTGCTATGCACCATTGGACCCATTATTCTCCTCGTTCGTTGAAGATTCCTAATCCCATGTTGCCGGTTGTCATACCTTCCCTCTCCTTGCCTACTTTGGCATTCAAATCTCCCATGATAATTCTAATTTCTTGGCTTTTACCTTGAACCTTGGCATTGTCTAGAACAGAGTAAAAAGATTCTATTTCTTCCTCAGTGCTTTGTGTCATTGGCACATAGACGACTACAATTGCTATGTTGAACGGTCTCCCTTTCAGTTTGACCAGGAGTGGGTCTAAAACTGACCATGTGGTGAAAGAAAGGAACTAAAGCAGTTCTTTCAATTAATTTGCAAAGGGGTGTATAACAATAGGTAAAACAACGATAATCATTTTCTATGGAAAGCAGTTACTTTTATATTTTAAAAAAATATTATAAAAGTTAATAAATATTTTCTTCGGATAACTATCTCCCTTCCCCTCTCTGTCTATCAATGTCTCTCTCTCTCTCTCTCTCTCTCTCTCTATCTATCTATCTATCTATCTATCTATCTATATATATATATATATATAATAACTAAATAGACTCTGTAAGTATGTAGGCCGTAAATTTATACTAAAATAAACCTCCAAAAAAACCATTAACAAACAGAACCTAAATCCGTTACAATCCGGTGCACTAAGACGTCGGATAAATGGGGAGAAAAAAAAGAAACCCGCGGAACAAGAACAAAACATTCAATACTCCGCAGTAAAGAAAAAACCCCAAACGGAACTAAACACAAGAAAAAGTACTCGATACAAAGTACAAAAGAAAATATACAAAAGTAGAGCAAAGACACACAAAAATCTAGAGTGAGCCAAAACCTACCGCGGTTTCACACTACGGATCGTCAGGGCATATATATATCCCCGAAATCCCCGACCGGTAGGGTGCGCAAGCCTACTTGATGGTCCCGGGAAGTACTCCATGACTCTTAGATCTTATCAACATTAGGTTTTTTATGCCTATATTTACAAATTAAACTAAGCACAACTGACTATAAAAGATTGAAAAATTGGTTCTTTTTTTTTTTGTCCAAATTCGTGAATTTGTTTTGCTCATGCTAAGTTTCGAAAAAACACTCTATTTTTCCATAAATGTTAAATGTGTTACAGTTGTTCAAGTTTTTAACAAACAAAAAAATCGTGTTCTTAAGTAACTTCGTCAGACCGAGACTTTTATGTGAACATCATATTTGTCACCAAACTCGTTCAGAAATATCTAAACTGTTAGCCATATACAACCGCTTTCTACGATCAACTGTTAAAAGTGTGTGTGAAGCTTGGTGAAACAATCCTTCTTTGAAAATTATAGAATGTTTGTTTTCTATCTATTCAATACTTAAGGCTTCTGGTGGCCAATACTAACAATCAAGTGTCAACAAACCTTCTAGCAATTAATATTTATTCACTATTCTTTATTCATTACTAATCCGACATTTTTATTACTTCAAACCTCATTAATTTAGTGAATGCTCATATTTGACATACACGCCTCATTTTAATTTTCAACAGTGTGCATTACGTCTGTCAAGATTTTCTATGGCTTGATCAGTATTTAAAAAAAACAATTACAATTCTTCATCAGTTTTCTAATTCTTCACATTTTGGGATCCTCTCTTTGTCTTCCAGTCATTATAAGCACTAACATCACTTAATTCCGAAATTTTCATGCTTCTTGAAACATCAATGCAAAAAATACTTATTGTTCAATCTCCAAATATCAATATTTGGCTGAAAACTGAAATGGAATACTAAATCTAATTAGCATGGCCGAAATGGAATAAATTATATCAGTTTGTATTATTCATTCTTATAGATTGAAAAGAACCAACTGGAAAAAAAAATTCTGTTCCAATATGAAGAGAGAAAAAATAAGGAGGATTGCAAACGGCGGGTGTAATTGTTTTACCCAGAATCAACCAGCCGGACCAGACGGGGTCATTGAATCGGGTGACCATATTTACAGCGGAATGGCTGAGAGAGGTTCAATTGTTATTCTAAACGACACAGCTGATATCTAATTCGAAGTAATAAGTGAAAAATGAAAATTAATTGTTTTTTTTTGTTTTTTTCTAACAAACTCGTGCGGAATATAACCAAACAATGGAAAGTCAAAACACATCTGTCGAATGTCAGAAAAGGTTGTCACAAACAAAAAGAAGAGAATTTTGCGTATTCAGGCGTATTTGACAAGTGCAAAGGTTGAGTTGATTTGTTGCCGGAAAGAAAAGGACAATTGATTAATTATGAGAAATGACTAAATTGAGATTTCCCTGAGAAATAAATTGGAGACATAAAGGTCCCGCCAAAAACGGGTAAAGAGAAAATGGTCTCATTGGTTGAACAAGGGGAAAGAACACAGAAAGAAGTGACTCCTCCCCAAAGGTGGGGGCGAGAGTGATTTCATTGGCTGCAAAGACCAGAAACTGGATTTGCATAGACACCCAGTGTCCGTCGTGTTCTGCACAAGTAAAGCAGGGACACGCATAAAAAAATGCCCCGATGGGCCAAAGTCCCATTTGAGACCTATCTCGGATCGAAGAGCCAATCCGAAGTACCAACACCGTACGGAAACGAAGACCGTCGTTGCCAGCCTTACCCACCACACTCAAAAACAATTCTTTGGCAGTTTCCGTATAATTTCGGTATGAAGTGAAACAAAGACATTTCGAGTCTCCACAAACTTAAAAACTCCGATTGTAGTGAATTGAAAATTGTGAACCAGAAACTTAAGTTAATGATAAGAAGAAAAACGATTCGCCAATTACTACTTAGAGAAATTGATCGAAACTTCCGCTCCATTTCACAACGTGGGCAAGGGAGATCACTGTTCGAAGAGTCAACTCAAAGGCCAGATATTGGATCAACGCCATTAACGACAAGCCGCAGCGAGGCGTCACAAAATATTTTTGATGAAAACTGACCAGTATCGAAAATGATAAAATCGCGAACATGTAAATCTCGGTTCTCGAACATTTGTATATAATTTGTATAGTTTTCCACCTTAATGTGCCTTGTCCTTTCAGGACTGTGGTTGGTTACGACTCTCCACATTTCCATATTATTTCTAGCTGTAAACAATGTTTTCCCCATAATATATCTCCTGATCCATGTTCTGCAATCCATCTAAGAGATCTTCTATTTTTTTTTATAGGCGTTTCACCCCGAGCAAGGCATGTCAATGCCACTACTTCGCAGGGGGATACATAGAGTGGAGAAAGGATGGTTAAATATAGGAAATGTCAGAGGATGGGTGATAGGCGGATAAGGATACTGAGACTGGTTAAATATAGAAATTGTCAGAGGGTGGGTGATAGGCGGATAAGGATACCGAGAATGAGGGTTGGATAGATGAGAGTGTTCTGAGAATAATTGGGAGTTAGTGTGATAGGAGGTGTCTATTGACCCTACATTTAAACACCTGGAGATTGTAGCTGTCGGGAAAGCAGACTTGTGGAAGGGAGTTCCACAGGCGGGAAGCGCGAAAAAAGAAGCTGCTGGAGTAGAATTTACAGTTACATCTTATCTGTTTAACTGTAAAAGGGTGGGACCTAGTTGCTAATCTATTATCTCGTGTAAATTCCTGCTTAGGCGGCACCACTGATCTAAGTTCATCGGAGCAGAAGCCATGAAAGTACTTGTAGAAGAGGCTTAGGGAAGCAACATCACGCCGGTGAGAGAGTGGTTGCAGCCGGTCTGCAAAGTCAGTATCAACCACGTTACAGATCCTCCTTTGTATTTTGTCAAGAAGCCCAAGGAGAGCAGCAGGGGCACCCGACCAGATATGGCAGCAGTATTCAATACACAGGCAGATGGTAGATTTGTATATGTGCAGGATAGATTCAGGTGGGAAAAACTTCCGGGCCCTGCACAAAGAGCCGACTTTCATAGCGGCAGATTTGGCAATGGATTCGATATAGTCATTCGATTTGAGGTCCGCCGGAAGTGTAAGGCCAAGGAGGCGTAGTGTTTTACTCTCTGGGAGGCAAGCCTGTCCCATGCTAATGGGAGGTAGATGAGATTGTCTATGGTGGTTCGTTTTAGAAGCATTGAAATTTACTAGCCATTTCCTACCCCAGGCCACTACGGACTGGAGGTTCTTTTTAAGCTCGGCAGCGAGGTTCGCTTTGTCGCCCACACCTGGTTTTTAATCCAGGCGAGAGTAGATTGTTGTGTCATTGGCGTACATGACTACTTGGGATCTAATGGCGTCGGGGAGATCATTAATGTACATCAGAAAGAGCGTGGGACCTAGGATAGAACCTTGAGGCATGCCCATTTAATACTACCTTCAATGTACGGTTAGAGAGGAATGACTGGATGAGGTCAAACAGATGTCCAGTTATCCCGTTGCTCCGCAGTTTGCACAAGAGGCCAGCGTACCAGACCCTGTCGAACGCTTTGGAGATATCCAAGGCAACGGTTCGGGCTTCGCCATTCTTGTCAAGTGCCCAGTATATGTACTCGGTAATGGTCGTTAGCATATCAGCAGTTGACCTGGTGAAGCGAAACCCGTACTGTTTGTCAGAGAGAAGCCTGTGGGCCGTGAGATGCTGAATCCCTTCGGCGTTGATAATGGCTTCGAAAACTTTGCCGAAGATCGGAAGAAGACTAATAGGACGGTAATTGGCGGGGTCTGGGGGTTCGCCAGAATTCTTAAATATAGGAACTACACAGGAGGACTTCCAACAGGCAGGAAAACAGGAAGCAGATAGGCAGAGGTTATAGAGTTTAGAAAAGACAGAGGAGAGTTCTGGGGCACATTTCTTCAGTACTATGATTGGGATTCCGTCACCGCCGCTCGCTTTGTGTGGGCTAAGTTGTGCAATTATCTTGGAGACCAGCGAGGGTGTAATGTGGACGTTATTTAGTTGAGCCTTAGTTCTGGGTGGTAAGTCGGGTGTAGGTATTCCTAACGAGTCCAGTGTCGAATTGGTGGAGAATCTACGGGCAAAGCATTCAGCTTTCCTTCTCATTAGTGAAAACTTTACAACATTCACTGTTATACTGAAGGACTTACATTGCAAATCAATTCAGAAATATTTGTTTTTAACGAAAATCTCCTGTTTCTTAATGGTTTGTTTAGCTTTTCGAAGACACATTTCTTCTCTTCCAGTGCACCATATTGTTATTTACAGCTAAAAATGGCTGTGTTCTTTCTTTATGGCGTACACAAACAATATGTCCTTCTACCACACTCGAGCAGATTCAGCTAATATGTTGTTTGTTCAGTATAATTGAACAAATACAATTTTCTATTACATCTTATCTCGTCGAAGCTTATATTTTAATTGTGTAAATATTATAATTCTCTTTTCTTTGGAACATGTTAATTCTATTGTTCATTGGCTCACAGAATTTCGTCATCGTCATCACACATCGATTTTCTGTCACGATGTGAAAAGTGTTCATAACTGTATAATGAGAAAAAAGAGAGGGATCAAGCAAGAGATAAAGAGAGAGAGAGAGAGAGAGAGAGAGAAGTGAATCTAGGAAATAAAAACACGGTGTCCTAGGGTTGTTAATGTTAGCCTGTAATATCGTGCCAGGGCATATCTTACGTAGTGAAAAACAAAACAAAGATAAGGGGTTTATGTTGACTGAGTATTAGATGGTAGTAGTTGTAATTAGTAGTAATAGTAGTAGCAGTTGAGAACGAAGCATGTCAACCGGTCCATATGGCTCGTCTTCTGCAATTGATCACACTAGTCGTGTTGACAACCTCATCACTGAATGTTAATTAGTTAGCCAAGACTGGTATCACATGTGACCCATAAGGTGGCGCCAAAAAGTAGTGAAAATTTATGTATGACGTCAAAGGTAATCGGAAATTGAATCCAGCAAAGTAAAGAGAAAAATTACTGAATGGAAGCGAGAAAAAGTAAAATTATTTTCTCTGCTTTGGATTTTGTCATTTTTACTGGGGTTTTTTATTTTTATTTTTTTTTTATCAGTGGATGCGTTTTTGACACAATAAAAAAGAGTTATGGGAGAAAACTGTTGACAAATGGGTGAAATGAATATAAGAAATTGAAAATAAGAAAATTAAAATGAAAATAAAGACGTAACATCTTTCCTATGCAAATAATTCTGTCCATATTAATAATGCTACTAAAAATATTATCGATGATAAACTCGCGGTAACGCTCAACCTGTAAATGGTAAATGATATTGGGAGCAAATAAAACAAAATGGCTCCGGAAAATATAAAAAAACAGCTACGAGTGGGTGGGAGCGGTCATTCATTACAAATTATGCAAACTACTGGCTATAAAATAGTGTGATATATATATATAAAAAAAGGGGGAATCGAAGTATTCTTCTAAGCATGGAGATTCAGAATAAACAGCCACACCAGATTAGAAAAACGAATTCAGTTTTTATTAATGGGAACGTGAGAATAGCGCATCAAAGCATCGGGGGTTACATATGAATATATGATCTGTATTGTGAACATTGTGTAATCCGCCACTGCTCTCCTTAAAATGCTTCAGTCTTGGCAAGCGTTTGTACTAGGTGGCCGATTAGAAACTGGTCTACAGATGTGATATGACTACTGTTGCAAGCGTCTAAGCACCACTAACGTGTCCCGTCCAACATGCACAGAGATTCTCCGAGGCACACAGTGAGATATTTCACAAATGGCTTTAATTGCACAAATGGGGACATTAGCTTTCTCCATGGTTGACACTGAAGTATTAAATCATACCTTATGTGACATATTTCATGATGTAAATATTACTGCTCTAATTGGTTACTATGCAACAAACGGTTAGAAATCTGTCAAATTGCTTCTGAATATTTATTATTCACAAGTGTGGTCGAAATCTTATCTTGGCCGATGCGTTTGCAATATCATCCTTTTACAGATATATTCTGTCTGAAATTTTACAGACACACACATACATATATATATGCGTGGGTGTTTGTGTTTGCAGATATATATATATATATATATATATATATATATATATATTAGGTGGATTAAAAAATGATGGCCGATTTCAGAAACATAATATTATTGTTAAAAAATTAACAGTAGAAATGTTGTAATTAGTCAAAATACGAGACTTGAACATCTATGCTTCTCTGCCATCGATCGACCAGATTATTTATTCTTTGTGCATAAAAAGCTTTTAGCTGTGATGCAACTAAATCTTTGAAAGATGATTCCACCTTTGGTTTTGAACTGGAAAATTTACCATTTAAACATGTGCCTAAAAACATGATAATCAGTGAGCGAAAGATAAGGAGAATATAGAAGATGTGGTAAAAGTCCTTAATGTTTAGAGAAAGTAGGGACTAATGGGCTTCTCATACTGACACCATTAGTTTGGATGTAGATGCTGCCATTAGGTCCTACATTCACTGACCATTAGTCAACAATAATTTTCCTACCTCCATCATTGATAAAGAAATAAAATTATTCTAACAAAAATACACAATACCAGTAATAGAAATACTACACAAAACTCTATTTTATGATCATAATGATAACGCCTACATCCAAATTAATGGTTTCAGCATGGGAAACCCATTAGGGTCTACTTTTTTTAAACATTAGTTAACAATAATTTTCTCAACTACATCACATATATATATATGTGTGTGTGTGTGTGTGTGTGTGTGTGTGTGTGTGTGTGATTGGATGTGACGGAGAAAGAATTTTTTATATACGGTTTTATTCAGTTTCTCTAATATTCTTACAGTTATCTTTTATATTTTCTGAGGACTAAGAAGTTGGTCTATAGTCTTTATTGTTCCAAACGCGTTCAACTAATCTGGCATCTCAGTTTCAGTCACTTTCCCACCGCCAAAATAAATGTAGCTTCCCTGGGCCTTTTCTATAAAAATGTTCTGAAGAATGAATATGGTACGTAGACTTTACGAATTTAAGCACAGTGTTAGATTGGCGAAAAGGCAATCATCATTTTGCAGTTTAAATGGCTATATGTAACTTTAAGTGTTATGCTAACTGTTTCTTCTATCGCACTTTTCGTTCTTGGAAATTTCTTTCGGCTTCTTGTTTCCCAGTAAATGTTGATCATCAAAAATTTAAATGCAGTTTTAATCCCTATTTTCTGTCTTTAAGTGTACTCTGTCCTTAATAGTATTTTTCTCATCTTCTCTAACATTCAGTAACACCTTGCATCTTATTTTCTTTATTGCTTTAGAGGATTAAAAAATTGCATTAGCCATTTTCATTCGTACATTTTTCGGAATTCATAAAAATAAGGAATAGCAAATATAATGCTTTTTAAAGTTATTTTTCTTGAATGAAGTTAAACTCTTAAATGTACCGTAAATGATGTACTATTGGTTAGAAAAAATTATAAACTAATTCTAGATACAGTATCCCACCATGCAACACTCGTTCTGCCTTGGCTGGTTGTCACATAATTGATAGCGCTAAAACACATAATTACTTTCTGAACATTCTAATATTTTATTCAAATTAGTGCGTAGACCTTCAAAATTATTTTCTTATATATATATATTTGATGTTGTGGAAACACATTTTTTAAAAACAGAATATATTTTTTCGTGGCGAAATTCATTTATCACGGTAAGTTTAAACTTTATTAAAGAATTATTTCAAGCATAACCAAAATGATTTTCTGCTTGATGTCGTCTATCTAATTAAAATCACGATCGCCCATCCATGTAATTTACACAAGAGCTGGTTATTATTAACTATTTAGCGCGATAGGCCATTCGACATTTCGGCAGCGAGATGCACAATAATTTCCATGGACTCATTTCTTATAAAATATTCTCATGGTGTGTCTGAAGGTTTAATGCACACTTGTATGCAGAGGCTTCTTACGGGAACTGATATCACGTAAATAGGAGACATATTAAACACCTGGACTATTTATGTTAGGTTTTCGCTCAGACAAGAAACAGTTATTTTTATAGCAATATTTTTGGTTTGAACAAAGACACAAAGACAGAAGGACCGACACACATAACTAGTGGTACGCATTTTTTTTAATATACGACAATATATTTTAAGAGTAAAATCTGTGAACATTCAGGATCAAAATTCAAGTTGTCGTGTTCATGCAAAATGTGCGAGGAGAGGCAAAAATATATCTGATCGCTTCGTGATGCTGTAAATAATGCATACAATTAATTTAGAAGCGCTTGAAACAAGTTAAAATTAATCAGATTTAAACAAATTAATTTTTCGACCTTAGTATCTCTGGTTCTGGGTAAGACAATAAACTGCATCTGGCAGCAATGACTCTGATTGGGAGGTTGTGAGGAGCATGGAACTACCTCTTAATTGCTGTTGTTCTCAGGTTCAACCTGACCCGGGGTAGTAGCACCTGTTAGGATCCCAACTATGGGCTAATAGTTTTCTCCCCAAACTGGGGTCAAAACACTTTGAAAGTATAGACTTTTATAGGAATATATACATTTTTGAAGGGGAAAAATTATTACCAGCAATACACTTTTAATACAAAACTGAAAGACATATTCAGTTTTCTAAAATAAAAATTAAAAATAACAATATTTTTTTCATCACAATCTGACTAAATCAACCTTCTCACTATAACCAAACATTTAAAAAATACTTTAAAACATCAAAATCTGATTAAATTAACCTTTTCACTATAATCAAACATAAAAAAGAATACCTTAAAACACTATATTTTGACATTAGATAACCTACAGATGTTGATATTTTGCTCACCATAATAAATATACATGTATATGTGTGGGTGTGGGTGTTGTATTGTGTATGTGCGTGTGTGTCTCAGTGTGTATGTACATTGCGGTCAACACCCACTGCGTATCAACAGTTCTTTTTCATGCTTAAAGGCATTCTTCAGGCCATGTGTGTTGCTCGACATTTTGTATATGCTGGTCTGCGATACATTATGGGAAAAGATATATTGCATTATCCCAAAAGTTATTGGATGGTCGTTGAATATTATGCTTCAAATCATTCTAGAGTATAAATAATATATATTTAAAAGGGGATAGTGATGTCAACACCCAGAGATATAATTTCAATTTAAAACTACGGAAACGAGTAGCTAATCATTATATATATGTGTGTATGTGTGTGTGTGTGTGTGTGTGTGTGTGTGTGTGTGTGTGTGTGTGTGTTTCTACTTTTTTAGACCTCAACAATGCTGAGCAGCGGAGGATAATCTGATATGATTAATCTTTTTGAACCCGGCCTAATACACTGAATCAGGATGATTTGATTTGATGCCTGCATAACCATCGACCCAATTCCACTCATAAGGCTTGGGTTAGCACGTGGTACGCTTTGTCGGCACTTTACCTCCCCGATAAATTGACCACAGCGTGATTCCAACAGATTTCTAGACTAAAAAGCAAATCTACTAAGCCCTCACACACACACACACACACACACACACACACACACACACACACACACACACATATATATATATATATATATATATATATTGCTTGATTGATTAATACTTAGTTTTTGGTCAAAATATGGTTACACTAGTGCACATTTGTATTAAAAAGTGCCCAATACATTTATATTGCAGAACTTTTGAATATTTTGTATTTGTAGACGAGTTATTATACGACCTAGGTTTCTACGATTTTTAATAATAATAATAATAATAATAATAATAATAATAATAATAATAATAAATATATATATTTTGATTAGTATCAGAGATTGCATCTCTGATACTAATCAAAAACCTAGTACATATATTGGTTTTACTACAACCACGCTCTCCCGTAGACTTACATGTCATCTTTCTGATCAGAGTACTATTAAACAACATTTCTCTGAAAAACATAAACATGTAGGTAATATCAGAGAGATTTTGGTCAACAATACGGTGATCCTTACTCATACACACAGTAAGAGGAACCTGCAGATATTGGAGGCCATGTACATAAAATCAAAACAACCAACACTCAATAAAATCAACTTTAAAACAGGAAATAACATATTACATTGCATTTGACTACATGGTTTTGTTGTTATTTCGCGCTATCCCGCGGTGTGACGTCATAAAACCGCATCGCAAACTTAAGAACTGCGTTTATTATTTTTGGTAACTATTGCCGTTGCCAAGCGGAGTTTTATGTCAGCACAAAATAAAATCGTCGGTGATAGTGGATGTTATAATATTTCAGTTTAAACAACCTCTCTGAAGATGGCTCATGTGAGCCGAAAGCTTAGAAGAAAACCAATAAATAATTATCCAAATGTTGAAGAATTTTTGTCTTTATTTTCAACTGAAATTAAAGCAAAAATACGACGTTTAGAACGGCTCATAATTAAACATAATAGACATTCATCGTCTCTTATATTTAATAGCATATGTTTAGAAAATTACTTGCTGCCTCGATATACTATATATATATATATATATATATACTTCTGTGTATGTTTGTGCCTGCGTATGTGTGTGTTTGTGCCTGCGTATGTGTGTATGTGTGTGTGTGTTAGTACAGTATGTATATCCCTCATTCTTGATATACTTGCCACTTATTTACATTATACACTAGGGGTGCCCTAAAATGTTTTCAGCTCTTCCTCATAGATAAATACATTGAGTTAACACATGTGAAATCAACACTTTATAGTGACTGTCAGTTTCACGTCTCAATGTTTGATGCTCGCTTTAGACCGGAAAATTACATTCATCTTGCTATGTACCTATACTCATTTTTGATATTTAAATTTTAAACTGAATATTTAAAAATAAAAAAGTTTTCTTGAGACGTTGATTTAGCCTTAACTGAAACTAAATGAATAAATTTACTATTTCCAGTAAGCAAAATACTCTGGTGTATTTCAAACAGAAATTATATTGATTGGAATCTAAAATTTTGAATTGTTTTTTAATCTTTCAATTTTTCGGCCATTGTTAAGCGATCGACACATTTGCAAACAAAAGTTTTCTCTGTTTCAAAAATCTTGCAAAAATAAAAATATACATCTGTGACACATTATTTTTTTAAAAATTAGCAAATTTAATGTTAAATTAAACTGATTTACACAAGTGTTACTTATTTATAGCATGAAATTTAGAATAAAACTATTTCTTAAACACAGAGTTCAACTTTCTGACCTTGCTACCGTATGTGTTGACAGATTTGACAGATGCGAGATAAGATAAGTGTATGGCGATCACAAGTGATATAATTGTACAAATTGTTTTCCTGTAATATAATTTCTTAAAACTTCATGAATTTACCTGGAGTGGGGTAACACATCTAAAAGAAAAATTTTACTAAGATTTATTTAAAATAATAATTTAAAGAATAATGTAATTCATTTGTGAATAAGTCCTGAAAGATACTTTAAAATCCGACAATTATTTAATTTTTGCAAGAATTTCCAAATTAATGTGTGTGTCACCGAAACAAAAAACTGAGTTCTGTAATATTATGCTTTCCATTGTAAACTCTCGTAACGATTTGGTTACCCGCTAACTAAAATCAAATCTATGTTTTTTACCAAAATTTTGAACGAATTAGACGGGATTACATTTTTTTAAATAATTAAAAAATGCTTTGATATTGGGGTTTGGGGCCTTTTTTTATATACTATTCTATTTTACAGCGATTTAATAGAAGTACATACTTCATGCAGTAAGATTTTTTTAATCCTCATTGTCCATATTTTGAAAGCTCTTTCTCTAGCTTTGTCGAACTGTAAGTCCTCGTGGTAGATCGTTCTAAGACACATCAGATCAGTTGACAGCTTACCCTAGTGGACACATGTTTGTATCCTGTTGGAGGATGTACATTTCCTAACAAGATTTCTAACAAGATTTCTCGATGATTCAGGCCGATAGATATAAATAAATATGCTAATTAATTATAAAAAACGGAGTATCTACTGAAATCCATTAAAAAATAATATATATTATGGCAGAGAATTACCTTGCCGAAACAAGAAAAGGCGAATTGTTTAAATATGCGTTTGTAGACATCATGGACTCGCAAGGTGAGCTTCGTCAAGGCAGTATTGAAAGACACGGCGCATACGGCATCGTCGATATAACCTGAAGAAGAACAGTTTTGTTCTGAAACATAAACATTTTTGTGTATTGATATTATGCTTTTATAAACCATATTAATAACAAAATTACAATAGATAGATAGATAGATAGATAGATAGATAGATAGATAGATAGATAGATAGATAGATGTTTAATATACTTAGTTTTTGGTCATAATAAAATTAGACCAGTACACATTTGTATTAAAAGTGTTCGATACAATTATATTGTAGAACATTTGAATATTCTTCATTTGTAAACGAGTTATTTTCTATATGTGGTGTCTTCAGACGATTTGCAATAGCTAAAATAGGACAAATATTTTTAAACTGAGAGATAAACATTTTCCAAAAAGCTCTGAACTAGAAATTTAAATAACATTGTACAAAACAAAATCACTAATAAAAAATGCAACTGCAGGGACAAAACGGTAAAATCAGTTATTGCAGCTCGCCTGAAGACACCCAATGGTACCAACCTAGGTCGCGCAATAACTCGTTTACAGATGAAGAATATATTAATTTCACTTGAATGTGAAAGACAATCTGTTCGAATCCTAATTTCATAAAATACCTAAAAGTAATTTTAAAAGGATATTCGCTCCGCACGCTTTCGTGTCACTTGATAATATATTTCCTTTGTAGGAAAATAAAAAAAGCAATAAAACTTTCTCGACAGATAATGCTGTATACGTGTCACCTAAAGTTTTATAAATAGTCATAAAGATGATAATAATATCCATAGCACTTAGTTTTGTCCAAGATTTTCAGAAGCACACGATAATTGAAGTCTAAAATAATTGTTGTAATTGAAGTATTAATTATGAATATAGAATATGCTTTGGTTGCAGCGGATAAAATCTCTTGCTTGTCTTTTGTTTCTTTGCTGTTTGATTAGGGTCACATAAGGCCGATGATCAAAATCAATAATACTTTGCCACTCCTTCCAGATATTATCACTGGGCAATGTGTGAGGGTTTCAGTAAATTAAGCAGAGGAAACAAGGTCAAAATTAAAAGAGGAAAGGTTTTTTATGTTCTTGAGCTTCCATTTTGTTTTGTTTTGTTTTTTTTTCGTTCTTGGTTTTATTGTTTCATCTTTTTTTTTCGTACAGTTTATTTTTCTTTTTAAATCTCGATTTTAGTGATGCAATTGTTTGAGTAGAAAAAGTGATGATGATAAAAAACGAAAAAGAAAGGAACTAATAAGATAAAGAAAGAAAAGTGAGAGAAAGAAATTCGTGAAGACAGGGATACTAGAAAGGGAAAAGCTTTTGGATGCATAGATTAAAGAGAAATGGGGTGAGAAAAGAAAGAAAAACAAAGATCAGCAAAGAAAGAACGAAAAAAAAGAAGAGAGACAGAAAAAAGAAGGAAAGAGAAAATCGAAAGTAAGAAATAAAAATAGAGGCATAAAAAAGAAAGAAAGTATAAGAGAAGATGAAAGACGCTATCAAGAGATAAAGGAAGAGAAAAGAAACCAATAAGCAACAGAAAGAAAAGAATAATAAAGAAAGAAAAACAGACATCAGGAAAAAAGAAATGGAAGAAGCGAAAGAAAAAGCAAGAGACAAGGAAAGAATTAAAAAGTAAGAAAAATTCATAGAAAACGAGAAAGAAAGAAAAATAGAAATAGAAACACAGAAAGGAAAGAAAAAAAAAAAGAAAAAAACAGAGATAAAAGAAAGAAAGAAAGAAAGAAAGAAAGAAAGAAAGAAAGAAAGAAAGAAAAATGTAAAAACGAAATATAAAATGAAAGAATTACAAAGAACGAAAAATAATGAACGAAAGAAAAGGAGAGACATCAGAAAAGAAAGAAAGGGAGATGCAAAGGAAAGAATGAAAAAAGAAACAGAAAGAAAAAAGAAAAAGAAATTAAAGAGGCATAAAAAGAGAGAAAATAGACAAAGAAAGGAAAACAGAGACGCCATGAAAGAACAAAAAAAGGAAAGAGTGTGGCAAAAGAAAAAATGAGACAGAAAAAGATGTGATAAAGAATTAAAGAAAGAAAAAGAAAGACATCAGAAATGAAGGAGAGAATCGAAGACAAAGACTACGAAATAAGAAACAAACAAACAAATAATTAAGGAAAGAAGGAATTAAACTATAATGAAAAAGATAAATCAGGAAAGAAAGAATGAAAAAACGGGAAGAAAGTAAGAAAAAGAAAGAAAGAAAGAAAGAAAGAAAGAAGAAAACCGAGACATGTGGAAAAGGAACGAGAGAATCGAAAGATGAAAGAAAAAAGCGCCAAAAGTTAAGAAAGCAAAAGAAAGAAAGAAAGAAAGAAAGAAAGAAAGAAAGAAAGAAGTAAAAAGGAAATAAAGCTTTTAAGAAGCGAAAAACTCTTAACTGTGTATGTTAAATATATAGGTTCTTCTATAATTATATTTCTCGCTCTGATAGCATTCTGATCATGATTTTTTCCGGTGTCTTTAACGAACCACACTGTTCTTGCCCCAAAATATTGCTTTTTAATCTCTTTAAAAGATACATATTGATAAAACCTTCAAGATTTTATAGTTAGTCAAATAAATTAAAAAAGCTAATATATGTACCACCCTCACGACATCATATGTAGCTTGAACTGCTGTTTGGCAAATTACGATCGCTGGTGTGTAGAATCCCGTATTTTCAGGCCAATACCCCAAAATCAAAGACCGTCTGTTCACAAGGAAGAAACGTTAATGACTAATAATAAATACCAAAATGCGAGCGGTTGGCGTTATCCATTTGTATTGTCCGTGGCAAAGAAACATTGCCGACAATTTGTCAGTGAGTGAGAGAACTTTGTTAGCCCGGCGTTTTACGTAGACCATCTGCATATTACCTCACTGAAGAAACGGACTCCTTTCTTTTAACAAATAATTTCAACTTCTCTTTAGTTGCTGATTTGTGAATTCACGGTCCAATTAAAAGATTATAATTATATCATGAGCTTCTTACTATGGCGCTCTATCACAGGAATTTATGGGTGTTAACAAAGTGTAATCTAGACCCCATCTTTTTACCACTGAATTAGTTAAATATAACCCCCTCTTCTACTCAAACAGTTTTTTCTCACACTTCCCATCAGTGGAACTCCCTTCCATTTATTTGCTTCCCTGATAGCTACAATCTCAAAAAGTTTAAATGCAATGTCAATCTGCTATCTCCTTGAATCCCATCCATCTTTTACCCATTCTTCGACATCCACTGTACCCTGTTTTTCTCTCACTGTAACCCCCTGAACACTAGCTACGGTCACACCTGTCTTGGGGTGAAATGACTAAAAGAAAAATATTTCAATACATTTAAAAGACTACGGGTGGGGAAATGATTTTGTATGTTTATTGTCAACACCTACACCGCATTTGAAGGATGAGTATTAAACACGTGCTTCTATAGACTTATCAAATCTAGACTATCTTTTGGATATTATGCATGGTATTCTATACATTTAAAAATGTTCAGTGAGATATATACAACCGTTTCTCAGATCAATGATTAAAAATTACGTCAAAATACTTATCACATCTTGCGTTTTTCCCCAATGTTTGTATATCAGAACTACGATACATTTACAGCAATTTATGTCTTTTTGTTTTTGTTTTTTATTTTTATTTATGATAATTTTATTCTCATCCGTATTTTTTTAATCCATACATCTCAGGCAAGGCAATCTACTTCTTCTTCTATGTGCCCTGTCCTTTCAGGACGTAGGCGAACATGGTTCTTCACGTCTCCCTATCCCTTGTAGCTCTTAGTATGTTTGCTCCCGTTACTCCTGTCAACCCCGGTTCCGTCAGCCGCCTGATCAGGCCCTGCCGATATGTTATCCGTTGCCTTCCCCTGTCTCTCTTTCCTTTTATTTGGCCAGTCAGTATCAGGTTCTCCAGGCTCTCCTTCCTCATTGCGTGTCCCAGGAACATCAGTTGTCTCTTCCTGATGTTCAGTATCAATTTCCTTTTTGTTGCCATTATTTCCAGCACCTCATTGTTGCTTGCGTGCTCAGTCCACGATATCCGCAGCATCCTTCTGTAGAACCACATTTCCGCTGCTTCTAGTTTTGTCCTCATTTTTGATGATATTGTCCAGTATTCACTGCCGTATTGAAGAACTGACATCACGTAGTAGTCCAGCAGTCTTTTCTTTGTTTCCAGTGAGATTTTTCTTTGCTCACCTTCTGGAACGCGTCTTTTGCCATGCCAATTCGCCTTCGGATCTCCGTGTCGCATTTTCCATCTCCAGTTAGGACACTTCCTAGGTATTTAAATTTTTGTACTTGCTTGATTCTGGTATCTCCCACATTTATTTGGTATTTTGGGTTGTACCTTTTGCTGATGACCATTCACTCAGTTTTCGTAAAGTTTATTTGTAGTCCTTTTTGTCACTCTCCACCGCTACCTTCTGTAGGGGGTCTTGTAGTTTTCTTTCCGTGTCCGCAATCAGCACTGTATCGTCTGCGTACCTTATGTTGTTCAAGTTGTGTCCAGCAACAATAAATCCTGGCGTGTCATCTAGGGTAAAAAGCAAAGAACTACTTGGAATGAAAGAAAATCAAAACACTTTAAAAGAATAAGCCAGAAATTTAATCCTAAACAGGAAACAAGGGATAAACTTCTGTTCAAAAGACGATGAAGTCGAATGGACCGAGTTAACTTATTGTTTTATACACACAATGTAACATAAAGACTGTCAGTTAAAATAATCTGTAACGCTCGTCCTCTGATAGACGCTTTATATAAACTACGAAATTTTCTAGCCATTTTAACTCTCATTCTCGGTTGACAATTACATAATAGCATTTTTTTCAAATGTTGTTTTGCAGACGGAAAAAAATGTTTGTTTCTCTGATTGATTATTTTAGGGCTAACAGTTTTTACGGAAGCCTTTAAATAAACTTTTTCAATTAAATCAGCCAGTGGCGACCACCAAAACTCTTAACAAATATTATCACCAAAATATCAAATCTTACACTTTCCAGCAAAGCGAGATTTCACATATTTGAGATATGTCTAAAATGTTCAGGCAATCCAAAATTGAACTGCTTGTCTGCCGAATGTTATTCCACTGCAATGGAATTTGTCGCTGAGCGTCTACTGCCAATTGTTTTTTCTAACAAATGTAGATGCTTTACCCTGCCAGAATAGACACCTGTCATCATTGACGGAAAAAGTTCATTGTTTCAGATTAACTGTCTTGCGCAGAATACTAGTTGATGACAACGAAGGAAATGAAGAGTCTTCCGTTTTTATCAACTGGAATTACCAGTTAGTGGACATTGCGTATATTATACTGATAGATATATACTAGGGTAAGGATTGATGCTCAAAAAGTAAAAACTTGTATCTTTAAAAACTACTAGGTAGAAATCAGGTAAAAATCCAGTTTAATCGTAGAAACATCATTCAAAGTATTGATCTTAAAAAACTTTTATCTTTTCTTGAAGTGTCAGTCAGTAAAGTGTCATATGTGATACATGCTTAAACAATCATGTCTCTTTTGATCCATGACAGAAGATTATTTCGCTATAGGTTGTAATTTCTTTCTGTGGTTGACAATATTTTCTGCTATTCAAGCCATAGCTGGAGAGGGAATAGATGAATTTATACATTCCCCAAGAGTATTTGGACGTAAGTGAATACAATGAATTCAACTGGAATTCGAACTCAGCTCTTCCATTTCTCATTCAGAGCCGATATCCATTACACCACAACGAACAACTTGAAGTAAGGCTAGTTAATAAAATAACCAGTGTTAATCATGCGATGAGTTACGCTATTTAAAAATCGAAATTCATTTAACCGACCTCAAAATTAAACAATCGCAGATCGATATTTCAAATATCAATCTGAATCTCAGAAGAAAAAGTTAAAGATTGTTTTGAGAATTCGTTGTTTGAATCTTTTAAGTAATTTTAGAAATAAAATCTGTTTTGCTTTTGTTATTGTTTAGTGTTATTGTTTTAGTTTTGCAAATGGCTCTAGTAAATTGCTGACGTGCGCGCAATAAATTTAATTCAATCTTGAGGTAAATCAAGAAAGAAGGAACTTTTCTTTATTTTGTCTTTTATTTCGAGCTAAACATTTTGTTCATGTACTGAAAGAAGCAGACATTCGTCGAAGAAAAGACAGGAATGTCACAAAAAATATTCTTTTATGAACTCCGACAGTCTTTTATTAGCTGGATATTTGAGCTTACAAAATTTACTGATACTAAAAGGAGTATTTTTATATAGGACTGGTTATATGGTTATTTGAAATGCTCCTTGAAAATATTTTTGCTTTCATTTATGTCAAATCCTTGATGTTTATTTATTTCGAATATTTTAAAACTTGAAATATATTTGATGTATTTAATTTGTCACCCAGTCTGCCCCAACCATTCAATAAGGTATTCCAAAAGTAACGACATATCAAAAATGATATATGAAAACACCGTCATTTTCAATTGGATGGCAAATTTCTGATTCTATGTTTAAATGAACCAATATTTCTTCCTTTAAAAGTTTTAAATGTTACATTATTTGGACTATTGTCCTCATCTTTGTTGCCATTTGTACGACATTTCAGCCGTTGTACGCTCTGGCCTTCTTCAGGTGCTAGAAATTTCGAACCGAACTCTTTATTACAATCACTGAGGTATATGAAATAGTAGTACCTCTTTGGAAATCATGAGTTATCTCCCACTAACCCTGTAAGCTACTTGCTCACCACTGCTGTAGCCTGATATTGAACTCACAACTCTTTTGGTCAAGTCACACTAACTAACCAACGTCTATATCCACTGGGCCATGTTTCCTTCACTCCATTCCTTGCGTAGTAGTGCTATATCCAATGGGCCATGTGTCCTTAAAGACTAATAATGTAAATACTGTAAATACTACCTCATCTCAGAAATATAAACAAATTTCAAAGGTTAATTGAAAATTATTTGATTTTGAATGTTCTGTAACTTGTTGTATTTGGGAAGCCTCGACGTGTTTTAATGATTAGTGCTTTAATTTCTTTTATTTCTGGCCCAACTTTTTTAGTTTGATTCTGCCTCCCTTCCCTCTGTTTAAATGACCAGTTCTATGGTGAGTACGGGATGCCTTTCCTATTTCGGGAATGAATTTCGTTTGTTTGTTTTTTGGGTTTTGTGTGTGTGTGTGTGTGTGTGTGTGTGTGTGTGTGTGTGTGTGTGTGTGTGTGTGTGTGTGTTTAGTTGATGTGACGCGCATGAAGGAGAAGACAAGCTGAAATTTAATTTTTTTAAAAACATTGTGGGTATATAGTCAAACTGATTTTATTTTCTTTCTTTTTGTATATATATATATATCACTCCAAATTACAGGCCATTCTCGACGATCACAACAAATTTAAAAAATTAACTTGTAATACCACAACCCAACTTAAAAAACATATTAATAAACTTATTACTGCAAACAATGCTGAAATAGGATCCTATAAACTTCAAAAGATTATAGGTGATTATCAGCCCGGCTACCTTTATGGAAATGTAAAAATCCATAAAAAAGATCATCCCCTCCGACCTATCATTTCTCAAATACCCACACCAATATATAACCTTTCCAAAACACTTAACAAACTAATTACTCCCTATCTTCCTGGTAAATATAGCATTAACTCCACGGACGAATTTTTACAGATTCTCCATTCCGTAAAACCTAATAATCAAATGATTGCATCTTTGGATGTTCAAAACTTATTCACAAATGTCCCCTTCCAGGAAACAATTGACATCATTATCCGTGATGTATACAACCATGCTACTCTCCCATCAATCAATATTAAACCCACTATATTAAAAAACCTATTATTAGCATGCACCACACAAGTACCCTTTCACGATCCCTTAGGCAATATTTATACACAAATAGATGGTATTGCGATGGGATCTCCTTTAGGTCCCCTCTTTTCTAATTATTATATGGCAAATCTAGAAAATAAAATAATTAATGACAACAATAAACCCTCTATATATGTAAGATATACAGATGACATCTTTGTTTTAGCTAAGAATATCGATCAAATTAAATATCTTAAAAACAAATTTGAAAGTCACTCCGTCCTCAAATTTACATTAGAACTTAATATTAATAACAAACTCCCATTCCTTGATGTATTCATTGATTCTAGCACACATAAATTTACTACTTCTCTATATAGGAAACCAACTAGCATAAATTCGTGTCTTCTTAATTATAATAGTGAATGTCCCCAACGATATAAGTTAGCTGTTATAAAAAACTTACTTCAACGCACACAAATGATATCTTCTTCAAAATCTATATTTTATAAAGAATTACACAACATTAAGCAAACACTAGTCAATAATGGATTTCCTAACTCCGTTATTGATCAACAAATTAAAATGTATCTCAACAAACTTAACAATAGCTCTAACAATAATGATAATATTAATAATAATGGTTTACATCAAAATAAACATAACACTATTAACTTATACTATTACAACCAAATACATAATAATTATAAACAAGATGAAAAAACTCTCAAAAACATAATACGTAGAAATGTTAAACCAGTCGAAAGTAATAATCAAATTAAACTCATTATATATTATAAAAAGTTTAAAACAATTGACCTCATAGTTTATAATAACCCAACAGGCACTAAACTAAATTCTTTACAAAAAACCAATGTAGTGTACCAATTTACATGCCCATTCAGAGATTGCATCTCTGATACTACTCAAAAACCTAGTACATATATTGGTTTTACCACAACCACGCTCTCCCGTAGACTTACATGTCATCTTTCTGATCAGAGTACTATTAAACAACATTTCTCTGAAAAACATAAACATGTAGGTAATATCAGACAGATTTTGGTCAACAATACGGTGATCCTTACACATACACACAGTAAGAGGAACCTGCAGATATTGGAGGCCATGTACATCAAATCAAAACAACCAACACTCAATAAAATCAACTTTAAAACAGGAAATAACATATTACATTGCATTTGACTAGATGGTTTTGTTGTCATTTCGCGCTATCCCGCGGTGTGACGTCATAAAACCGCATCGCAAACTTAAGAACTGCGTTTATTATTTTTGGTAACTATTGCCGTTGCCAAGCGGAGTTTTATGTCAACACAAAATAAAATCGTCGGTGATGGTGGATTTTATAATATTTCAGTTTAAACTACCTCTCTGAAGATGGCTCATGTGAGCCGAAAGCTTAGAAGAAAACCAATAAATAATTATCCAAATGTTGGAGAATTTTTGTCTTTATTTTCAACTGAAATTAAAGCAAAAATACGACGTTTAGAACGGCTCATGATTAAACATAATAGACATTCATTGTCTCTTATATTTAATAGCATATGTCTAGAAAATATATATATATATATATATATATATATATATATATATAGTTAGATTTCTTATGAATCCAGACTTTAGGAATACCACATATATATATATATATATATGTATGTGTGTGTGTGTGTGTGTGTGTGTGTGTGTCTGTGTGTGTGTTTGCATGTGTGTATGTATGTGTGAGTGGTAGGATGAATGAATGGTTTACATCATTAAAGTCTCGCATTGATTTCATTAACAAGTTAGAATTTGTAGAGGCTTTCATCACTAACACTGTTTCGTTTAGTTTCGTGTAAATAGTTTTTATTTTAATGTAAATATTAATTGTACTCTTAAATTTTTATTCCCCCCGTCCACACACAGAGGAAAGAATTGTACATATGGAGATTAGTTAGGACTTCATGGAGACGCTGAGGTATTATGGCGGACGAAGTAAAAAAGGTAAGTATTATTGTCTTGTTTTGGTGTAAGAAATACTGCGGCATGCATAGGTCAGTGATTGTTTCTAAGTCTAACTATGACAGAAGAAGACCAGCCTTCCCCGTCCCCAGTTTCGACCTTGTGCTACAGATGTAATCTTTTGTATATTAAATAATATTGTCATTGTTAGCAAGTTTGTCTCGCTAGAATCTAATACAACTAAGTTGTGAGTTCGATTCTCACGGAATACCCCATACATTCGGCATTGTATCACATCCAAGCTGCGCTTAAAAAATCAATACTAATACTGTATTTGTAGCGATATAAGTTAGCTGATACCTTTTTAAATAGAGAACAGCCGGACCAGTCACAAAAACAGATTCGGACATTTACTTTCGACCGTTGGTTATAATTTTATTGGTTTCACAGTAAAAAGGAGGGACCTAGTTGCTAATCTTGTTGCTCGAGTAAATTCATATATAGGGGGCACGAGTGAGCTAAGTTTATCGGAGCAGAAGCCGTTAAAGTGTTTGTAGAAGAGACACAGGGAAGCCACTTTGCGCCGGTGAAAAAGAGACTGTATCTGAGCTACCAAGTCGGGATCGATGACATTACAGATTCTCCGTTGGGTTTTATCAAGGACCCCTAGGTGGATAGCAAGAGCACGAGACCAGATATGGAAGCAATATTCAATGCATGGGTGGATGGTAGATTTATATATGTGCAGGATTGTTTCAGACGGGAAAAACTTCCTGGCCCTACACAGAGAACCGACTTTCTTAGCAGCGGATTTAGCTATGGATTCTATAATGTCATTCCACTTGAGGTCTGTTGTGAGAGTTAACCCGAGGAGGCGTAGTGGTTTACTTCCAGGGAGACTAACCTGATCTATTCTAATGGTGGGTAGGAGCAATTGTCTGTGATGGTTAATAGATAGCAGTTTCGATTTGGAAGCATTAGAATTCACGAGCCATTTCTTGCCCCAGTCCGCCACGGATTAGAGAGCTCTTTATCAAGTTTGGCAGCGAGGTTTGCTTTGCCAGCCTCGACAGATTTTTGATCGAGGCGAGAGTAAACCGTAGTGTCGTCAGCGTATATGCCTACTTGGGAACTTATTACATCTGGAAGATCGTTAATGTATATACGGAAAAGCATTGGACCTAGCGTAGAGCCTTGAGGGACACCCGCGTTCGTATGATAGGCATGTCCGTTCAATACTACCTTCATTGTACGATTTGAAAGGCATGACTGGATAAGGTCAAACAATTGTCCAGTTATACCATAGCCTCGCAGCTTGCGTAGATGGCAAGCATTTATTTTAAAAAGAGACTCTATCACAAAAAATAACATTCATCTTTACCCAATTTAACATTTACCAAAATGCTACATATTCGCATGAAACCTTCTAAAACCCCGTGATACAAAATGGACACTAAAAGACTGAATGATATAAAGCACTGCTGAGTATTATGGCGCAGAAAAATTTGGATCATTTGCATATTAAACCATATTTAAATCCAAAATCTTCTGAAATGATGTTCTGTCGATGCCTAGTTGAGCAGAACGACCTCAGATAGAAGCATATCTACCAAAATCATTCAAGAACACTCTGCACAGCTTCCACCTCTGTGTCAGTGAACACAGTGCGCTTAAGACCTCTTCCCGGAAGAACGCCGATTGACCCACTTCTTTCAAGCCGGGTGATTAGCTTCTGAATCATGCTATCGCTAGAAAATGCTCTGGCGATAAAATGTTGCCGATATTTTCTCTGGGTTTAAATAATTGATCTTTCACTGGAATAGAAAACTCAGTGAGTTGCTAGACATCATAAGAAGCCATTTTAAGGAATGCTCTATAACCTGCAGTAATAAAAATAAAAAATATCGAAAATGAACAAATCATGACTTTTTCAAACCCTAAAGTTTTTAGTGGTCACACTAAATAAAAACTTGGATATATACATTTTTCCCAAACCACGGTGTTATAAATGCGCAAATAAAACAAAAATGTTATGCACACACACACACACACACACACACACACACACATATATATATATATATATATATATATATATATATATATATATATAATTATGAATTAATCGTACATTGCGATACGGAAAAAAGTGTAAATCATTTTCATAACCAGCATCCAACATTGCCCGGGAAAGAGAATCTACCTCAAAACAGAAAGTTCCAAGTCGCAATGTACAATTGATTCATAATTATATGATTATATTAAGCTCTATGATATTTATTATATTTAGCACTGTTTATAATAAAATAAATGCCGGGATACTCAAAATAGTAAAACATTGGGTCCTCTTCCCCTGGATATATATATATATAGGCAGTACCTGTTAGAGTTTGGCAGAACGACAAGTAAGAGAAAGAGAAGTAAAAATTGTTTTTAAATATACCTTCTTGCCAACTTTGAAATTCAGCATCTGAAATTTTATGTAATTCTTTACCGGTATTTTTATCAATGACGTTGGTTAGGTGGGTAGCCGACAGCCATTTAGTTCTTTTAAAATATATTTACAAAACTTAACTTAGGTTTGCTTGGGGCCACAATAAAGACAGTTTTCAATAGACGCGCAAATGGTTTGTAAAATTTGTTTACTAACTACTATTTTACCGTAAACTCTAGTCAATTCTCTTGTATATATACATGTGTTTGTGTGTGTGTGTGTGTGTGTCACTGATTTTATTGTATATCAGTTTTGCTCAATTTCTTCAAAATATTATATCTCTTCCATTAGATGAAAATACTTGTATATATCTTTTAATTATAAAAATACTTAACCGTAAGTAGTGATCTAAAGTGATAAAAACAATCTAGTATATTCACAGTTCTATTCACAATTTTGTCATTCTACAAAAGAATTCATGCATACAAGAATGAAAAATGAACAACAAAGAAGCTTTAAAGAAAATGGAAACAAAACAAAACACACTTATACTTCTAAATAGAATGAGTTAGTTGAAATGTCTGGAACACATAATGAGGAAAGTGGGCTGGGAGAATTTGACGCACATATTGTCAATAGATGTTCAGGGGAAAACAGCAAGTAAAATACTTAACGATCTTATGCAAATGAATGACAGAACAGAGACAGTGAGGAATAGTATGAAATAGTATCTTTTTCTATGTGTAGTGTCTCTTCAAGATGTTGGTGATCATAGCTCTCCACAATTTCCTATCTTTTGTCGCTCTTAAACACTTTTATCTTTTTGGCATCTCACCCAAACCCTGCTCCGTCACCTATTCGCACAATCTCATCAGGTAGGCTTTGTGTTACATTCCGCTGGCCTCCTTTTATTCAATCTACCATGAGAGTATCAAATTTTCAAAGTCCTCTTTTCTAATTTTCAGCGACAAGTGTTTCAATTGCCTCTTCCGGATGTTAAGCATAAGTGCCATTTTTGCTGCGATTGTCTATAACACTTCGTCTTTGCTCACATTTTAGCTTTATGGTATTCCCAGCATCCTCCTGTGGAATCAAATTTTTGTTGTTTTACAAAATTATGTATAATTTTCTACAATAGATAGATAGATAGATAGATGACGTACAGATTTAGATGTGTTAGCCACGTTGCCAACATAGCAGCCTCTGCAAGACCATCTGGCAAACCGTAGTTGAAGCGGGGACTGCAATGCAAGAGATAACAACTAATAAAAAAAGAACATGATATTAAAGGATTTCCTGAACACCACAGTCAAAATATCATCCTGAGATAGATAGATAGATAGATAGATAGATAGATAGATAGATAGATAGATAGATTACTTTTTCATCTTTCTTGGTCTTTTCCTGGCTCTGTTCAAATCTTAGTTTGCTCGTATCTATATTAAGCATTTATTAAATATAGAACGTAAGGGAACAGATTAAGCACCGCAAAATATGTTTAATATGGTTGTCTAAATATCTGGCAGAACATAGATTAGGTAGAGATAGCAAAAAGACAAACTTTATAAAGGACAAATTATTGCGGAGAGTGAACTAAATATAAATGTGTTTGAACAGAACAAATGCACCCTGAAGAGACTTTTTTTTTACAATCGTCTCACCCCAAGCAAGTACTGCCACTGGTGCGCAGGGGGTTACATAATAAAAGAGTGACAGTAGGTGTCGGAGAATGGGTAAGACAAGAACGTGTACATTGATGAGAAGAGAACTGTGTGAGAGTAAAGTGTAAAGAGGCCGTAGTACCTCCCAGTCCGCCCTTTGATATGCTGGTCGGAGGTTTCTGAAATGGAAGGGGAGTGGAGAGATAGACTAACAGAAACCACAGCATGATCAGAGTTGCCAACAGAGCAAAGCTGCATAGCGTGGCAGGACTTAGGGACAGAAGTTAAGAAGAGATCTAGCAGAGAGGCTTGTCCTTCACTCCTACTGGAGAAATGTGTGGGAAAGTCCACCACTTGCGTCATAGACTGGGTGATCGCAAATTTCAGGATGTGGATGCAAGCAAGATCAGTAACAGGGTTTTCCAGCCAATTGACATGGTGTGCATTGAAGTCACCGAACCCAAATATGTTAGCAAAAGGGTGAGAGGTAATAGCCTCATCTGTGTTATCATATACTGTTCAACAAAAAACAGTTGGGAGAGGAGAGGTATCGATAGACAAAGAAAGGATATCTGAGTTTAGTAGAACGAGACTGAGGCATATGTATGTATAGTCAGGGGATTCAAGAGAAACCTCCCTAACCAAAGGGAGATGTTTGCTGACATAGACTCCTAGGCCATGCATAGAGGAAGGTAATCTGGGATCGAGAAATCAGAAGAGGAGATTGAGTGGTTCAGGTTAGTTTCACTGAGAGCTAGGATGTCTGGGAACTTTTGGTGGTGGGAAGATTCCACACTGGAAAAGTTGGTAAGAATTCCACGGATGTTACTGAAGGAAATGTTGAGAGGTTTAGGTGATTTTTGTGAGGCTGGTTTCGCATTGTATTTGTAGTTGTGAGTATTCATTGTTATTTTTTATAAGGCGAGGCCTCGAGTAGTAGTAGAAGGCGGTAATCAACTACGACATGTACAAGAAGAAAACTGGCGCAGACTGCAGCATAGTGTGGACTCAGAGTCGTCCACCGAAAAAAGTTGCAGGGTTATCTATTTATGTCCATTCAGGACGCTACGCAAGAGTTAGGGCTCCTAAATACCAGGCGAAAGCAACAACTAGAAAACTGCCAACCCGGTACCCTCAGTATGGAGAGCCGTTGCCACCGTCCACCCACATCTCAGGAATGTTACGAAAGCTCCACTATTGACGCCTAAGTAGAGAGAAGAGTGAGCTGGGAACCTCTCCCTGAATAGGAAACAAGGGATGAACTTCTACTCCTGAGCAATAGAAGAGGGTGGAGTATAAACCGCGCGATTGTAGGGGCTATATACTCTAATTAATTTTTTAAAATTAAAATTAAAATAAAATATATTTAAAAAATAAAAATAAAACATAATAAAATAAAATAAAGGCTATGGGTGAGAAAATTATGGCACATAAAAGAAGCAAAAATTGTGTCATGTAATCTTAAGAATTAAGAATAGTACATCAACTGTAATTTATTGTATTTGGAGGTGGGGTATGAATTACCAAACTTGTGATATAAGGAGTATTTTTCCCTATATTTCCATCTTGCCTTTGGTTATTAAAATCCCGTCTACTATTTACCCAATTTTATTTTGCCTATTTCGATGGTAACATTCAGTACTTATACCCCAACCTGTTATGCTTTTGAGGATCAAATGAAATTCCTTTTTGTTTTTCTTTCGTTGCATTATTGTTTTAATATGTTTTTGATGCATCTTCGTTTTAACCTCAAGGAAAATAAAGTATAAACAAATATTTATTCCAGAAACACAGTCTAGCATTTTCGATATATGATTTCAGAAGGTTGTCTTGAGCGTATTGCCAAAGGATTTTGAAATTTCGATAATCAGTACCTAACTTTGATCAGTTCAATAATCAATACCCTGACTGTCTGCTGACACGTTACTTATGTCATTATCTGAATACGGCGATTATTTGAAAAAGTATCATCATGATAATTCGGACATTATCTTTTGTGAAATGAAAACATGATGATGTGTTACTGAAGATTATTATGATGATGACGAAGATGATCTCAGCTGTGACGATGATTTTCATGATACTGGCTCTTGCTCGAGGCATTTATCGACACAACGGAGACAGGCCAATTTATATGCTAATGCTTGATTGCCAAGCAGATGTTCATTGTTGTCTTAAAGGTAAGGGATTTCGTAATGAAGCAATGAAAAGAAAAGCAAAGAGCGTCAAAGAGACAAATGCCGGTTTTTACTAATCTTATTCAGCATCGAATTGGAAAAAAGGTATTTCATGCTCAGTGATTAAAAATATAAAGAGACGTCTCCTGCCGAGAAGATAGATAGATAGATAGATAGATAGATAGATAGATAGATAGATAGATAGATAGATAGATAGATAGATAGATAGATATAATAGCTTGCTGTTTGTATTAGAAGATTCCCGACTGCTGGGTTGGCTAGCTAATCCCCATTGCAGACGCCCGCTTAGGCACACTTGTGTTTGTTCAACACCAACAGCGCCTACCTGTGGTTTATACTGAAACTATGCTTCTTGGAGATAACGCGATATTCGAACGCTCAAACCTCTCCAGACAAGTGACATCAAGAAGTCACTTTCCTGACTGTTATGGTTCCCTCCCACAATGAATGGACTCTTCCTTTTGTTATATACGATTACCTGCGTGACTTCGGGAAGGCAGTTAGAAAGCAGTTAGTACGACAGCAAGTACACAATTAAAGCCAGCTACGATTCAGGCAATAAACGGCGTCACTGAACCGCTTCGACTTACTTATTTCTATTTACTGTTATTAACACGTACATTGTATATATGTTCTTGTTATACTAATACACTGTTTTAAACCTCCCTTCTGTCTTCCGTGTCTTACTTCTGACCAAACCAGTGGTTACAACTTTGCGGCGAAATTTCACCACAACAATTCCACAACAAATTGGAGACAAAGATTTGCGTTAAGATTTGCCACAATAATTTGGCGACGAAGATCCACAACACTGACAAATCGACAATGGTGAGATTCAAAGCAGGGGTCTGTTATAGGAAAACACACCTATTCCTCAGATAATGGACTCTCCCTCCTATATTAATAAGAGTTAACAGGAACTACTTGGGAAGTTCTAGAGAGTTATTTAGACTTCTATTGGAGTTCAGTAGAACTACTAGGCAGTTGATATTAGTCGGCAGTTAGCCGAATACTAAGGAGTTAGTTTTCAGTGGAAGATTACCAAGTTCCTAACATTTTGGGTACGTTACGTCGATTAGCAAAAGACATAGCATAATTATATCCTTCAGTGCAAAAACTACTCTACAACAGGGTCCATGGTCAAAAATCGTTCTCACCACTAATTCACGCGCCCATGTAGACAGACAGATAGATAGATAGATAGATAGATAGATAGATAGATACATACATACATACATACATACATACATACATACATAATGGCATAGATGAACATCATGGCATAGATAGATAGATCGATAGATAGATAGATAGATAGATAGATAGATAGATAGATAGATAGATAGATAGATAGATAGATGCGAACAGACTAAGATAGATAAACGTGTAACATACTCGTAACTGATGTGTACCGACTCATTAAATGAGTATGACCATTGCTTTAGTTCTTGTGAGAAGGATAATGGCTCTTGAGGCAAGCAATGACTAGCAATGCATATTACCTATTTGTCAAACTAAGTTGTTCTGTCCAGTGCCAAGCTCTTTTAAAAACTCTATACAGTTTGCTCGCGAGTTTTCATGTGACTAAAACGGTTTCTGTAGCTTTTCTGGCATACCTCGCATCTATTCATCCAACCATACATCCATCCATACATGTTTTAATCATTTCGCCCCAAACAAAGCAATATAACCAGAAAGAGACAAGGGGGTGCTGCATGTGAAAGAAAGCGATATATAAAAATATTGAAACAGATGAAGAAATGAAATATAATTTAATCTGTTCTTGTTTATCTATGTAAAATCGAAAGAAGAATCCACAATATCATTAATCCTGACCTGAAATATCTGTTTCAGTCATTTTTTCACCTCTGTGATGTAGATTCCTTGTGCCTTTTTTATCAAGACTTTCATGGTAAGTACTCGGATGAGCTTTCCGCTGTGGTACCTAGACTTTATGACTTTAAGCGCGTACGTAATTCTTGTCGTTACAATATGTCGATTTACCATTGCGACCTAACAAGCTATAAGCGCAACTCAACATTGTTAGTTTGAAAAGGTTTCTCTCTATACCTTCTAACCTTAATGAAGTAATTTCCTTTTAATCTAAACCACATTCTGTAAGTCGAAATTATGTTCAAACGTTATGTTAAAAGACAAATTCCTTGAGTATAATAATTTATAAATGTTCTTTTTGTGTTCATATTTTCTTTAAATATTTCACCCCAAGCAAGGCAATAATGCCACTAAAACGCAGGTACCAGCTTGGAATGGTTTCATCAGTTTACAATTGATTTTGCTAGATTTAACCGTAAGTTCTATTCGAATAGTTTCTTTATTCTCATTTCTAGATTAGGGAACTGTCTTCAAGATCCAAGCTTTCCAGCCAACTTTGACATTCAAGAACTTAAATTCAATGCCAACCGTAATCTTCGTTCTTTTATGAGCCGTAACCCTTCAAGACGTAGGCGATCATGACGATCCACGTCCCCTGTCTCTAGTAGCTCATAATATATTTTATTTTGTTAATCGTTATCTGCTCTATTCCTGATTCTCCTTCTTTTACTCTTCTCGCTCTTTAATAATGTTTCATAAATGGCTACTACAAGTGAAAGAGAATCAAAATTATTTAGAAGAATTCAGAAACCCAATCCTAAATAAGAAACAAGGAATAGAACTCTACACCTTTTCAAAAGACGATGAAGGAGTGTAAAACGGTAATTAAATTCCGAGATGTTTCACGTATGTATTATTAGTTTGAAAAAGTTGATTTCATAACTTTTCACCTTACGAAACCGCTTTCGCTTTTGATCATAAACCTTAATTCATGAAATGGAAATTTTGGACGGACAGGTAGATCATACTCTTACGTTTAGATATGGTCGATATTCCCTACGTTTATACGACATATAAGCCATGACGACAGTCATCTGATTATGACAATTTAGCGAGAAAAGGGTACAGAGAACATAGACATTTAGATTAGTTCCAGTTGAATTCCTTGCATTCACTTACGCACAAATAGACTTTGTAAAGCTATTAATCCGTCTCTTCCCTCCAGTTATGAGTTAAATAATAAGATAGATTGGGTTCTATAGCCTTGGATAGCAAGCTGTCTACCGCAGAAAGCAATAGCAACCTGCTGCGGAATAATCTTCTGCCCAGTCAGTCATGTCAGGCATGATCACACAAAGCATGTATCACGTATGGCACTTAACTGACTGATTTATTTGAATAGATGGGCGTTATGGTGCAATAGATATCGGCTCGTAATGAAAAATAGGAAAAATCGAGTTCGAATTCCAGTTGAATTCGTTTTCTTTCCTTTGCGCACAAATACACTTGGAATAATTATGGACTGGATAGTAGGACAGATTGGGTTTTATAGCCTTGGTTGATAACCAATTTACCGCAGAAATGGCAACCTACTGCGGAAAAATCTGCCTTGTCAGTCATGTCTCGAAAGACATAGTTGGATACGCACAGACTAAGATATATATATGACTACGCATTGAGATACATGGGTAGAACGTGCTGACTAAGATAAATCTGATTAATGTAAAATAATGATAACATTAAAACTTTAGCACGTTTTTACAAAATTTACTGTAAAAATGTCATACGTAATATGTATTTTAACAACTAGAAATTAAATAAAAATTGCATGAACGCGAAAGCGATCTTTCGCTAAACAATAAACACAACAGATTTGTCATTCATCATAAGGCCAGTCCATAATTTCGACTTCATGGATGCAGTATTATTTAAACGAGAAAGCAATTTATTAAGGTGAAAATGTATTGAAAGTGCACTAATATCAGAATCTTCTACAGCGAATTTACCTTCAAGTTCAAATGATAGATCTTATTTTCTGATAAAAACTAATGTTAATATAATGTGGATTATTTAAATAGGGAAGAAAAAGGAAATAAAAGATAGAATCTGAAATATGGCGTCGAAGTTATGCCTTTAGATAAATCGTCACACATTTCATGTTTAAGATAAACGTTTCTTTATCGTTAGCGCTTATGGTGAAAAATTGTAACCAAATTGTATTTTCTTCCCCCACATATATAAATCTGATTCAAACGATACAATTCTTTATTAGTCTTCAGAAGTGTCTTCTTAGATGAAACGCATTACATGGTATTTTTTATTCTATTTTGTCATTCAATTATCCATTAGATAGATAGATAGATAGATAGATAGATAGATAGATAGATAGATAGATAGATAGATTCGTATAGACTGACATAGCTTTATTGAGACAGAATATGACGATTGACATTTCATTTAAACTTTTGAAAAATAAAGTTGACTGGTAAGAAAGATGTCGAAATTGAATTCTATAGTCGAGAAGAATCTGTTAGCATAGAAATTATGGTTACGTTTAGCAATTTCAACTACAAAGGAATAAAACCTAAATGCCGATCTTTAAATAATAATATAAATTTTAATAATAATATAATTAATTTATTGTGTTATTATTGCACCCCGTCAAATGACGCTGGAATACAAATAAACAAATCCCAATATATCAACCATGACACTTTATAAGATAAGCATATTCCAGGCATATGAATCACTGCCTTGTCCGTGACATAATGACAAACCAGCGCATAACCATGCAGAAAGTCCGGTTAGAAGTAATTTAAAATTGGGTCACTCAAACTACTCATTACCCGCTTGGGAAAATCCTGCGATTGAAAATACTCTAAGTACCTAAAAGTGACCCTCAAGTCGTCTTGATGGCGTAATACACCTTTTCGAGTATCCACCACATTCGCTCATGAACAGATGCACTGTTTGTAAACTCACTGAGGTTATTCCCAACTGTTTATGGTTAGTTATCTGACAAGTAAATATTGAAACTAACCATCTTAATTCCCAAAACCAAACCATCTACATATTAACATGTTCAGTCAATTAAGAGCAGAACTCATGAGAGCCATGCCTGAACAAAAATTCAATTTTAATTTAGCCAAATTTGAGATATATTCCTCTATCAATCCGATTAAATCAAACTTGAAAAATATTCCTGCAACAATCTGATTAAGTCAAACTATACAAAGACCCCGAACAATGCGACTTACGATAACTTTAGGACATATCCAGGAACAATTCAATTAAGCCACAATTTATCCAATTTATGCCGGAAAATTAAATTAAGTCAAATTTAGTTGGTATTCCAGAACAATCTGGTTAAGGCAAACAATACAAATAAATAGAAAAGGTATTAATTCGTCTCTTCCCTCCAGTTATGGGTAAAACAACAAGACAGATTAGGTTCTATAGCTTTGGTTGGCAACCAGTCTACCACAGAAAGTAATGGCAACTTACTGCGGGAAAATCCTCTGCCCAGTCAGTCATGTCTCTTTTGAGACATGACAACCCAACCGTTTATCACGTATGGCACTTAAATGACTGATACAAATAACACTAAAAAATCTAACATTTAGGAAGTATCCCGTAACAACCTAATTAAGCCATATTAAAGAAATATATCAGAACAATCTGATTAAACCAAATTTAAGAAATATCCAGGAAGAATTTTTCTAAGACAAATTTAGAAAGTATCTTACTAGAACAATTCAATTCGGTTAAACTATACAAATATCCCTGAATTCGAATAGAGCTATTTTTTTTAAATATTGCGGACAAACCAATTAAGCTAAATTTCGAAAATATCCCAAAACAATCCGATTAAGTGAAATCATACAATATCCCTGAACAATATGTTTAAGCCAAATTTAAGAAATATTCCAGAACAATCCGATTGTTCCAAATTTAAGGAGTATCAGAGAACAATCCAATTAAACCAGATTATACAAATATACATGAACAAAACAATTAAGCAAAATTTAACAAATATCCCAGTACGATTCGATTAACGTAAATTTATAAAGTAACACTGAACAATCCGATAAACTATAGTAGGGAATATAGCGGAACAATCTGATTAATCCGGATTTAGAAAATATCCATAAAGAATATTATTGAGAAAAATTTAGAAAGTATCCCAGAAAAATCTAATTAGATTGAACTATACAAATACTCACGAATTCAAATAAACTTTTGAAATATTCTTAACAAATTAAGCCAAATTTAGAACATACCCCAAAATAATTCGATTAAATCAAACTGTATAAATATCCATGAACCATTTGCTAAAACCAACTTCAAGGAATATGCTGAACCAATTCAATTAACCCAAATTTAAGAAATATCCCAGAACAATCCAGTTAAACTAAATTATAAAAATATACACAAACAATATGATTGAGCGATATTTAACAAATATTCCAGAAGAATCCAATTAAGGCAAATTTAGGAAGTACCCAAAAATACGATTCCAATTAAGCCAAACTACACAAATATCCGACATGAGATAAATTTAGGAAAATTCCCTGAAGAATTTGATTAATTCAAATTTAGGAAATATTCCTAAATAATCCCGTTAAACCAAATATAGGAAATATCCTAGAAAAATCCGATTAAACTAAAGTCCTTAATTTTTCAAAAAAATCTTCACTAAACTCTTAGAAAGTTATTACGAAAAGTTTTTAAACTTCATGGTATAACCAAACATTAATCGACAAACATAAACGTATATATACATTGTTAAATGCACACACATACACACACAGAAACATACACACATACACACACAGACACACGCACACACATATTGTCGGTTGCTTATAACCAAGTTTCGTTAAATTTCGTTAATTTCCGTAACATATATATATATATATGTATATATATATATATATATATAGAGAGAGAGGGAGGGAGGGGCTATGTGTAGTAGCGTTCGTATACAAATTTTGTTGGTTCCTTCTTGTTTCAATGTTCTTAAATGGGAAATAAAATAATGTAGGGAAATCAAGTGATACAAAGCAAAAACAAAAGATTTCTCTTCCTCTTTAATGAGATCCTTTTCATTAACTCATCACTAGAGTTCAGAAGTCTACGTTAATAGCATTGTAACTTTGGCTCTCTCAACTCTACACAATTTAAAACGCCATGTTCTTCATAACAATTTTGTTAACTCCCTTTTTTTCATTCTAGCAATGCGTGCATACGTTTTAATTTTCTTAATGATCTTTCCATAAATTCTCAATCAGTCAAGATCTATCCAATTAAGCATTGATTTAAAATATTTTTGCTTTCTCAATCATTTATTTTAATTTTCATGGTTATATTCTTAATCCATGAATTTCGTTCGTTTTCTTTTTTATATTCTTTCCCATTTGACTTTCTTTTTACTTCTTTTAATGTCCATCTTTTTTAATTTCTTTACTTGATTTCTTTTTTTTACCTGTTGTTGTTTTTCATTATTCCCTAATATATTTTTAGAAATGTTTTCTCCTTTTTTTACCAAATTAAATTTTTTTTCTTTTACTTCTTTTATTTCGTCATTCAAAATTCTACTTTTATTTCTTTCTGTTCTTTTTTTCTTTTTTAAACATTTTTTTCGTTTTTTTTTCTCTTGCTGAATTAAACTTTATTCTCTCTTTTTCTCATTCTTCCATGTTGTTCATTCTCTTTGTAATTCTCTGCTACTTTCTTGTCTTTCCTTTTTATTTTCCAAACACTCATTTTTTAGCAGAATTTGCCTTCTCTTACATTTTTCTTTCTTGTTTGAATTTTTAACTCCCGTTTTTCTTTGTTTTTTCTTTGATTTATTTTCCTTTTCTCTCTCTCTCTCTGTCTCTCTCTCTGTCTGTCTGTCTCTCTCTCTCTCTCTCTCTCTCTCTCTCTCTCTCTCTGACATTAAAAGAGGTAAGAGTTGATAAGAAAATACATTAGAGAAAGAGAGACTTTCTCTAATGTATTTTCTTTTCAACTCTTAACTCTTTTCTTTCCAACTTTTTTTATTCCTCTTTTAATGTATTTTTAGCATTTTCTTTCTCAATCTCTCTGTATGGGTTACTTAAACACTCCCTAAATTTTCTTGCTTTCTTTTCAACAGCATCTTTATTCTTCAGGCTTAAATTTAACTGTATCGTAAACATGTGCCTTATTTTCAATTTATTTTAATTTGTTGGATTTAATGATCTTGTTCGTTTTTAAACACTTAAAGGACATGGAGTTTTAACAAATAATTAATATCCCAGCCACTTTAAAAAAATCATGCTTTGAAAATTTCTTCCTCTATGTGTTGTGCTACTTCATGACGACATGAATGTTTTTTAATATCCCTTCCATTCCCTGCCCTATCGTCCATTTACACAAGCGCGTAAAGAAGGCTACTCGCTGTTTCCCTCTGCCCTCGTTTTATCCTGTGAGTGTCATATTTACTAACCTTTATTTCCTTATTATAGGCTGCAGAAATACTACCATATGTATAACTAATAAAGTCAATGATTAGTTATATGTCAATTATAAAATAAGTGGTCTTATACTTCAGGTACCGCTTAATAATCTGTTATTATAAACTGGTTTAATCTATGACTTGCTCTTCTTGCACAGCTTGTACAGCATCTTAGTTGCCATACTCACAACGTTTCGGCCGTTATCAGTTACAGGCTTCTTGAACTGGCCATCGTCATACTTGTTTGAATTCTCGTAATTTTGAACCAAACTCTTTCTTCACCCCGTTTTCGATGCTTTGGAAAAACTGAATGTTTCTACCTGAGTACATCAGATTTAAGATTGCAGCGTTAAAACACGGGATTGTCCAAGTGATATATGACTTAATGAATTGGCTAAATATAATTTGTTCCCTTTTGATTTCAATCGCCGGTTTGGATACTGCTGAAAGGCCAAGCAATAAGAAAAGGATTTAAAACTGTTAAGTATTCAGTGACAGTAATTGAGTAATATCCCCCAAGTATTGAAGGCGGAATGGAAACAATCTATACTCGTTCATTGAATAAAAGGTTCAGTTGAAATTTCTAACTGGGTTACCAAACACGACAAGAGTCACCTGAAAAACTCTATAGGCTATCACGGCCCGGAGATTACGACTACATGAACCAAAATGAGAATGCAAGGTATAAAATATTGACAATTCCTCATCTAAAAAAAATATTAGATAAAGATTATTAAATCAGTACAAACTGAATGGATGTGTAGTGTAGCGTAAAGGAGGATGTGCGATAACGGCTTGGAATGAGAAATTCGAGAACCGAGTTCGAATTTTAATCAGGTTCGTACATTGATTTACGCGGAAATACACTTAGGAAAGATATGAAGACATTTATCTCCTTCCATCTATAGCAGATCACACTGGGCCCTATAACCTGAATTGGCAAGTAGTCTACCGTAGCAAGATAAGGAGACCTACTGCGGGAGAATACTGTGTCTAATGAGTCAATCAAATAGACATGATCATCCATACGTTTATCATGTATGACACTCGCAACACACATGAACTAAAACATTTCAAGTATAAAAATAAAGATGAGCATGCTGGTCTGAATACTTTTTTGTTTTTTACAGTAAGATTTCTCATGTACAAGGCCCAGGAGCCACTAGAGGTAGACGGTCACATTTAGTGGTGGTTTATATGGGTAGGAGGGGAAGATAACGGTTGATTGTAGACTCGAGCAACCAGACTGGCAACAAGGTCCCACTCTTTTACAGTTAAATCTAAAAATGCAGTCGAGAATTCTTCTCCATCAGCTTCTTTTCTCGCACCTTCCGTCTGTGGAACTTCCTTCCGTATACTTGCTTTCCTGACGGCTACAGCCTCGAGTAATTTAAATGCAATGTCAATTCCTATCTGACTCCACACCTTTCCTCAATGTGAAATCAGTTCATCGTAGTAGTTCGGAGTCTGATTTGCAGTTTGTTTTGGAGGCATTGAATGCAACCAGCCAGTTTTTTTTTTCTCAGTGGGACATGTGTTAGAACGGAATAGAGGTCAGTTGCAAATCACTGATCGTCAAACCTTTTTGAGGTTCTCCCGTATATCGTCGTATGATCGGTATAGATGTTTACACATGCGTGGAGTATATTCTGAGATAGATCATTGTTGTAAATCAAAAATAGGGTTGGTTAGTCCAAGAAGTGACCCATGAAGAACGCCTGTGTTGACCGTCATGGCCTCGGATTATTGGGCGTCAGTAACTACCTTCAGATACCTACCTGTTAAAAAGGATTTTATAATAGTGAAATCTCCTCCAGTGATCCCGTAGTTGTAAAGCTTGTATAGTAAACCTTTGTATCATACCTTGTCGAAGGCTTTCGAAATATCTAATGTTATGGTCCTTCCGTTTTATGCCTGTTTTATGCGGTAAACTTTTCAGTTGTTCCCATGAGTTTTGGCTGTAGCGCATTCAGGGTTGACTGTTTGATTTTGTGAGGAAGGGGAATAAAACACTCCATTCCAGAAAGGATACATTCAAAGAAGATTAGGTCAGCAGTTTTGGAGGTAGTCTGTTTGAAGAATGTTAAGATAGAAGCCTTCGCCAATTCGGACCGAAAGATGTCCCAGTAAACCTATCATATTTGCCGAACTATTCAATGGAACGGTAATCGGGTGGATGTTTTCAATCATCCGAGTCAGTTCATAAGCGATGGAGAAGCCTCTGCAGTTTCTGCTCTGCTCATCGGTTTCATTAGTGAGGACTAACCACTCTTTGTGATAAACAATTAAGTCACTACATATGTGAAAGTTGGCCAACAGAAATTCTGTGAGGATATTGTCAATCCTCTTTGTTTTCTTGCCACAAGTAGCTTGAGATTGTAAACTCCTGCAATGAAACTGAGGCATTGATGCCCATTTCAGACAGGAAAAGGAGGCCAGGTTTAGAATGAAGAAGATACAGTTCCACTTCTGAAAATTGGTGTAGGAGATGGTATAACTGGGGCCTATTTTTTCGAGGTTAGGTTTGCTAGCTTTGATCGTTTTAGTTACTTTTAATAATTGAGTTAACTGAGCGAGGATATGTTTGGGGATCGTTAAGTGATATGTACAGTAGAAATTCTACGGAAGGGCCAGAAGGGGCTAATCCCCCCCACAAAAAAAAAGAATTGGAGCCGGCCTCTCGGATGCCCCCCCCCAACTTTTATAAGTGCCAAACATTTATGAAACTGATCAGTCTCTGATTTTGATTAGATTTGATCTTCAGCACTATTCTCTCAGCGTTTTCTTTTCATTTAGCTTTTTAAGAACACATACAGAGACCATTTCGAAAGAAAGACAAACAAAATAAAACAACCAGATAGAAACAGACATGTTGTTAAGGAGGAAAATAGATTTAATAGTCATATTTTCATATCTGAAGGAAGACGTTAATTAGAAATAATGTCCTCAACCTGATATGTAGATACGTAGGCAGTCAGTGATTTATGGCCGAGTAAAAGAATTGGTCAGTAATCACGCTGCTTCTCAGAAAATTCTCAAACCGTAAGTGCTCCCTCACACTTTCAGAGTTCCACAATCGCCGCTGGATATGTAACGGCGAATTATATTTGTAGTGAATTCTTCATCTTACGTATATTGAGTTGAACGAATATGATATATACATTTGTATATATTAGAATCTATGGTGGATAATAGAATGATAAATGTAAAAATTATATAGTGTAGGTATATATTAATTATAATTCTATTATACAAGTTATATAATGGTAATCGTACCGTATAAAACTGGAAAAGAAAGAAAAACATCTATGAAGGTTCTTTGCATTCATTACCATCAGTAATTATACTGAGAATCTTATAGAGATTATCTTCCTCTGCTGATTGTACCGGAAATAAGTATCGTTGAATCATTTGAATTCAATAAGACACATTACTGCTGAAACCTGAAAAAAACTATCAAAACCCGGAGCGATTAAAATGTTGTCTCTATAACAACCAAAATGAGAACAACACTTAAAATAAATCAATGCATAATAATGGTAATCTTTCATCTCCTAGTTTTAAGTGGTCTTCCTGTTAAGAGTATTTTATAGATATATATGTCAGAACAAGTAATAATTATAATTGCATTCGTGATGATATTTCTTTGAATAGAGTTAATACTAACATTTGATTTTTATTTTATTATTTCTTTCTAAGTTTTCCACCGACCGGATAATGATTGACACTCATGGAATTTAGATTCACTAAATCATCTTCCGGTGCACCGAATACACCGGCAAAGGGGCTGCTGCTTGCTCAGAATTTAACAAAAAGGTAAACACTACGCCAAAGAATAAGAAGGTAAAACCCGGTTGCCAAGAGTTGTTTTATTCAAGACTGCCTGTTTGAGTGATACTTGGGACAACTTTTGCTATGATAATGTAGCAGCTCAGCTTTCCCCCTTACCAACACCCTAGCCATCTACGGACCGCAATGCTGTCTATAGGAATTAACAGTGCAGGAACCACAAATCTATGAAAAAGTGTAAAAATAACTTTTTCGTGTAACATTTTCCATCTTTTACGACTTCATCGGATTAAAGTCATGTTTAGTTGATGTGACGCCCATGAAGAAGGGAAACTGAAATTTAATTTTTTTTTAAATATTTTGGGTATATAGTTAAACTGATTTTATTTTCTTTCTTTTTGTATATATATATATATATATATATATAGTGAGATTTCTTATGAATCCAGACTTTAGGAATACCACATATATATATATATATATATATATATGTGTGTGTGTGTGTGTGTGTGGTGTCCCTTTAAATATATATATATATATATATATATATATATATATATATATACATGGTGACATGAAAGTATCTTAAACAATCTTTACTAAACTGATCTGATTCTGGATATAAAAAAGGCCTCAGAGCATCAAAAATATAATTTCACGTATCTGATATTTATTTTTGTTGAAGCACAAAATATGTAGCACACGGCTAAAAATGGGGATGTAGAAGTCTGGTCTTCCTCTGTTTTAAAATAAATTAGCTAGCCACATTCACTGACCCAAACAAGCTATAAGTATTCCGCGAGATTTCTTATGTATTCAGACTTTACGGACACTATATATATATATATATATATATATATATATATATATATATGTCCAGTCCGTAAACGGCGAAGATAATCCAACAAGATCAACTTAATATAAAATATTAAGTGTTATATCTGTATAAAGAGCTCAATGGATGTTATCCAGAGCAGTATGATATTTATAAGGGAAAACTCAACACGTCATTTAGATTGGTTATAAATTATAATTTATTTCTATGAGCTAAATAAGTTCATTTCATCCGACCACACTATATTCGTTCCATTCGGTACAAATATTTTACTAGAATAAGCATTTCTTTAAAATGAAGAGGAAAACAAGTGAAAAGATTTAAAAACAGAGACATTGGCATTATCTCAGTTGGGGATTTAGACCAGTCGCGAAGAGATCATTCTTCTTAGATGTTGACTATGAAGTCATTACACGTCCGCTCAAAAGTTCATGGATACGTATACACCTGTAACCCTACATATTAACACATTTACGTATACTTATTTATATCCACATAGACACATGTACATACAAATGCGCCTGTGTTCATACTTACATATATCTCTTCAGACTCACATCCATCCATGCTTACATATAAATTTTGTGTTTGCATACTCACATATATTTTTATAAAGACATGATTTCCACGCGTATAAACAGTAATGCCAATGTCTCTGTTTGAATGAAAAGGCTTTTGAATGAAACTGAAACAAAAGAAAAACCTCTACTCCTGTTCAAAAAGCCGGAGAGAGGTGTGAACCGGATGATACACGAACCTATCTACTCTTATTGAAGAAAATTAATGGTAAATATAATATCAGAATATGGGTGAAACGTTGCCTATCTGAAGTGCAACATTAGGTCAAACATTTGTCTTTATATAGGCCTTGTACAGCATTATATGCCATAATTATATGCAAAAAGTAATAATAGAAAAAGGTTGAATGCAAAATATCTTGTATGAGTTCAGCTGGTTAGAAAAGACGTGTACCGTATATATGGATTTTGTTTTCATCTGTAAATGAATATATTGAATGCAATGTTGGGGGAAAAAGGACAGACAGTTTTTTTTATTTAGATATAAATATTGAGATCTAAATATAGAAAAAGCCTGCAGAGGAATCAGATTTTTTGTGGGGGTGGGGAGTAGTTTCGTGAGATGACGTGAAATAACTTTGTTTAAGTGTTGCTAACATCTTAACATGCCAAGTGTGAATTGTTTTTGTTTTTCTGAATCCCCATCTTATTCATTACTTGTTTTTTGTTCCGCATCACCTACAGACAGGTGTTTATAGAAATAAATAAAATCATATTTTCATCCCCTCCTCTTAATTCCGGCTTTCTGTCAAGAATGTAATGCAATGTGTGCCACTGTCAATTGGAAATGTTAACAAACATAATAAAGAGGCGTCTTTATTCACCGTTTCCTCGCATAGGGAACTAGTGAAATGCTTTCCTACAACCCACAGTAAGAATCAGATTTTCCAAATAGTGAGAGTTTGAATTTTGTATATTATGACGACCAACATCTGGTAAAACTTAAAGCTGCTTTCTCGTAACTGTTAATGTCACAGTTAGTGGTATATAAAGATATGTCTTGTGTTGAAAACTGCAGTAAAGAAATATTTGAATGAATTAAATAAATGCGAAATTGTTACGGGGAGAAGAAACAGTGCGTAGAGCCCTCACACTTAATTGCAATGAATAAATATTGGTCGTGATCTGGAAAGGAAACATTCTCTGTATAATATCGTATGCAAATTAGTAAACAAGTATAAAAAGAGAATAACTGGAGAAGTAAGGAGAGGAAAAACCTGTTGTCACAGAAGATACGGGGAGATGTGCTACGACTACTACTACTCACAAAAAATGCAAAAGATAACACTCTAAATGCTGACAAATTGTTTGCATGGCCAAGACTTTTTGATACGATAACTAAATAAGACCTTCCTTGACAAAAAAAGCGACTGTCGAAAGATTTCAACTTTAATCAAGATGAAAAAAGGAATCGACCATTGTTGTGTATGTGACTATGTAGCCATGGCATAGTCATAAAAATACGTATCTGACTATGTAGCCACGGAATTCTCATTAAAATATATATGTGGCTAAGAGCTACACCATAGTCATAAAATATGTATGTGGCTACGTATCATGCTAACAAATACTCATTGCTGTAAGAATGGTTTTGGAGTGAAGAATGGATATTCTACTGTTATTTCTGTAAATAATCGAAATATTATACACGACGCCTGTGAGGATTTTCAGTGGATATGCGATCACTGGAACTTGTGTCTCCTCTAATAGGTTTTACATTTTACTTTTTCCTAAATAATATAGATGACGGGGAATATATACGTTAAAATCCTGGAGTATTTATAGCACGGGAAATCAAAAAGCTAGTGACGGCAGTGAGATGGTTTGGTCAACGTACTGTTGCTTAAAAATAGTATCATTCGTGCAGGAAAAATCAACTCAGCATTAGAAAAACATAACGTAAGTAAATAGTAAATTATTAAATTACTTTTTGTAAAAATATTTTAAAATATCGATTCACTTTATTAAAAATATAAATTACATTACGATTTACTTTATTAAAAATAATTAAAAATAAAAACTGCTTCATATTTTACATAATTTATTTTTAAATATCTTATTTGAAGAAAAATATTCACTGATTAAGGTTGCAATTCTTAATAAATTTATTTTATTTGATTATAAAAATTTATAATTTTCTGGCACTGTCAGCGGTGTTGAGTTGGTGGCGTTGAGTTGTCTTGCATCGCACCAAAATCTTTACAACTTGTTTCGTTCATACCACACACCTCAATTATCATTACCATCTTAAAATTTGTTTTTAACTTGATTGTCATTCGAGCCTTTTATTAAGTGAACTCCTCACAACCTCTCAATCAGAGGCCTTACTGCCGGATGCAGTTTACCGTCATGCCCAGGACCAATTCAGTAGCGAACTGAATTTCAGTCACTGGTCATTAAATCGTAAAGGAATTTATTTTTGAATAAAGCAAATTGTTTTTTAATTGTTTTTTTAATAAAGTAAATCGAAAATGCAAGACAAAATAAAACAGCTTTTTTGTTTTATTATTTTTAATGAAGTAAATCATATTGTCATTTATTGTTTAATGAAGTACTTCTCCATTCTAAAATATTTTTCTGTAAAAAGTAATTTAATAATTTACAATTTACTTCATAAAAATATAATTAGAAATAAAAACGGTTTCATACTTTACATAATGTCTTTTTAAATTCCTTATTTAAAGAAAAATGTTCACTAATTAAAGTCTTAATCTTTCTTTCTTTTATTTGATTATAAAAAAGTTATCATTTTCTGGTGCTGAGTTGTTCTGCCGTACTGTCAGCGGTGTTGAGTCGGCGGTGTTGAGTTGTCTTGCATCGCGCCATAATCTTTACAACTTATTTCATTCATACCACACACCTCAATTATCATTACCATCTTAAAATTTGTTTTTAACTTGATTGTCATTCGTGTCTTTTATTGAGTGAACTTTAGTATATAGAAAACAAAAAACAAACGCGCCAACAAAATTTACGATGAAATTGCAAATGAAATGTTTCAGTAAGGCGAAACTTACCACTCGGCACGAGTCGGACGTAAATAGTTTTTTCGTATCTGGTTGACACTTTCACATTTTTTTAAACCGCCTGAAAAAAAACTTCATCATCAATCCTTGTAAAACTGGTTCTGGATATAAAAAGGCCTCAGAGCATCGAAAAATATCATTTCATGGTAATGTGGAAGGCTGGTCTTCATCTATTTTAAAATAGCTTAGCTAGCCACATTCGCTGACCCAAGTAAGCTATTCAATATTCCTTTTTTTGGAACATCACATTCTTACAGACACCATAATGCCTTAAGAGTCTATGAAATCCTAAATAGTCTCATATGTACAATTTGTCTCTGGCGAGTGGGGAATAAATTAACAACTTTAAAAATGAAAACCTCGATGAATATTTGCACAATGCATAATAATATTTAGATAGAACTAAACAAAATGGTGTTAGTAATAACCACTCAATCTATTACTATAGTGCAGTAGATGTTCCAACATATGATACATAGACCACGTATCCAAACATCAGCAGCAATTTTAGCTCACCATCAGCCACTGTTTCAGCCATCTCCGACAGGTCTGCTCCTCCAGCTATTCTCGCCAGAAGCAATGATATACAATCCTCTTTTAAGTGCCGTGTTGCTTCAGGACGGAGGTGATCATGGACCTCCACATACCCCTATCCCTTGTAGCTCTTACCAACTTTGTTCTTGGTATTTCTCTTAAACCCTGCTCTGCTGTTTCTTTTCTCAAGCACACCAAGTATGTCTTGCGCTGCTTCCCCCTGTCTCTTTTTCCATCTATCCGTCCTGTGAGTATTAGATTTTTCAAACATTCCTTCCACATTACGTGTCCCAAAAACTTCAGCGGTCTCTTCCGAGTGATAAGTATAAGTTTCTCTTTCGTTTCTATCCCCACCAAAACTTACTCACATGTTCAGCCCATGGTATTCTCAGCATCCTTCTGTAGAACCATATTTCTGTTGCTTTTAATCTCTCCTTTATCTTTGATGAGATTGTTCAGCATTCGCTACCATATAGGGGCCAGGTATCACATAACAGTCTAGTACTCTTTTCTTTGTTTCCAATAAAATCTTCCTGTTTTGGAAGGCGTCCTGGACCATGTCAATACGCCTCCGGATCTCAATGTTACACTTTCCATCCTGTAATAGAACCCTTCCCACGAATTTACATTTCTGCACCTGCTTGATTTTTGTATCCCTGACCTTTAGTTGACATTTTGGGCTTTGCTTTGGGCGCAAGATCATGCATTCAGTTTCTTGTAGTTTATATTTACTTCTTTCTTCTCGCTTTCCTTTGCTACCCTCTGTAAGAGGTTTTGTAGTTTCTTTTCAGTATTTGCTTGGCTGTGGCTGCCAATTAATAATCCTAGAAGGTTTTCTAGTTCTCTCAGAATTGCTTCACTGTATAGGTTGAATAGATTCGGTGAGAAGACACATAAAATACACAATCCTTTTCCGGACAGTGCATTTCAGCAACCACAAAATGGTCCTTTTCAGTAGCTACGTAACCGCCTTTTTCAGGATAACGGTTTTCATCAACTAAAGAATTGTCCTTACCAGTAAAAAAAAAACACGTTTCAACGACAACCAACACTGTCTCTCTCTCTCGACAACCCTCTTATCATCCTCTTCATGGGTATGATAATTATTTTTCATAGTTCAGTGTAACTTATTTTGTTGATGTATTTTCTTTAACGAAAATAAACTTTGCAATATATATTCGTTTTTGTCTGTTTTTTTTTTTGTTTTTTTTGGTAGGGAGGTTAACTCAATTCTTTTTTTTTTTTTTTGGTAGGAAGGTTAACTCAATTTTTTTTTTTTTTGTATTAGGTCATTCAAAATCTGCGGGCCAACATACCGCCCGCAACAGTTTTATGTGCAAGATGATTTTACTGTTTTGTAAAGTCACCAGATATCAATTCCATTGAGAACTTGTTGGTTGTGTTTGGTGAACTAGTTCACGCTGCCGAAGTACCACCGCGCAATTTGATGTCGTTAAAGAACATGCTGGAATCAAATCTTAAGGGAAATTTGTGTAAACCTTGAGTAAGATATATTTGGCGGGCACGTGAACGGCCAATTATGAGGGAGGTAGTCATAATTTTGTGGTTCTCATTATATACACATGGTGCTACTCAGCTGATAAATCTGTTCACTTGTTTCCTCTGTCTCACTAAATTTCTCTAAACCACTCCTTCAAGAAACAGAGCATGTTTGTGTAACAATTTTCGCTTATGAGAAGTGTGTTTTAGATTAGTAGCTATTAGATAGATAGATAGATAGATAGATAGATAGATAGATAGATAGATAGATAGATAGATAAACAGAATTAGATAGATAGATAGATAGATAGATAGATAGATAGATAGATAGATAGATAGATAGATATGCTTTCTTACAAGTATGAATTATAAAACAATATTCATAAGTTTTCTTGACAGTTATAAATCTTATTAAAATGTAGTTAAATTATACTTTTCACATAATTAAGCTCACATTGAGTTTCAACACTGCATAAACTTCTAGAATGGTGTAATTTTTAGCTTTGTAAGACAAGGGTGTTTCTTCTCACCGAATCTATTTAACATATACAGCAAAAGAATTCTGAAGGAGCTAGAATCCTGACAGGACTCGTCATTGGCAGTCATGATATGAACAATATATGATACGCAGATGATACAATGCTGATAGTAGAAACGTAAAGAAAAATACAGGCTAACTTACAGAAAGTGGCAAGTGAAAGTGAGAAGAAAAGGCTAAGCATAAACTTCAAGAAAACCGAATGCATTGTCATCAGCAAAAAGAGGACCCCAAATGCCAGCTACAGGTCAGGATACTAAAATCAATCAAGTGCAGAAATTTAAGTAGCTGGGAAGTATTCAGACAGAGAATAGGAAGTGCGACATTGAGATCCAAAAAGACGTATTGGCATGGTCAAGGACGCATTTAAAAGCTAGGCAGAGTATTGAGAGACAGGAAAAGTTTGTTGGAAACAAAGAAAAGAGTACTAGACTGCTATGTTATATATGTCCTTCTATATACTAAACAATCTCCTCAAAGATAAAAGAGTGACTCGAAGCTACAGAAATATGGTTCTACAAAAGGATACTGAGGATACCATGGACCAAACATGTGAGCAATTTCAAGGTTTTGAAGAAGATGTAAACAAAAAAGAAATGTATAATTAGCATCAGGAAGAGACATGAAGGGCTAGGAGGACATAATACTCAAAAGGCGGACAAAGAGAAAGAGAAACAGGGTAAGCAATGCCTGATTTACTAGATGAGCTTGGGCAAGTAGATATCGGAGATGGGTTTGGGAGAGATATCAAGAAGAAAATGGTATGAGCGACAAGGCATAGAGGCAAGTGGAAGTCCAGGATCATCTACGTCCTGAAAGGACATAGCACATAAAGAAGAAGACAGTCACAATATAGACTCAGCTGTGCCAATAGATCCGTTCGTTCTCATTATATGAGTATATGCGGACATACAGAAATATATAAAACTAAAGTGAACAGTTGCATTCTCGTATATACGCAGCTAAATAATATATATCAGCACAATCATATGATCACTCACTCACGTAAAATGTTTTGCACTGCGCATGCCCTTTAAAAACTGGCGGGAACCGTGTCGGCCATTTTAATGATTTTTCGTCTTTCCAATATTGAAGCAGAAAGTAAATTACTTTTACATCCGGGCCGGAATTTCATTGTCCTTCCTTGATTGAATAGAGTTTATTCGCATATTTTCAGTGAATCATTTTTTTCCTTTTATCACTTTTCTTCGTTTCTTTTTTGTTCATTAGAAAGAATATTTTCTTTTAACTATTTTATCTCTCATCGTTCTCTTCTTGTCTTTTTTTATCATCCATTTCCTCTTCTCTTCCCTCTTTTCTCTCTCTTCTCTCTTTCTTATTAAATTCACTCTCATTTCAAATTTGCTCTTTATTTTTCTTTGTCTACTTACTTCTTCTCACTTTTTTTACCCTTATTTAAAATGTACTTTTCTTGATTCTTTTTACCTTTCCTTTCTCTCTCACTCCCACTCTCTCTCTCTCTCTCACTCTCTCTCTCTCCCTATACCTCACTCTCTTTCATTCACTCACTTTATTATAATTTTACTTACCATTAATTTTTTTTTTATCTGTTTCTTTCTTTTTTTCACTCATTTTCTCTTTTTATCAACCATCTCCATAACCTTTTCTCTACTTTTTCGTTTCAAATTTATTTTTCTGTTGCTTTCTATGTCTACTTGATTCGTTTTCTCTCTCTCTTTATCCATTTTCTCACCACTTCTCTATTTTATTTTTATTTCAAATATGCTTTTCATATTTCTTTACTCTTCTCCCACTCTCTCATTTCAAATTTTCTTTCATTTTTTTAGTTTATTTATGTACATCCTACTCTTCGTTTATACGCTTATTTTCTATATTTTTCTATTTCTTTCTGACTTTCTTCTCTCTCTCTCTCTCGCTCTTAATTTCTCGCTGTCTTTCTCTATTTCTTTCTGTCTTTCTATTATTCATTTCTTTTTCCTTTTCTCTATCTTTACTCTCTTTTCAAATTTATTTTTCTGTTGCTTTTTCTGTCTATTTGTTTTCCCTCTCTTTCTCCTTCCCGCTCTCTCGCTCTCTCGCTCTCTTTCTCTATGTATGTTTTTTCTCTCTACCTCTCTCTCTCTATGTATCTTTTTCTCTCTATGTATATCTCTCTCTATGTATCTTTTTCTCCCTATCTCTCTCTCTCTCTCTCTCTCTCACTCTCTCAGTACTTCTCTTTCTTATTCTTATTTCCAGTTTGCTTTTCCTATTTCTTTATCTTTTTCTTTCTCGCTCTCGTTTCAAATTTTCTTTCTTTGTTTTGTTTCATTGATTTATCTACATCCATTCTCTCACCTTTTCACTCTTATTTTCTATATTCTTTTCTTATTTCCCTTTCTTTCTTTCTTTCTTTCTTTCTTTCTTTCTTTCCGACTAATCCGAAATCGATTTCTAAAATGAGAATTAATGGCGCTATTTTTTAATAATTAAGATTCGAATCTTACACCTCATTCTCTTCGGTCGCTAAACACGCAACCCTAAATCTTTCCCCTTCTCAATTTATTTCTCTTTCCTCTGCTAAGAGCTGCTTTGTGCAAGAATTGTAATAACGCTACGGAGATCTTCAATACATTTGCCTTATGATTGCGAAACTATTGCATCGATTCTTATCTCTGTCAATTTTATAACCACGGAACGTGACAATCGCTTGTCTATAATAGGAAGTGCACTGCTTAAAATAATCGTTACTCTACTCGAACAAACACCTGAGCTATTCCAAAAAATTTCTTACGGACTAGTAAAAGAAAATTAGATACTGATGTAAATACATATATTTATATACGAATGTATATTATCACCTAGTACGCTTTATGTACTTTGAAAATCTCCAGTATGAAAGTCATATGCAAGCGATGTTATGCAGTGTGTCCATAAATTATCTGTACAACTTCCACTGTTTATTGTAGCCTTTAGAGTTAAGAGCAATCAATACATTTCTTTGCATGTTAAAGAAATATCATTAAAATTTTGATTTATATAGATTTTGTTCTAATTCCCTTTCGTTTGTCATTTTAGGTAGATGTTTATTTAAAGTACTGCTCCAAGATAGCTGGTTTTAAATAAAAATGACAACACCACAAAAGAAAGTGAAATGTGTATGCTGTATAGATTGTACAGATAATATATTAACAACCTGTGTATATATATATATATATATATAGAGAGAGAGAGAGAGAGTGAGAGAGAGAGAGAAATATATAGAGTGAGAGATAGAGAGAAAAATATGTACATATATATATATATATATATATATATATAGAGAGAGAGAGAGAGAGAGAGAGAGAGAGAGAGAGAATTAATACAAATATGTGGCTTGCAATTTAGCCGATTGATGTTACCTTCAGAATTCAGACTATAGAGTTTTTTTAGATGAACACACCAGTAACTACTCCGTCAACTCGTCAGATAGATAGATAGATAGATAGATAGATAGATAGATAGATAGATAGATAGATAGATAGACTAAGATAGATAGATAGATAGATAGATAGATACATAGATAGATAGATAGATAGATAGATAGATAGGGTGTTTACAAATTATTCAATTATATACTTATTTCTGTGTTATAGAAATATTGCTAAAGATTTTGCTTATATAGATTTTGTTCTTTTTTCTAATCCACCTTCGTTTCCCTTTTCAGGTAGACGCTTTAAGTGCCACTTATTGATCCCTGACTTGTAGAAAAATTTTAATACCGCAAGAGAAAATGAAATGTGCATTCTGGTTTGTAGGGACCAAATCAAACACCTTGCTCTAGTATGAAGTGTTAAAAAGAATAATTCCATTTCTGCCTAGCACAAAAAGTTCATGGAAAAAAGAATTGTATTAAAGAAAACATATATACGTGTTTTATGCAACAAATCCTCTCGATATGAAAAAAAACTTTATTTTTTTACATATTTTTTCCAATGAAAATTATAAAGTTAGTTTCATCATTTCATTATTTTTGGAATGTTTAAAATTGTACAAATAATATATGGACACCTTGTATTACACGTTTTCCGAGAATTTCTAGAAATGGGTCTATTCTAAAATATTTTATCTAAACAAGAAACATATTTCATATATATCGACGATTCTTGATTAAGTGATACAAAGAGAAACAATATTATCTAATCTTGTAAATAAGATAAACAACATCGAATAAACTTAAAATAAAATAAAGTTGAATTTATCTTTGAAACATAAGCAAAAAATATATTATCGTTTCTTGATATCATTTTAAATTGTCTCGAATAATTACAGGTTTTCTACTTGTGTGCGCTTAGAATTTTGGAGCCTTCAGTATTTATATTTCTTAAAATTTTACATTGTAAATACATTAAAACATCTCCAACATGTAATTTTATATATAACACGAACAGCTTGTAAATTTCAATGTTTCTAAAACGAAGCTGCTGTCAACCATCACAGCCAAATTCTCCTGCCCCCCCCCCATAAGCATGTACCAAGCGAGTATCCCTAAAAGCAATACACTACGCCTCCTCCGCCTCGCCCTCTCTTCTGGTTTCCAATGTAACCATTACATTGAATCAATAGTTAAATCCACTGATAGAAAGGTTTGGTCACTGTGTCGGAACAGGAAGTTTTTTCGCCTTAATCCGTTTTGCACACATACAAATCCACCATCCGACCGTGCATAGAATACTGTTGTCATTTCTGGTCAGGCGCCCCTGCTGTTCATCTCAGGGTTCTCGACAGGCTCCGAAGAAGAATCTGTAATGTGATTGGTCCAGATTTGGCAGCTCGATTTTAGTAACTTTCTTACTGGCGGGATGTAGCTTCCCTTTGTCTCTTCTATAAATATTTTCATGGCTTTTGCTCCGACGATGTTAGGTCACAGATGCCCACTCCACAAGAATTTACTCGTGCAACCAGACTGGCAACAAGTTCCTACCATTTTACAGTTAAATCTATCAAATGCAGCCGATAATTCTACTCCATCAGTTTCTTTTCTCGAACTTCCAGACATTTCCTCGTAATTTCTACATCACCCCGTATAACTTTTTCCTTTCTCACTCTACCTTCGCAATTGTCATCACACCTCTATTCCTATTCTTCTCTTACCTTTTTTAGGACATCGCCAGTAACTGGTTCGTCTTTCTCTTCGCTCTCCTTCTGCTTAATCTTTTACTCATTTATGTAGTTCCCTGTGCATCAGTGGCGGTACCACCTTGCTTGGGGTGAAACGATTATAAAAATATTTGGAAATATTTTATTTAAGTTTGAGATGAAATATGAAAATGTTAAATTTAAAATTAAAATTCCCAGCATTTCTTACCTTTTGCGTGCATGTATATTAGTATCAACATAAAATCACTTTAAACCGATAGGGTCTTAAAGGACTAAATCCATCACACGAAATATTTTTTACACTTGTCATAGTTTTTCCTAAAATATTTTCTTGATATATCCAAATTTATATATAATTTTCCCGTATATATATATATATATATATATATATATATATATATATATATATATATATATATATATAAGTAAAACCTTTTAAAAACACAAGAAGCCATTTTACGAAACAATGCAACAAATGCGTTGATTGCCCACCGTAAGGATATTGATCCAAATTTTGGCATAAAAAATGCTACCATGTCTAAAGGAGAAGACAATTCATTAAGGCAAAAGTTTCTAGAGAGTCTCTTGAAAATTCATCCACAATAAATTTGCACCCGGGATTTTGCAACCTTTCGCCATTCCTAGCAGAAAATCTATTATCACAATGTGAGATATCAACCAAAAAAGTGATGGAAGCAAAAAGAATCTCAATGAAATCGGCTAGATTTTTTAAAAAATCTTAAATTTAAAATTCCCAGTATCTCTGGTCCTTCCACAAGTGTAATCGCATAAAACGTAACATATTTAGTCCAATCAAGTCGTAATCCACTTTGTGACACATTTGCCATAATATTATTCTTAATTATAAAAATATGCATATTGCTAACTTATATATATATATATATATATATATATATAAGTTAGCATATATATATATATATATATATATATGTATATATATATATACATATATATATATACTTTATAAAACCAGTAGCTACTCACGCATCTACGCATCGTTCATTTAGTAATGAATTTGAACACGCTCGCCTACTGGCATGTGTTTAGATTGTATATAACACGCTAAAGCCCGCCTTTCTCTACTGAACGCCCATAGCTCAGAGGAGGTATCGCCGACTTGTTAGGGTTTCAATCTTGCCTCGAAGCAAAGCAATCGGATGTCTAACCGTACTGATGAGCTGTGATACAGCAAAACAGATCTGTCTGCGGATGACTATATATATATATATATATATATATATGAATGATTAATGTTTTTTCTTTATTATTCATTAGATCATTGCCCCAAACTGAGTACTCTTTTCTCTAATTTCTTTTGACATTGTAACATCATGTCGCCTGATGTCGACAAATCGTTTTTGTTTGAGGCTTGAATTCTGCTGCACACATCAGCAGACAATACACTGCGCTTGTGAGCGGCCAAACAATCAAGATGGCTGCAAGACAAAGGCGAAGATTCTTGCGACTTTGTTCAGAAAACTGAAATGATGAATTAATCGTGTTTTCTCCGAGGGGAAAGAAAATTACATAAAAACGAAGCTAACGCTTACAATTTCTTTTGCCAATCAATTAAATTTAACACAAACTCATAATCCTTGTATGTATGTCTCTGTGAAAATAAATACATTTAATGTTTTTAGTCATGTTTCTGATCATCTACGTGATTTATTTTGTGTTCATTAAGATATAATTTCTTTGAAGTTTGTTATAATTAGCCACAAAAATGTTTCTGCAAATACCGAAAACATCTATTCATATGCTATATACAACATTATAGCATTTTATCTACTAACGTAAATATATTTTTGCAAATACCAAAATCACCCGTCTAGATGATATATACAAAGTTGTATACACCAATTTATAGAATTTTATCTACTAACGTATATACACCTATAAATAAAAGAATTGATATTTTAAATAGGATTAACAAAATATATTATACTTTCACGTTTTTATGCGCGTAAAAGAAATATAAAGTTTGTTACTTAAGTGATTAGTGTTACTTTAAGCATCCCGAATATAGAGTTTTGTAGATGTCATCTAACTTGTCAGGGAATATCCAAAATTGGTTGGATATATATATATATATATATATATATATATATATATATATATATATATATATATATATATTTACTTTTCTTAAGCGGGAAGGAAATATAGATTTTAGCCAAGGATAATATTTTTTCAAATAAGTTTCTAAAACTCTGTGAGCGTCTTTTACCTGAGCAACAGAGACATTTTGGCTCCACTCTGGAAGCATTAATTAAACGAATGTTTACACTGACCAGGACGATGAAAGCCCAAAGATTTCAATAATGTCATTGTAGGTTATTCTAAGTAACTTGTGAATCTTCAATGGCATACTTTTGGATTGTAAAAGGAATCAGATTTCCCATTTCTATATTTGAACGGACACGTTTCATTGCGAGATATTTAATCAAACGCGGGAGAGTAAAGCAATAAACTTTAATCGGCCAATTAAGTTTTTAATCGACGAAGTCGATCAGGCGAGTGAAATCTCAAAGGCTGTATATAAACATATTAGCTTATGCATATATCCACACAGACGCACAGACACAAATCAAAACCATATACACACATATACACAATCGTACATATACACATGTACATAAAATATGCGAACAACCCTCATACAAATACACAAAAATACATTTACACACAAATAATTAAGTAAATACACATATATATGCATATAAATCAAATACATAGAATAAAGTCAAGTCAAATTCCCTCAAAGAGTAAATAACACGAAAATAAATTCTATCAAAAATATTCAACACAAAATGAATGTAATACTGAAAATGAATTTGAGAGTGTTAAACAAAAAATCCTATTTAATAGGTAATTTAAATTTACTTTTATGATGGCTATAAAATGATTTCGCTTCTCTGGTTTAATTGCTGACTAGTTTTTTTCTAATTTTGGTTATTTTAATTTTTTCAACTAAGCATAAATTACCTCTATTTCTGAAATTGTTCGGGGTTTGAGATTTACCTGTAATCTTCCATTCAATCTGTGGGGAGGAGTTTCTGTCTTTTAAACCCCAGAAATATTTAAAAAGATCAGTTTGATATTTTGGGTGTTCAGAGAAAGATTGCTTATATTTGTATAATGTTTGTTTCCAGGATTCTGCATAAATTACAATATATACTTTTTTATCATTTTCGTATTCTTTAGGGAAAATTGTTGCTTGGTATATAACTTGTTTAAATTTGCATATACCTTCAACTGGAAAGTTATCTTTCACTCTACAGTTACATGAGAATTTACTATCTATTTACTGATTGTTATAAAATTTGTTTAATATTCTACTATTATGTGAATTAATGATGCTTTAAATGTTACTAGTGCAAGAATAGGTAATTGTTAGTGTTTTCCTATTACAAATCTTACTTAGTGGGTTATTTGGGTTAAAATGTTTGTCGATTAATATCAAAAAGTATTGACGGATATTAATATTAGATAGTTGCCAGAAAGAGAGGTTGAACCAAATAACTCTTCTTTTTCTCTTTTTAATTCTATTTATTTCAGGATTCTAGGTCGACAAATTTTTGTTTAGAGCCACTATTTTGATGGCGTTATTATGAGAAGTTTTAATTTTATCAACAATTTTATTATTGGAGGATAATTTATTGATCCTGGTATTTAGAGTGACAGGAATTTGTTTGATTATATGGTGGGGATGGTTGGAGTTTAATGTAGATTGTAGTTTCACTATCTTTGGGATAAGTTTTAAAAGGGTGATTTAAACGGTTTAAAGTAATCTATAAAAATTAGCTATTTTAAGAGTGGATGAAATTTTTATTTTAAACTCGAGTAATTTGAAAGCTCTTGTGATTTTCTTCTGTATCCGAGAAGATAGTGGACCCTATTAGAGATAGCAATAAACCCGTCAGCTTTATATAGACTGATCTGTTTGAAGTCAGTAATCCTACCAATTGTATTTAAAATGTAGATGCCCACTAAGCTTGAAATTTTAGCGAAGTCAAATGCGCCTACAGGGATGTCCAAATTATCATAATGGTTTTTAATCTAAGTGGAATTATTATTGGTTAATAACGACATTCTAGAGGCTAATATAACCTTAGATTCATTATCAAAGATTTCTATATAGGTTATATTAGTTAAGTTATAATCTATATACATGTACATGTAAGCACTAATTGTAACACAATATATTTATATACACGCTTGATCAAATTAATTGAAACAACTGGTTTAATTTCCTTATCTTTTCTCTCACCCTCAGGTCAGCCTTGAAAAATATTGTGTCATCCGAGATTGCGTCAGATTTTTATCACGCCCAGACACTATTGTCTCGACTGTCGAATAGTTGTCCTACGGTGATTGTCTGGAAGTTACCTCAAGGAAGAATACAAAAGTGGCAACATTGCATGAACACACTAGAAAGCCTTACAGAGAGATCATGGATATTGTTGGTGTTAACTGTCAGTCATGTCATCAAGACGAGGAAATAAACTAGATCTATCAATCAAAAATGTAAAGGAAAATGCGGTCTGAAGAGGAAAACGACGCCAAGAGACGGCATATATACGATCATGGAAATTGTGAAAGAAAGACATTATTTGTTTTGTTTCAATTAATTTTCACAAGGTTGTAAATCAGTCGTGCCTTATTAAGTTTCTTTAATAAGTCTCTCGAATGCCTAGACCGGTAGGCCTGAAAAGGATATCCATCAAAATAACACTTAGAATAACGAGAAATAAAATCAGATGAAGTTTTTAATCCATGAAATCACTAAAAATTATATTCTTTACATTTCGAATCAGTTAAGTGCTATACGTGATACACGCTTGGATGATCAAGTCTCGAAAGAAAAACCTAGGTTACAAAATAACTCATTTCCAAATGAAGAGTATTAAAAAGTTCTACAATATAAATGCATTGAACAACTTAGTATTACAACTTAGTATTCGTCTAATTTCATTATGACCAAAAATTAATTTATAGATAGATAGATAGATAGATGAGATAAGATGATGTATAATATTTTTAGGAGGGTCTCTTAAAGTTTGCATGTCTTTGTTGGGCATCTAAGGATTCCAAGTCACATCACTGTTTATTGCGTTTCTCACAATTGGAAGATTCCGATTAATATTTTGGGATATAAGACTCAATATATCAAGAAAAATATTGGGGGAAATATTTTTTTTTCATGTCCCCTGTTCTTCATATATCAAAATTTATATATGGTTATCACATACTATTGACGTGGCCTTTTCAACCATCAGGGATTCAACACTTTTTCTAACAAGTGTCATGCATGGTCTGCTGTTTACTGCTGATGATGTCTGTGTGGCAATATTCCTATATGAAGCCCAAGAATTTGTCAACTGCTTCACTGTTGCATGTAAAACTTTTAGCCTTAACATAAGCATAAAGAAAACAGAGGTAAGCCACCAGCCGCCTCCTTATACAGGGTATCAGACAACATAAACCAGTTCATGAATTCCACGACACTCCTATACAGATTGATGGGAAGAATTTCAAGTATGTGAAATCATTTACATATTTAGAGAGTAAGATGAATGCAAGTGAATCTCTTGATGATGAAATAACAAGACATATAATCACAACTGCAGGTGCATTTGGAAACTTCACTACCGCCTATGGATAAGATAGATATAAACAACAAAATACAGGTTTATAGAGCAGCCGTTTTGATCACACTGTTGTAACACATAACTCAATATGTTCCGAGTCTGACGTATAGATGGGGCCAATAATAAAAACATCCATGTGATTTTTATGACGTACTAACGTTCAAATGGCACGTGACAAAATTTGGGCCCACTCGGATTATTAGTTTACAAATTACAGTTATTTAAGTGAAAATAATGTTGCAAATTTTCAAAACAATAGAAAAATCTGAACTTCGTGTTTTGATAAAGAATTGCTTTCTGAGAGGAAAAATAATGTTCAAGCAAAGCAATGGCTTGTTAAGTGTTATGAACGCTCAGGTCACCTAAAATCGACAGCTGCCCCGGTAAACACAAAAAAACAAACTTCACAAACTCGTTTTGGCTGATCGTAAATTGAAGTTGCGTAAGATAGCAAAGGAGTTGAACATACCAAAAGGCACTGTATTCACCATTTTGCACGAACATTTGTCAATGGGAAAGCTGTGTTCAAAATGGGAGCCGCGTCTGTTCACAGTCGATTAAAAACAACAACGCGTCTACGATTTGGAGCGTTGTTTGCAACTGTTTTAAGGCAACAGGAAAGAGTTTTTGCATAAATATGTGTCAATGGATAAAACATGGATTCACCACTTAACCCCAGAGTCAATTTGGCCGTCAGCTGAGTGGACAGCAGCAGGTGAAAAAGGATCAAAAACGCAAACATCAGCAAGCAAAGTTTTGGCCGCCGTAGTTTGGAATGCGCAAGGTATTTTGTTCGTTGATTTCCTAGAGAAAAGAAGAACCATCAATAACGAATATTATATAGTATTATTGATGTGTTTGACGGAAAATATCTCGAAAAATGGCCACAAATAAATAAGAAAAAAATGATCTTCACCTAGACAACGCACCGTGTCACAATTTGTTCGCAACGATGGCAAAGCGAGCGGTGGGGACGGAATCCCAACCATAGTCTTAAAGAAATGTGCCCCTGAACTCTCCTCTGTCCTTTCTAAGCTCTACAACCTCTACCTATCTGCTTCCTGCTTTCCTGCCTGTTGGAAATCTTCCTCTGTAGTTCCTATATTTAAAAACACTGGAGAACCCTCGGACTCTGCAAATTACCTCCCTATCAGCCTTCTTCCGATCTTTGGCAAAGTGTTCGAAGCCATTATCAACGCTGAGGTGGTTCAGCATCTCACAGCACACAGGCTCCTCTCGGACAAGCAATATGGTTTCCGCTTCACCAGGTCTACTGCTGATATGCTAACGACCATCACCGAGTATATATACCAGGCCCGAACCGTTGTATTGGATATATTTAAGGCGTTCGACAGAATTTGGCATGCTGGCCTTCTATGCAAACTGCGGAACTATGGTATAACTAGACATTTGTTTGAACTAATCCAGTCATTCCTCTCTAACCGCACAATGAAGGTGGTATTCAATGGACATGCCTCCCAGAACTACCATACAAACGCAGGTGTCCCCCAAGGCTCCATCTTAGGTCCTACACTCTTCCTGATATACATTAATGATCTCCCTGATTCCATAAGATCCCAAGTAGGTTTGTACGCCGATGACACTACAGTTTACTCTCGCCTCAACCAAAAATCTGGTGTAGGCGTCAAAGCTAACTTCGCAGCCGAGATTGAAAAAGACCTCCAATCCATAGTGGACTGGGGTAAGAAATGGCTAGTAAATTTTAATGCTTCTAAAACGAAGCTACTCTCAATTAACCATCATCGACAATCGCACCTACCTCCCATTAGCATGGACCAGGCTTGTCTCCCAGAGAATAAGACACTACGCCTCCTTCAGCGGACCTCAAATGGAATGACTATATCGAATCCATTGCTAAATCCGCTGCTATGAAAGTCGGTTCTCTGTGTAGGGCCCGGAAGTTTTTTCCGTCTAAATCTATCCTGCACATATATAAATCTACCATCCGCCCGTGCATTGAATACTGCTGCCATATCTGGTCGGGTGCCCCTGCTATTCTCCTCGGGCTTCTCGATAAGGTACAGAGGAGGGTCTGTAATGCGATAGATACCGACTTGGCAGACCGTCTGCAGTCTCTCTCCCACAGGCGCGACGTGGCTTCCCTGTGTCTCTTCTATAAATACTTTCACGGCTTCTGCTCCGATGAACTTAGATCACTGGTGCTCCCTAGGTACGAATTTGCACGAGATACTAGATTAGCAACTAGATCCCACCCTTCTACAGTGAAACCGATAAAATGCAACCGCAACTTCTACTCCAACAATTTCTTTTCTCGCACTTCCCGACTGTGGAATTCCCTTCCACACGATTGCTTCCCCGACGGCTACAATCTCCAGGAGTTTAAATGTAAGGTCAATGGACACCTCCTAACACACTAACTTGCTCCCATTCTATCAAACACTCTTCCCATTTGCCCAACCCTCATCCTCGGTATCCTTACCCATCTATCACCTTCCTTCTGACATTTCCTATGTCTAACCACTCCTGCTCTTTACCTTCCCCTATGTAGCCCCATGCGCAATAGTGGCAGTGGAATGCCTTGCTTGGGGTGAAATGATTAAAAAAAACCCAAAAAACTACATTAATCACACTTTGAATTGCTTCCACATTTACTATATTCTTAAGATATAGCCCCCAGTGACTACCAGATGTTTGCAGACCTCAAAATAATGCTCCAGTGAAAGAGATTTGGCTCCAATAAGGAAGTAATATCGGAAACTGAAACCTATTTTTAAGCTAAAGACAAATCGTTGTACAAAAAAGGCATCGAATTCTTAGAGAAGCGTTGGAATCAGTGTCTCACTCTAGAAGGAGACTATGTTGATGAATAAAGTTGAATTTTTCCTAAAAATGTTTGTTTTATAAGTTAGGTCGGTTATTTATTGAGTGATGTGTTACGGCTCAGAATTGTAGACCTCATACAGATCCCCTATAAATAAGCTAGATGTCTTTCACAACGGTTCTCTCCGTGCCATCTGTGGCTATACATTTGACGATAGGGTTTCCAATGCCGATCTCACAAAATGCAACATTGTTTGAATTTAGACTAATTCAGGCAAAATTTTGATGGGCTGGTCATGTTGCAAGGGTGAGTGACGGCGGATTACCTAAATTCCTTCTGTATATTCAGCTTGACAGTCAACAAAAAACTGTTGTGCGGCTGTGCCTCGTGAATAAAGATAGGCAAAAGAGTAAACTCTATTCTGTCATTGTGACCCATCCTAATTTTGAGAGAGTTGCCCTGAATATAAATAACTAGAGATATTTGTGCCAGAGTAATATAAGAAATTTTGAAATCACTCGTATTGGCCGGCCAGGAGACGATAGACGAAAAAAAGTGAGTGTAAGTATTCATGTTGCTATATACGTATATCTTTTGCTGTTGCACAATATGTGGACTTGTATGTAGGTCACTAGCTACACTGAGATGTCACATACTGCAAAAACATAAACATTGAATGAGGTTGTCATATACTCATAAGTCGAAATCGAAAAGACAGCCCATCATAGATAGATAGATAGATAGATAGATTTCTATAGCTGGCCGCTTTTAGCCGAGTATGCAAATCTGCTAGAGTGACTAGCTAATATCTGGTGTCCAGGCACATTTGGGTTTATTCAATGTACGTTTTGTACTGCGGCTCTGCTAAGCAGACCTGGCAGTTTCTGTGAAAGAGCGCACAACGAAAGTCGGTACGCTCAAACCCTCCATCACGATGACAGGTGAATTCATGCTATCACAACACTGAATGTCTTCCAAATAGATTATTCCATTCAGTTTGACTCACAACGCTTAATCCAACTGTCTTGTTTTCAGACACTTCTCAAATGTAGAGATCGCAACACAAGCCAATATTATCCAGAAAGAGTCGCTACATTCTCCTTCCCGTCATATTCCATTATTGAAAAGGAAGTTCAGCGTCTTCCGCACAACTTTTAGGGTGGTGATTCTTGAAATGGAGGTATTGCTGGGTGTCTGTGGGTTTATGATAAATGTCTGTGATGGTGAATTGTTTTTTATTAGCATGTCTATTAGCATCCTCTACTCCCTAGCACGATGAATTTGCACAATAGCTGACAAAACGCTTCGTTAAATACACCTAGAAGAACTACAAAAAACTACAAACAAGAGGATACTCCAATCCACTAATAAACAAGAGTTTCTAACTGGCAGAGGAAATGCCATTAGTATTTCTCCGCAATCCAAAAAAAAACATGAAAAAGAAGAAACATTCTAGCATACGTTTCCACACACAACAACAACAAAAAAAAAACAGAGAATTATTTACAAAGATCAAAACATGCATAAAATTACTCAACAAAATGATAAAATAAAGAAAATCTCAAATACAACTAAAATAATTTAAAGCAAACACCAATCCAAAAATTTAAAAAATATCCTAACCTCATCAAAATTCGAGCAACACACAACACAAAAAAACGCAACAAAAAAAGATGTCGGCTATGCAACATAATAATAGACGGAAACCACTTTCAATTCAAAAACATATTTATATTCGATATAAAAACAAATCTGAGTTGCAACTCTAAATACCTAATTCATGCTCTAAAATGCGATGTATGCGCAAAAATATACGTGGGGACGAAACAAGGCCTGAATGAAAAAATAACCCTGCACAGAAGTAACAATAAACTAGCTAATAACAGGAAAATATATGTCTCCCAACATTTACATGAATGCAGTTGTGGTAAATTCAGAATAATGCCTATCTGCCAAAATGCAGAAGAAATGTTTATAAAAAAATACTAGCTTTTCCTCAACAAAACAACATAAAAACCTAAAGCACACACATAGACACACGGAATTCATACGCTATAAAAAAAAAACACACACACACATGTTAAATTCAAATAGTATCCCAAAATCAATAACAACTAAATGACCCGTAGAATAGAATTGAGTCAAAATCGCTGAAAACAATTTTGAAGTGTGAAGACAAAATCAAATTTCGCAAGTCAGTGAACAAAGTTTCTGCAGTCAACGAAGGTGACAGGAGAACATGACGTCCGAGTGTGAAAAAAAACTAACACGCACGCACACTTATGAACTCTCACCTACTTACCACTTGACATATCCATTTATACACGATACCTTGGCCATCAGAAAGTCTGAAGAGTGCCTACTTTAGAAACACGTGTAGCGACACAAATACCATTATGGACACGTAATATATACAAAAACTAAGCGAATAATTATAATAGCAACAATAAATCTACACTTTAAACAAAATGTTCACGGATTCTCGCACATTCTCTTCTCCCTCTCTCTCTTTCTATATATATATATATATATATATATATATATCTTTCTCTCTCTCTCTCTCTCTATATATATATATATATAGAGAGAGAGAGAGAATATGTAAATGTTTTTCCATCAATGACCTACGAACTTATATATATATATATATATATATATATATATATATATATCATATTCAATGCGAAATAAAAGGGTAATAAAATATTTCAAAGTATAAACATGATATATGTTTAAAAAATTCAACGAATCAAAATGTATCGTTCGACCTACCAATTTTATCACGACTTTAAGTGTAAAGAATTTATATAAACTCAAGGTGAAATTGTCACAACTACGTCTACAACAAAAAAGACTTGATTAATTAAATACAAAGCAATAAGATAAAACTTAAAGGAGAAATTTATTCTAACATCTGTAATAATTTCCTTGACTATTCCTTCAAGGTATACGAATAAAAGATTATATGAACAGAAAAGATTTTTTCTTACAAAACAGTACATTAAATGTATTAGTTTCTCAACGTAACGAGACTGATCAAAATTTTTATTTAAAAAATACTGCTCTAATTAAAAAAGAAAGCAATTTACTAATATTAAAATGTATAGGAAGTGCTTTTATCGCTAAAAGCTGCACAGTAAATTGGCATACAGGTGCATCACCTTTATTGGTAGATCTTCTATTTCAACAATGTGCGATATATAATAACAGTAATATTCTCAGCATCCAGGATGTGCGTTGTGGTGCAGTGGATATCGGCTTAGAATAAGAAATCGGCAGAGCCGAGTTCGAATTCTTGCTGAATTCGTTGCACTCACTTATGTGCAAATACCCTTGAGAAAAGTATTAAACCCTTTATTCTCCCTCAAGAGCTTAAATAGAAGAACAGATTGGGTTCTATATCCTTGCTTGGCAAGCAGTCTACATTGCCAGGAGATTAAAAAGGTTTTCGTAGGGTCAACACCGCTACCTGTAAAAAAGACAAGTTACAGAAGCATCGAAAAACTTTTCGTTGATGGCGGGGGTTCGTCGAAGTGTTATACTCCATTGAGAGCGATGGGGTTTTTATTTAGCATCCTTCTATTAAACCACATCTCTGTTGGTTCAAGTCTTTTCTTTATCTGAGCCAATATTTACTGCCCTAGACAAGGACTGATATCACATAACAATTCAGTACTTTTTTCTTTGCTTCAAACGAAATTTATCTGTTTCTTAACACTTTGCTTATCGTTTGAAAGATACGAGAAGCTAAGAAAAAATGTAAATTTATATTTTTAAATTTAAGCATCTCCTTTTCAGCTTTATGAAAACTTTTGACGGAGATCGAAAATGAAATGAATTGAGATATTATTCTCTGCTTATTAACTCGAGAAAATCAAGGTGAGAAGTTACCTTGAATTTAAAAAATAATAACATTTTTTATCTTAGGTATTAATACATGCACATATATGCTGTACATACAAGGTGATGGAAAAGTAACTCCCCATCTTGAAATACCTATAATTTATTTATTAACTATATTTTTATAAGAAATTAATATAAGTAGAAAGCGCTTAGAATGAGGTTTTATCAAAATTTGATATGGGTACCAGATTTTGATACCAGCTTCTTGAGCCACCCAGGAATCATGTCAACTTATTTCACCAGAAACATTTGCAGTATGGAAGGCTTCTTGTATTTGCTCTTTCAAGGATTTTTCAAAGTCTTGCTTTGGTATAGTACACTTGATTCTTTAACCAATCCCAAAGAAAAATGTCACAGGCTGTTAAGTCAGGACTCCTGGCTGGTCATTCATATATCTGAATAGGGAATTATTTTTTAATTACGCTGTAAATCTTAAACTGTCAATATATATTTGCAAATAGATACATCAACGAAAATATAAAAAAGGAAACTTTTAAAAAGTTATTGTTGTCGAAATCATGCATGTCTAAAAAAATACTTAGTTGCATGCACCAATAAATGTGTGTATCTTCGCTTTTCGTTTTATTGTTTCTCAGTCAGTGATGTACGTACGGGTGCCATTTCTGTGAGTGAAAAAGCACAAAGTTTTCTAAAAACTCATGCATGGCAAAGAGCTGTAGTTTGAATTTTATTTTTATTTCTTCCTCGATAAAAATTTATTTTAAATCTAGTTTTGTTCTTAGTTGAAAATACGCAAATCACAGGGCATTTATTCTTAATAAAATGTTCTTATTCATCCATGTTTTGCTTCCTTCTTTGCTTTTCAGTCGTAACTGCTCTTTTCACTATCAAATATTTTTATATATGGCTTTGTTAAATTCATAAATATAAAATGGTTTTCTTACTTTTTATTTCACGAACGCTCGAGCTTTATCTTCAAACATCATGGAATCGTTTTTTTAAAATAAATAAGAATCACGCCTACGTTTTCCCACTCATTGGTTCAATTCGCAAAACATTTTTGTGTTACGTGCTTAAATCCGTCAATAACATTTGACTAAAACAAGCGACCTTTAGTTTTTATATCAACATTTTGAAAAAAGTTCTTACCGTCTTTTAAGTTCAAATTGATATTTACATTTCTTTTAATAAATTCTGTTATAATATCTGTAAAATTTCTTTTATGAGGTTACGGTTTACGACTGATTCGACCAAAGTGTGTTTTCTCTGGAGACTGAAACAGACTTAATCATTTTTATGAACTGAAGAACAACAACTACTGGGGATTAATAAGATGACAATACGAAAGTTTTGTTGTAAATGAGAGAAACTTGTACTTTTTTCGATGTCATGCATAAATCATTTAACAGCAGTCTTGTAGCTAATTTTAAAAAACATTCCTTTTTTTTAATATTTTTCATAAAACTTACATTTTTTTTATTTAGCTCGTCAACTTTTACTCGTTGAAAACATCTTAATACTTTTCAGAGCTGTCTCTTAATTCTAATATATCTCATCTCCATTTTGGTTACATTTTTACCTCAATGATTAGTGTATGGTTCACCACAGCTTCCGAGAAAAACGTGTAGCCGATTATCATTTTACTTTAATAAACGAATCTATCAATAAAAGACAACGATCCTGCTTTCCTTTTCCTGGTCAATGTACTGATAATGAGTGGTCGGGATAAATGACTACTCATTAAACGTTTTTTCACTGTGTTGTGGTGCAATGGATATCGGCTCGAAATGAGAAATCGGAGAACATAGTTCGAATTCCAGTTGAATTGGTTACATTCATTTATACGTGGAAAAGATCTTAATCCAGATTTTCTCCATCCAGTTATGGATTGCATAGCAGGACAGATTGATTTCTGTAGCTTTGGTTGGTCTGAAAGTAATGGCAACCTACTGCGGGAAAATCTTCTGCTTAGTCAGTCATGTCTCGAAAGAGACATAATCGCCCAAACGTATATCACGTGTGGGACTTAACTGAGTGACTGATACCTTCTTCTCCCTTCTCTGCCATATATTTACATAAACTCGTTAGCTACGTTATTCACCGTTATCCTCTGCACCTTTTGATTCTCTTAGATTCTCCACACCCACTTTGCTTGCTATGTATACAAGAAATTTCAACTCCCTTTTTGAAGTGCTTGTTTTGTTCCCATTTTCTACAGGGATTACGGTCAAATTGTGTTGAAAGTTAGTTTCATCTACAATCACCGAAGTTAAACAACAACAAGCTTGGTTGGTACTTAAACGGATAATCCTTGGAAAATTATATATATATATATATATATATATATATATATATATATATATATATAAAATATATATATTTAAGAACACTGGAGAACCCTCGGATCCCACAAATTACCGCCCTATCAGCCTTCTTCTGATCTTTGGCAAAGTGTTCGAAGCTATTATCAACGCCGAGGTCGTTCAGCATCTCACAGCCCACAGGGTCCTCTCGGACAAACAGTATGGCTTCCGCTTCACCAGGTCTACTGCTGATATGCTAACGACCATCACCGAGTATATATACCAGGCTCTCGACAAGAACGGTGAAGCCCGAACCGTTGCCTTGGATATCTCTAAAGCGTTCGACAGAGTCTGGCATGCTGGCCTTCTACGGAAACTGCGAAGCTATGGTATAACTGGACTTTTGTTGGACCTTATCCAGTCATTCCTCTCTAACCGCACATTGAAGGTGGTACTAAACGGACATGCCTCCCAAAACTACCCTACAAACGCGGATGTCCCTCAAGGCTCTATCCTAGGTCCTACGCTCTTTCCCCGTTGCCATAACATCCCAAGTAGGCATGTACGCCGATGACACCACAGTTTACTCTCGCCTCGATCAAAGATCTGGTGTGGGCGACAAGGCGAACCTCACTGTCGAGCTTGAAAAGGACCTACAATCCTTAGTGGATTAGGGTAAAAAATGGCTCGTAAATTTCAATTCTTCCAAAATGAAGCTGCTATCAATTAACCACCATAGACAACCGCACCTCCCTCCCATTAGCATGGAACAGGCTTGCCTCCCAGAGATTAAAACACTACGCCTGCTTGGCCTGACACTCTCAGCGGACCTCAAGTCGAATGACTACGTCGAATCCATTGCTAAATCCGCTGCTATGAAAGTCGGCTCTCTCTGCAGTGCCCGGAAGTTCTTTCTGTCTGAATCTATCCTGCACATATATAAATCTACCATCCGCCCGTGTATTGAATACTGCTGCCACATCTGGTCGGATGCCCCTACTATTATCCTCGGAGTTCTTGACAAAATACAACGGAGAATCTGTAATGTGATCGATACCGACTTGGCTGACCGTCTGCAGTCACTCTCTCACCGGCGTGACGTGGCTTCGCTGTGCCTCTTCTATAAATACTTTCACGGCTTCTGCTCCGATGAACTTAGATCACTGGTGCCCCCTAGATACGAATTTGCACGAGATACTAGATTGGCAACTAGATCCCACTCTTTTACAGTGAAATCGATTAAATGTAACAGCAATTTCTACTCCAACAGCTTCTTTTCTCGCACTTTCCGCCTGTGAAATTCCCTTCCGCATACTTGCTTTACCGACGGCTACAACCTCCAGGAGTTTAAATGTAAGGTCAATAGACACCTCCTAACACACGAACTCGCACCCATTCTCTCAAACACTATTCCTATGTACCTCCTTACTCGTCTATCAACCTCCTTCTGACATGTCCTATATCCAATCGCTCTATGTAGCCCCCTGCGTTATAGTGGCAGTGGAATGCCATGCTTGGGGTGAAATGATTTTTAAAAAAAATAAACGATTCAGTAAACTCGAATGTGTAGGTGGTGTAACGAAGATCTGCACGGAACTGGAAATCGAGAGTCGAGATCAAATGCCAGTCGGGTTCTTATATTCACTAGCGTGCAAATACCCTTTGGAAAGATATGAATCCACCTGTCCTTCCACTCCACCAGCTACGGGTTCATTAGTAGTTTTTTCATCAGTAAATCATTATTATCTCCTCAAAATTCTTACAATCAAAATTATTTTCTGGATTTAAATAACATACAAAAAGCCATCTTCTGTAACACTTCATTATTGCTCATGTTTTATCTATAGTATTCTCAGCATCCTTTTGTAGAATCGCATCATCTCCCGTCTTCAATTGTACGAAATTTTTTCAGTATTCCCTATCTTATAGGAGGATTGATATTACATTCAACCCTTTTTCTTTCTTGTTAACGAAATATTCCGTTTTCTTGATGTTTTGCTTGGCTTCTGGATATATTTTGCTATTCCAATGTGCCTCGGTATAGCTTCTAGATATATTTTGCTATTCCAATGTGCCTCGGGATCACTTTGCATTACCGTCGTCTGGTACAATAGATGGGTGAATTTATGAGACTAATTGTTCATGTGTACAATTCGTAGTTCTCACCCTGAAATTTCTCTCTTGCTGACGCTTATGTACTATTTTTGAGCAGTTAATAGAGTTTTTTTATTGCTTTCATTTATAATTTGTGTATTAGGTCTTGTAATTTCTTTTCTGAGTTCCTGTTGGTCGCAAACTAAATGCTTTTTAATGGTCAGTCATTTAGTTTGCTCCTACCCAAACTTATTAACAAATTCTACAGATGCTTACTGGGATTTTATCCTAGCCGATAAAAATGAACAATTTTCTGTTTTTATTGTCGCATTTTTGTACTTTCTTCTCTTGAAATGAGGAGGCAATAAGCACTTGTCTGTATTTCGTTTGCATGCATGCGAACACTATTCTTACTTTGAGAATTTTTGCTTTATCACTATCATATAGTTGCTTTCCTTACGACTTGCATTATATATACATACATAAATATATATATATATATATATATATATATATATATATATACAGGGGCCCGACAATATTTTTCGGACACTTGAGTATTCGACTTTCCGAGTACCATAGAGTGGCGAAATTCCTTCAATAAAATAGCATAAACATATAAAGACAATACCTGTAATAAAAATGGAAGAAAATCGATTAGGTAAGGAAAAATATTTATTTTTCATCATTTTTTAAAAAACACACGCGACATTATTTTTCGGACATCGTTGAAAAACTGTTAATAGTCTGTAATATCACCTTTCTTCTCAATAACTTTTATCAATCTCTCTTCATAATGATCAAACATATGCACAATAACATCTCTACGTGTTTCTATTAGCTGTTTTTTTGGCATCTAGTATCCGTTCCCATAGTTGAGCCTCTTTCGTTATTTCAGGTCCATCATTGACAAGTTGCGCAAACATTTCCCAAACATTATCTATTAAATTTAGATCTGGGCTTTTTGCAGGTCATTCCAAAGTAGTCATATTCACTTTAGCCATCCAGTCTTTCATGAGTTTTGACACATGGATGCTGCAATTGTCGTCTTTCATGAGTTTTGACACATGGATGCTGCAATTGTCTTGCTGTAGAACGAAATCATTCTCTATCTCTCTTCTTATCCTTGGTAGGGCTTTCTCGTCCAGCAACTGTTTGTAGCTTTCGCTGTTCTGTCGTCCTTTCAGCCACTCCAACCATATATTTCCATTAGCAAAGATCATACCCCAAACCATAACTCCTCCTCCTCCCATCTGTCATTTGTTCAGTACAGCAGGCTCACCCCTTCTCGACCGAGTACACCATCCATCGGGCCCATCAAACTTGAAACGCTTCTCATCAGTAAATATAACCTTCTTAAAATCAACATGCTTTGTTAACCACCTTTTAGCACACTCCAGTCTTGCTCCTTTGTGTTTCTTTGTTAGTGTAAATTTTTTCTTAGCCTTTGCATACTTCAAACCAATCCTATGCAGCGTTCTTTGTACTGTTCGGACGTTTACATCCAATTCACATTTCTCCTTCACTTTTCTTGCTGTAACTTTTTCTCCAGATGTCAAAAGCCGTGTCACAGTCCTCTTCATTCTCCTTTCAGTCCTCTTGCCAATTGAGCTTTTCCGTCCTCTCTTCTTTTTCCGCTCGGAGTTTGTCTTCAGCATGTATTCGACCGTTGATTTAGACAGCTTCAAATCCATGGCGATCCTTCTGATGCTGAGGCTATCATCCCGCTTCTTCCGTGCCAAACAAACGACTTCTTTTGAATGCATTTTACCTCATTAAACTTAATTGTTTTGCCAGTAAAATAGAACAGATAATTGATTCTAATGATGACAGCTAAGTGTACAAGCAGAAAATTTGCATACAGCAACATATACATGAACTTAGCTCTTAATAAAATAGGATTTTTTGTCATGTCCGAAAAATAGTGTCGCGCAAATTTTCGCAAAAATCACAAAAAACTAAAATTATCAAAGCCAAACTAAAAAAAAATGATTACATTAGTAGTGGATTTTCTCTCCTCAACTACGTACTTACATTCTCAAATGTTTTTGGCACTAGTAACCACCATGAAGTACTTTTTTCAAAGTGTCCGAAAAATAATGTCGGGCCCCTGTATATATATATATTTTTTTTAATCGTATCACCCCGAGCAAGGCAGTAACGCCACTGATGTGCAGGGGCTACTTAATAGTGAAAAGATTGGAAAAGAGAATATATATATATGTGTATATATATATATATGTGTGTGTGTGTGTGTGTGTGTGTGTGTGTGTGTGTGTGTGTGTGTGTGTAGATTTTCTCTTTTCCAATCTTTTCACTATGTAGATAGAGAGATATTGTTTTCTCGTATTAATTTCTCCTGTATTTTTCTCTTGTTGTTCATTGAAAATTTTATCAATTCCGCTTAACTATGATCAATTATTCTACACTTTGCCATTAACATAGCTTCATCTTCGTATATTATTTTACGACTGCGTCAGCCAGTCATAAATACTGTTAAGTTTTCGTGTTCTATTAGAACTGCTACATTGTATAGTTTGAATAAATGCAGTTTGAAGAAGCATTCTTGACTTACGCATATTTCATTAAAAGAAATAAATACAGAAAAAATAATACGACAGAAAACAGTATCTATCTATCTTTCGTCCGTGCATTGAATACTGTTAGTGTTACCTCATCTGGTCGGGCACTTCTGTTATTCGTCTCGGGGTGCTCGACAAAATTCATAGGGTTATTTGCAATATAATCGACTCCGATTCGGCAGCCTGACTTCAGCTACTTTCCCACCGTCAGGATGTGGCCTCCCTCTGTCGTTTCTACAAATATTTTCACAGCTTCTACTCTGAGGAACCTCTCTTCCTTGTGCCCCCTTTATACAAATTTATACGGGATACTAGACTGACAACTAGTTCCAACCCTTTTACAGTGAAAAAGTCAAATGTAACCACATCTACTCTCAGGTTTTTTCCTCTCACTTCCCGCCTTTGGAACTCCCTTCCGTACACTTGCTTCCCTGATAGCTATAATCTCCAAGAGTTCAAGTGCAACGTCAATTGCCATCTTTTATCCCCTTGATTCCCATCTTCTCTTATCCTTTTTCCAAACCTCTGTATCTTGTTCCCCTTTCTTTTCACTCTTCTCTCTTGTAATCCTCTGTGCACCAGTGGCAGTACTGCCTTGCTTGGGGTGAATCGATTCAAAAATCTATTTCTCTCTCTCTCTCTCTCTCTCTTTCTCTCTCTCTCTCTGTCTGTCTTAGTCTCTCTCTGTCTCAGTCTCTCTCTCTGTCTCTCTGTCTCTTTCTTTCTCAATATGTGTGTGTGCATTTTTTATATAAGAGTGACCAGATTAGAGCATTTAGGATGTTATCAACTAAAAATTTACAAGTAGGAAGAGAGAGAGACATCGTATTTAAATTTGCTATTCTTGGGAGATTTCATAATTAAATCTGATCTTTTTGGAAGGCATCGTATGAAATTAAATTTTCGTGGTAGACATTAGACTTAAATTTTCTCTTCTTGGGAGGCAACTTATTTAAATTTTCTCATCTTAGTAGGCATTGTATTTATTTAAACTTGCTTTCCTTGGTGGGCATTGTACTTAACTTTGCTTTCTTTGGAAGGCATCGTATATAAAGTTGATCTTCTTTGGAGGCATTGTATTAAAGTTTGCTCTACTTGGAAGGCATTGTATTTAAATCTGATCTTCGTGGTAAGCATTGTATTTAAATTTGATCTTTGTGGTAGATATCGTATGTAAATTTCCTCTTCTTGAGAGGCATTTTATTTAAATTTGCTCTCCTTATGAGATCTCTGGTATAAAATTGATTTTCTTTAGAGGTATCGCATTTAAATTTGACCTTCTTGGGAAGCATCGTATGTAAACTTGCTTTTCTTGAGATGCATTGCACTTAAATTTGCGAGTGATCGTATATAAAATTGATCTCCTTTAGAAACATCGTATTTAAATTTGTTTTTTGTTTCTGGGGAGGCATTGTATTTCGATTTACACTTCTTCTGTGACATCGTACTTTAATCTGCTCTCATTGGAAAGCATCGTATATAAAACTGATCTTTTTTAAAGGTATCGTATTAAAATGTGCTCTTCTTGGAAAGCATTGTATTTAAATTTGATCTTTGTGGAAGGTATCGTATGTAAATTTGCTCTTCTTGAAAGGCATTTTATTTAAAGTTGCTCTCTTTGGGAAAAATCTTGTATAAAATTAATCTTCTTTATTGGCATCGCATTTAAATTTGATCTTCTTGGAAGGCATTGTACTTAAACTTGTTCTTCTTGTGATGCATTGTATACAAAATTGATATTCTTTAAACTCATCGTATTTAAATTTGGTCTTCTTGTGAGACATCGGATTTAAATTTTATCTTCTTGGTAGGCATTGTATGTAAATTTGCTATTCTTGTAAGGCATCGAATTTAAATTTGCTTCTATTGCGAGGCATCGCATTTAAAATTGCTTTTCTTGGAAGTCATTGGTTTTAAATTTGCTCTTTTTAGGGGGTATCTTATTTCAGTTTCTTTTCTTGGTAGGCATTGTATGTAAATTTGATATGCTTTGGAGATATTGTATTTACATTTGCTGTCCTTTGAAGATGTTGTATATAAAATTGATCTTTCTTAGAGTTATCTATTTAAATTTTATTTTCTTGGGAGGCATCGCATTTAAAATTGCTTTTCTTGGAAGACATTGATTTTATAATTTGCTCTTCTTGTGAGGCATCGTATTTAAAATTGATCTTCTTTAGAGACATCGTATTTAAATATGATTTTCTTGATAGGCATCGGATGTACATTTGATCATCTTGATACGCATCGTATTTAAATTTGTTCTTCTAGGGAGGCATTGCATTTAAATTTACTTTCCTTGGGGGACATTGTATCTAAATTTGATAATGGGAGACATCGTATTTAAATTTGCTTTTCTTGTGGGACATCGTATTTAAATGTGTTTCTTTTGGGAAACATCGAATTTGAATTTGCTTTTCATGGGAGGCATCGTATTTAGATACACACATAATAAAACTTGACAATCTAAGTGTAATAACAGACAGCAGAATGTGTGACACAGTTTCCACAAACTTTGAAATTCCTACTTCTTAATTTTCAGTGAATAAAATTTTAACTTCTCTAAACTAACCAGAAAATGATTTCAGAGACGTTTTCAAGAATAATGTCTTAAAATATTTCTATATATATAATCTGAGCAGGGAAGAACCTTTCAGAACGCAAAATATTTTCGTATTATGCAGTCCTTAATTTTTTAGCATCTAATTAGCCGTCATTCAGAATGGACTACCTGAAAATTATTCTTTCATTCTATTCTGTGACTTTTCTAAAGAATCAACTCACGAGGACTCAACTTCTTTATAATTACGGATTAACAACTAAATATAATTTTTAGTTACCTGAAATATTTTATTAGGTTTGTCTCAAATAATTCCCGTTTTGGGGAAGCAATAGTAATAATGAAGATATCATCTTCACTGATTCTTAAATATATCAAATGATGAAAAATGGATTATATGCAACAATGCTCAACGCAAAAGTTAGTTGACTGGCAAGGATAAATCTCCGCTCCCGGCCCCAGAAGCTGAATTTCATTGAAGAAAATTAATGTTATATGTATAACGGGATTTTTATATCATTATTCATCTAGATTTCTTAAAATGTATGTTTCTTTAATTATTTCACTTCAAGCAAGGTAACAAAGCCTCGAAGACACAAGGGGGTTACTGAGTGGAAAAAATAAGAAAAAGAAAAACATTAAGGAGTGAGAACAATAAACGAAGAGGAATCAACAAGAATCAAAAAGACAGTAGATAACGACATTGCATTTAAATTTTTGATCAAAATTGGCTGGAAAGCGAAAATCCTGTGGAGAGTTCTACAGGATAGAAATACGGGAAAAGAAACTGTTACAAAATAACATTTTCTTACAGTGAGGTTCATCCTGTATAAGGGCCAAGAGCCACTCGAAGTAGATAATTAAAAAGTAAGAGGCACAGATTATGCGGATTTGGTGGGAGGAGTTAAGGGTTAAACCTAGACATTATAACTATAAAACTGCAGTGATCTGAAAAAGATCCTCTTGAGAATCGGTACAACAGAATAGTAGTCAGTGAGAAGAAACTGCTTCAGTGAAATTTACTTTTCAACACCGGAATTTGGATTGGTTCCATGATGGGTCCTGGCTGTGAAAGTTAGAATTGTTGTAACTAAGGAATGTAGTTCTTCAGAGCACTTTCCATGAAAATAGCAATATGGCAGTTAAAAGCTTACAACGTTCCGTCTGAGAGAGAAGGATCGTTCGTTGGAAAATGATTTGTCACTCACAAGGACTTTGAGAAGCTTTTTAATTCTATTAAGACTGGAAACTAAGAACTAGTAAAACTCCCCCCAGATATGATAGTACTACTTCATTTTAGGCTTGATGTGACTCTTGTAAAGACTGAAAATACCAGGAGGATCGTATATACGAGTTCCACTTGGGTTTTGAGTTGCATTTAAGGCTCAAGGCCCAAGGCTCAAAGCACGAGGTCTTCCTTAGAAGATATTCATTCATCGTGAATAGTGCTAGTATATGTACCCGTCAATGACTTACGGTTAAATAAAATTTATACGTCTAGCAACTGAAAATTGACCTAAAAAGATATGATTAAAAAGCTCGCCAGTAGGTAAAACATTGCGCTTCTTCATGACAATGCAAAGCTGCATACAGCAAGAACAACACAGGAAAACAATTAGGAACATGGTTATTCTGTACTATCTTACCTGCCATTCACCTGACTTTGCACCAGCTGATTATTACCCTTTTCGGTCGCTGCAAAAAGCTTTGATGGGTAAAACTTTCTCTGGCGAGAAACAGATTCAAGAATTCGTCGAAAAACTTTTTGTGAAAACTTGCGGAAATTTACTCAATAGGTATCAAAAAGTTGCATGATAAGTGACAAGTCATCACAATGGTAAATATGTGATTGAATAAAATGTAATTGTATTTTAACACTCACCGTAATATATATATATATATGTGTGTGTGTGTGTGTGTGTGTGTGTGTAAGGAGGGCTTATTTTGAATACATATGTACACTTGTATTCACATCAAGATGCATGCTGTCATTTGTCCTGCTGCGTAAGTGGATACACTCATGAATACGCTGTAGGAATTCACTTCTAAAGAGAGAAACTAAGCTTATAAGCAGAAGCAGAATACCGACATACTTCACTGCACAACGATTCTATCATTCAGACACCACGCCCGAGAGATTTATTAATAAAAATACAAAAGCAGAAAGTACATACAACACACACACACACACACACATATATATATATATACAAAATCTTTAAAAAGATGATAGCAATAAAATGGTGTTGAAAAGAAATCATAATTGGTGAATAGAAAATATTAAAGCATAATAGTTGCACAATTGAACAACGGTTCGAATGGAGGCCATTGACATTGGCAAACATGGCGGTTGTCGTGTGCAATAGGGAACGCCTGTGGCATGATTGGGGTTCAATAGAAAAGTTGGAATTTCTTTAATAATGGCGGAAGGAAGTAAAGAATTTTGAGAAGACTGTGATAAAGAAAGGAACGACAGAATGAAATGAATGTGAAAAGAGAAAATTATTTTATTTGACGTGATGCAACAAAGGCTTAAGAAAATAAAAGTAAGAGGAAAACCGAAACGAAACGGAAAATAGTGCTAAATGTTTCGTATAAGATAATTCAGATAATTAAGAACAATAATTTGAAAGTGAAATGAAAAAGAGAAAAAACTGGAATATATCTGGAAAACATTATCGGTAAATGAGAATGCGTAACGAAAAATTAGAAAAAAATACGAATGAGTTAAAAGAAAATATTAAAAAATAAATGTAAAAAGAAAAATGTGAAATACGTAAAGATTGATTATATGGACTGAATATCTTTTTCAAAAAAGTAAAAAGAAAGAAAGAAAGAAAGAAAATGAAATACATTTTACTTTTAAAAAGACTGATAATACGCACTGAATATTTATTTCAAAGAAAGAAAGAAAGAAGGAAAGAAGGAAAGAAAAAAAGAACTCAAACGAAAAATAGTTCGAAAAAACTTATCTAAACAAGAATAAAAGGAAAGGTGGCCAATGAAAGAAAAAAAACGTGTGGAAAAGGGAGAAAGTGTGTTGCAAAGCCAATGCATTTGCCGATTGCACATCATCTCTTCCCGTGCTAGGTCGACGGGCTGGTTGGGGTCATCCAGCCGAAAATTCAATCAAAACACGACCAAGCGTACGATTGCCCCAAGGATTATGTTATTAAGACGAATCTGATTGATTTCAGGCTAACTGACGGCGCAATCAGCCGCACGGCCAATGAATGAACGACTTTGGTACCGGCGTCCAGTCTCGCTCTTGTCATGTTGGGGTCCGGGTCATATTCATGCGCTGTAATGAAAGCATGCATAAAGACATGTCAGGAGCAGTTAACTAGAAAATTGATAGTGGTGCGTGGCATGTTATATAGTAGATGTGTATAAGGCTGATCCAGGTACTTAACGACCACTTACTGCACATGCGCCGTGACATGACCGGAACATAGACTTTGAAGCAGAAATGCTTACAGTCTCCGTTAGTAACGCTCACTTGTTATCCTTTATGCCTATTACTGAAATACAACAGTCTTCTTCCTTTTATGTGGCGCGTTCTTTTAGAACGTGGGAGGATTATGGCTCCCACCATTTTTGTTGGCTTAAGTAACTTCTAATTTTACAAGAGCCAGATCAGAACAAAAACAAGGTACTGCTGTTGGAGTTACCCAGTGTTAACTATTGGGGCTCGACCGAATTCAGAAGCGTTTGTAGCGGCCTTGTGGGTGATGAATTGTTTTCCACTCTTCAACTCATTTCCCAGAGACGCATCTTTAATAGCCTCCCGCCGCTCCACCGCTATGTTTATGACATGTTTAGGCAAATTACATACCTTAGTTACACCAGCCTAGGTCTTCACCTCAAGGACCTGTCATGACACGTTACATTCGTTGACTCATCTTAATTCAATTTCGTGAGGAGTAAATTCCACTGAAACAGCTTATTCCCAAGTTATGTTTCTGTGTGGAATGGACTCCTGATAGGATACTTTCGTTATTAGCACAATCTTAAGATATTTTAGTCTAGGATTGACCGTTGCCTATATTCTCATGATATGTAACTCTTGTTCCTTCCCCGTACACTCTTCTCTACCCTGAGTATTTTTTATTGTGTAAACAATAAGACAAAATGTCCCTATTATCAATCCCTTCATATCTACGCACATACACACAACTCATAAGGAATTTTAGTCGGTTTGCACTTGTTTTTTTTTTTTTTTTTTTGTTTTTTTTGTTTTTTTGCCTTCAAAATATCCAGTGAATTGTAAATTCAGAAATCTCTCTTTCTTCACTAAATATTCTAGGGGGCTTGGAAGCAATAAAAATACGATATATATTATTCTGCTTTCACTACTGAATACATGGCAGATGATACTTAGCTTTTGTGCATATGTTTGTGTGGACATGATTACGAGCGGCAGTGATAAGTTGTTGTAAAGGAACAGCCTATCCTACCCGGTAATGGATAAGGTCTAGCCTATAAAAGACTGTGACTAGGAGCATACGTCAGCCTACGTCACTAGATGGACGCATACGTCATAGGCGGAGACATTTGCTACTTGATCGTTATTCCTGTTACTATACGTTGATTGTTCTTGTACGTCTATTGGTTTATTGTACTGTTGTATAATAAATCTCTTCTAATCTTCAGTGTTAAGGATTATTCTTGCACTTTTCTTTTCCCTGATATTCCTCCCCGGAATATATCATAAGTGTATTCTGTGTTTTATTTTTGTTATAAAAACAGTTTGATTTCTTTAAGAAATTTTATGTTATTATATGCATTAATATCATGAGAAAGTTCTTTCTTGTTGGTTCTTTGATTGTTTGATTTCCTTTGGCGGCATATGAACCGCAATTTTGTATATAATTTCGTGCTTTTAATTACACATATTTGGTACATAATTCTACACTTTCAGAGTAAATGCTTGATTTTAGATACATATTTTCGTAGATAATAAAATGTATTGTTGGTAATTTTACTGTAAAAATGTACTGTTGATCTTTATTTGGAGGTTCAATATTTACCCACAGCTTAACAGGTGCTACCACCCCGGGTTTGTGTGTATCTGGAATAAACAGCAATTAAGAAGTAGTTCTACGCTTCTCAAGATTTCCAATCTTTAGATCAGTGACATTGTTGCCGGTTGTAATTTATCGTTATACTCTGAACGATGTGTGTGACAATATTATTCACCAAATTCTTTCATACTGAATGTAACATGCCGTGTGAAGGAATAAAAAAAGAAAAACTTTTTTTAAATCGTTTTACCCCAAGCAAGGCGGTACCGCCGCTAATGCGCAGGGGACTACATAAGAGAATAAAAGTTTAGGCAAGGGGAGAGTGAAGAGAAAGACAAACCAGTTACACAGGGTGTCAGAAAAAGGGTGAGAGAAGGATAGGAACACATGTGTGAAGACAGTTACGAAGGTAAAGAGAAAGGAAAAGAACAAGATATACGGGGTGATGTAGAAAAGACTGGAGTCAAGTGGATAAGAGATGGGAATTGACATTTCATTTAAATTTCTGGAGATTATAGCTGTTAGGAAAGCAAGTATACGAAAGGGAATTCCACAGGCGAGAATTTCGAGAAAAGAAACTGATGGAGTAGAATTGTTGGTTGCATTTGTTTGATTTAACTGTAAAAGGATCGGACCTTGTTGCCAGTCTGGTTGCACGAGTAAATTTTGTGGAGACACCAGTAACCTAAATTTGGCGGAACAGAAGCCATGAAAATATTTGTAGAAGTGACAGAGGGAAGCCACATCGCGCCGATGAAAAAGTGACTGGAGTCGAGCTATCAGGTCGGGACCAATCACATTACATATTCTTCTTTGGAGCCTGTCGAGAACCTTGAGATGAAAAGTAGGGATGCCAAAAAATAATAGATAACGATTTACATTTTATTCAAATGTTTGAAGATCAGAACTTCATCCCTGTCTTGTTTGTAATTTTTTTTTTTTTACCTTAACAAGTTTTTCAAAATAAAGTTATTGCTTGATGATACCACAGTCTTAACAATTTTCAGGAAGGACAATTAAAGAAAGAAAGCAACACAATACAAAATATGAAAAACATTGGCTAACATGTAAAAACAACCATATTAACCCTATTCTTATTCTCTGTACCGGACGTAAATGAACATGGCTCTCCACAATTTCCTGTCCTTTGTAGCTCTTAATAAATGTTGTCTTTTCGTTATCTCTGCTAAACCTTGTATCCATTTACTCAAGCTCGCTATATTATGCTATGTGTATTTGCTGTTGGAAATCTCCTAAAGGACAAGTAAAAAGGAAAGAAAGAGAAAAAATATATAGAATATCAAGAATAATATTTAATAATATTTTTTTATCTCTGTGAAATCTTGACCTTAATCTCTCATTTCTTCAGCCAATCTCACTACTTATTCTATGTACCGTTTTTTCTGCCCCTCCTACCTTCATCCTCTTCTGTGAGTATTAAAATTTCAAGCAAAAACATTAATTTTATTATGATGTGAAGTATAAGTGTCCTTTTGTTTCCATTTTCTTTAAAACGTCATCGTATTAATATCGTATTAACACCTTAAATAAACATAACAACGAAAAAATCTAAGTTGACAAACGTGTACAAGAAAATTGATTTCGCAATAGTAATTTTGATGATGAAGATAGAGTTAAATTGGATGGACTTTATAGGCTCTTCATTGAAATAATTACCCAGTACAATTTTGAATACAACTAAGAGCAAGCACAATCATGTTCTGGGCCAGTACTGTTGAGATTAAAATAAAGTAAGATCCCTTCAAAGTTAAAGCTGTAGTAAGAGAATTCCTTCCATGAGTAAGAAGTGCAAGAAAAGAAACTGTTAGCATAGAACTTACTGTTACATGTAACAAATTCAACTGTGAATGATGAAACCTGGACGCCAAGTGATAAATCTAGGTACCATAGCGAAAATACCATTTATCGATTGGAACAAACCAACCATTATATCCTTTTCTTGTTGCGTCCCCCAAATTCCAACAGTATCTTTTCGATTATAAATATATATGTCTATTTAATTTATAGTTTCCTTAAAACATCCACACTGACCGGATGTTCGATTCATGGAATTTTCAACATCACTGCGTAAAACCACATGCCTGTTGGTTCAACAGCTGTCTTTCATACTTACTGTTTCTTTATTATCTATGAGTTGTAAGCCTAAAATTTACTGCGTGAGTGATCACCAAAGCAGATGTTGGGAATAACAGTCTCGACTGCAGCCACTTTCCCATCGTCGAAATGTGGCCTCCCTCTGTCTCTTCTATAAATATTTTCATGGCTTCTGCTCGGATGAGCTTAAGTCACTGATGCCTTCTCAACAGGTGTTTACCCGTGCAACCAGACTGGCAACTGGGTCCCACCCATTCACAGTCAGGTTAGCCAAATGCAGACGACAATTCTACTCCTGCAGCTTCCTCTCTCGCACTTCCCGCCTGTGGAACTCACTCCCGTATTCTTGCTTTCCTGACGGCTACAACCTCCAGAAATTTAAATGCAAAGTTAATACTCATCTACTAACCACTGGCCTCTAGCTCTCTCCCCTCCCCTGTATAACCTTCCCTTTCTCTCCTCCTATGTATCTGTCATCGCACCTTCTTTTTCAGCTTTCTATTGTTCCTTTCTAACTAGCTTGTACTCCTCACTCTTTTCTAATTAATCTTTTTACATTTATGTAACCCCCTGCACATCAGTAGCGTTTCCGCCTTGCTCGGGGTGAAATGATTAAAAAAAAAAAAATATCAACAAGCACAAGACTCGGACTCTACGTGAAGTTGATACACTGCCAGTGAACTGTTAGTCAGTATAATCACCCTCTTCTACTCTACACTTTACTTCAATAGTGTCCACTTATTTAAGAGGATAGGAACATTCCATTCCTGTATACAGATAGGTAAACAACATTCTGAATTGCCATGGCTTCTTAAGAACGAGAATAGAATGTTTAAAAGATCGACAGACACCTGAAGAAGACCGGCAGACCAAATTGCTGAAATGTTATGATAATAGAAATGAAGATTTTTCTGCATCAATGTTGGGTTATGTTTATTTTGTTTTACGGTATATCAACCTTGTGGGTTATTTAATGTCGACAAAATTTTTAGGATAGGTTTGTATGAATAAAATTTGTATTTGTTTTGTTTTTTTGTAAATTTATTGCTCGTAATATTTTTTAAAAATATGTTTCTAATATTTTTACTATAAAAATCTATTTTTATATTTACATTGTGTTTTGACCCAGTTTAAGAATTAACTATTAGCTCAAAGTTGGATCCCTAACACATGCAACCACCCCGAGTCAAGGCGAACTGTAGACAACAGCAATTAAGAGGTGGGTCCACTTTCCCTGGCAGCATGTCGAATTGACTTTCTTGGGCTACGTGTAAACATTTTTTGAACTGCTTGCACTGTTTCCTGGTCACTGGACTTGGAAGGGTGACCGTCTCTTCAAGTATCAGCTACAGACCCTGTAGCAATGAGTTTTGCATGGCAATTCGTGATTGCCTTTGCGCCAACTTTGGCATGCACTTCTCTAATGGTCTTCCAACATCGTTTCATTCGGACAATGGATTTCCAAACTTCATAATGTGTTGCCAGCTGAGCACGCTCCTACAGGGTCAATTGTTCAGCCATGTTTGTATAGCTTACAAATTTCAAATACAATAATCAATCTGAAAAATCAGATACAAACAGATTAAATTCTCATACATTAATGATTAAACTCAAAAAACTTGAGACATAAATTACAATAAATTTATTTATTTTAATTATTCTAAAATAATGAGTTACTTTTTATTCACCCTATATATATTCAGGTTTGAGTAATTTAACCCGGTGATATCAAAATTCGTTTACGGGTTTTTGGCTTCTTGCATAATAATGTGAAATGAATCGCATCTGAGTAGGTATAAATGTTGTTTACATTTCTTGCATTGATACAGAAGGTATGCCAGAATTATAGTCGAGAAATAATAACCCTAAGGTGGGCCCATGGTAGAGAAAGTTTTATGTTATGAAAACCCAAGATTTTGTATGACTCCAGAATAGAAATCACTAAAGAAACAGTCTGATGCGCAATATCTCTTGTTATGCAAGAAAACTAAACAAATAATAAAAATAGAAAACTCTCCCTATTTGAGGCTTGAAAATTATTGTAACCATATATCACCGTTATTGGTGCTTACTTTTAAATTTCAAATACATAAAAGCTGCCTGGAAAGTCGAAAATATATTGTAATAATTGCGTGTAGGATTGACATTATTATTATTAAAGAATAAAATAGAATAGAAAAAAATACGCAAGTATTTTGATACGAAAATACAAAAAGACTTTTTTTAAAGATGTGGGAAGGGGTAAGAAAATATCTGGCTATCGCTCGTCGCTGGCCTGTCCTGTTTGTAAATATATTTTTTACCTCCAACAAGATTTTCAAAATGCAAATTTACTTCATAATGGGTACACCGTGTTGCAAATTGCAGAAAAAAAGAAAAAAGAGAAAGGAAATATAATATGAAGATAAACATTTACTATAATAAAGACCGTTGTATATATATATGTGTGTGTGTGTGTGTGTGTGTGTGTGTGTGTGTGTGTGTGTGTGTGTGTGTGTGTGTGACGCCTCATGCCCGGGGCTGTCAACCCTCGGGTCAGATCCTGGTCGAGACGGCACCAGTTGTGACGCCTCAGGCCAGACTGTCCGTCTGTCTAATGTGACGCTCGTTCTCGCTGACGCTCGTGACGATCCCAGTTGTGACACTGCGTTGTACGGTTGGTTTGGTCGCTATTGCTGGTCGTGACGATCCCGTCCGATGATGTCGTCACAAAAGCTGGCTTACAAGACCAAGACGTTTGTTGCAACAACGGGCCACTGCCCCACGTTGTGATTAGATCCCAGAGGTCACGTCGTGCAATTTTAGTAGTCGCCTTCTTGAGTCAGTCCGGACACTGGTGTACACTTGTGATTTGAAAAAAATAAACACGGCACCAAAAAAATATATATATACAGGGTGTCCATAAAGTTCATGTGCACTGTAAAGTAATAATTTTTAAAGTGCACACGAACTTTATGGACACCATGTATATATATATATATATATATATATATATATATATATATATCCCTCCTGTCACTCTCATGAAGAAAGAGGCAATAGCGAGTCAGCTCAGTTCATTAGAGAGACGCCAGCGAGGTAGTGTTGGCTCGGTACATTCTCTTTACTACCAATTAATAATTGGTAGTAAAAACTTTACTACCGATTATGAAAGATCTTGCCACGTGTTTGCTCTTTAAGAGTGCCTTATTATTTTATTTTTTGCAATAGTTTAGTATGTTTGTTTTATTTTTTATTTCATACTTAAATTTAAATTTTTATCTACGTGTAATCTTAGAATATTTACATTTTTAATCTTGTTATTAAAAAACAGTAACTTTATGATATTTAATTCCCATGAATATCAAGTGAACTTTTATTCAAATCTATTAAACTGTCAGTCTGAAATATGCACCTGATAAACACATAATGCATGAAACTCAGAGTTGTTCCATAGACGTAGGAAAATATGTATATTTATTAATATATATAGAATGTAGATTTGTTTATATATTGAGCACATTTTTTTTATAACCTGAATAATTATACAATACATATGTGCACCCTCATATGTATATTTATTAATTCACGTCACCAGATTTCGCTCCTTACTGTTGAGAACTTTTCTTAGGTGTAATCCCATTTTATACTTTATGCCATACTTGTCGCCTGAATAGGGAACCTATAAATTTAAACTACTCCTCTAAACTATCTTGGTGCCCGGCAAAATATATTACAAACTGAAACTATAACATTAAATTGAAAGTATACTAAACAGGATGAGATGAAAGCTCTACTTCATCAAAAATAACAAGAACCCTTCCATCTTAGATAACACTGACTTTTATGGGTTTAAATCTTTAAAAGAAAGCCCACTACCTGACGAGCACATCAAAACTTGAAAACGACTTATTTTCTCTAATAAACGAAATTAAATATCGAGCTCCAAAAATCAATGCAAATGGGCATAAATAAATTCGAACAATCTGACAAAATGATTATTTAATTAGACAAAACAAGCCAGCATTCTTTTATTAACGGGAAGTCATACCACAAAGCCGTTCTCCGTGAATTTAACAAAAATTATAAAAAGGCACCTAGTAACTAGATAACTAACATAAATGGGGAACCCAAGAAATTAACTAATAAACTTAAAATAGACTATAAGGTGCCAATTTTACATATGCAACAGGTATTTATCACAATCAAAGACCACAAACACAATTTCATAAACAACCCACAATACAGATTATTAAACCCTTCAAAAAACTACATCGATAGAATTAGCAAAATTATTCTTAAAAGAGCTTCTATATTCACTAAGAATGTCTTAGGCATGAATCAATAACAGAACACGTACGTGGCAATTGATTGGTTCACAAAATTCAAAAAAATAAAAGTGATTGCACTTTTATTCAGTTTGATATTTGTGATTTCAACCCGTCTGTATCTGACAAACTTTTAACAGCAGCCTTAAATCTGGCTAAAATTACTGGACCATCAGTGACCAAGACATCGATATCATAAAACAGGCCCAAAAATCTATTTTATTTTACGATGAATGCTTGTGGACTGGAAATAATAACTCTGATTTATGCCTCTCTATAGGAGCGTATGATTCTGCAGATTCCTGCAATTAAAAAAAATGCTCTGAAACCTTAGGCACATATTTAATGTATGTAACACCGGACTTTACAGAGTTGACAGACTGATTATCCTTCGTAAAACTAATCCACAAAAAAAGGATAAACTCAGAAAGGATCTAATAAAACTTTTCAAAGACAACGATCTTAATATTACCACCATAACCAACGTTAAAGTAGTAAATTTCTTAGATTTTAACTTCGACCTGAGAAATGGTCTGTACACTAAGGACTCACATAATCATACGTCAACAGGTAATCAAATCACCCCAGATAATCACCAACAATCTACAAAAATCCATCCAATTTGATTTAAGTGCCAACGTTAGCAATAATTAAATTTTTAATAACTCCAAAATTAAATACATTTGTGGTGATACCGACCGAACAAAAGCGATGAACCGGATGTGTGCTCTCTCATAACTAAAAAGCAAATGAATAAAAATCGTCGTGCGCATCCGAGTTCGCGCAGATGTTCCGGTTGAAAAATAAAAATTAATCAAAGACGAAATAACCAATTTTATTTACCAGACAATGGGAAGCCTGAAACCAAATACAAGGATGAAATTCGAAACTAGCTGCGTTTGATCCAAAATGCCAATATAAAAAGCGAAGACAAAAACGCTTAGTCAGGCAGAAGGACGAAAGGAGAAGAGTGTAATTAGTTTCTCCCTTGACCTATGTCGAGCGGCTACTATGTTGACCTCTTCCTTTCTCCCTGTTCTCAAAAAGTACTAACCGATATTTTCAAAGACATTCCACAAATCAACTTACTGACTCACTGACTTTAGAATCGGTAACTGCAAAATGAACATTTAATCATATACCTCCGCTTTCACATTCTTAAGCCTTTTATCTCTTTCAGCTCTTCATTATTATTTTGCCATGAACTCTCTCTAACTTCCGTTGGACCTTTATTTCAAGCATTACTTTATTTGTAAAACATTAATTGAAATGTATATATGTATAAATGTCATTTTATACTCTAATTGCCTTTCTTGAATTTATAATCATTTTACAAATTATAGTGGGCTATCTTCCCACAGGGCCAAATTCCGTTAACTTGCTACGGAATCCTACTACAACTAGAAAAGAAATAAGAGATACCCGCTATACATTAATGCTTTAGAAAAAAGTAAACTCAACACTAGTTTAGAATACTTTTAAAAATAAGGTAGGCCGAAATAAGCAGAAATCACGTAAACGTAACAGTATTTGGTTTAACCCACACTTCAGTCGTAATTCCCAAACTAACATGGGTAAACTCTTCCTAAACTTAATTCACAAACATTTCTACAATTCTTCCACACTAAAAAATAATCTTCAACAAAAACAATGTCAGTTATAGTTGCGTTAAAAACACAGACAAATCCATTTCCCAACATAATACTATGATATCAAAAGATACTTGACCAACATCAACAACACCCGTCACCCGAATAATAGCAGCAATAACCCTTCTAAAATCATTGCAACTGCCGAAAAATAAAACCAGCCCATTGAATGGAATGGAATTTATGCCTTTTACAAAAACTTATCATCTTAAAAATACATCAGTAATCCTAACAAAAAGTGATTTAATGACCACATCTTGTCATAGAAAAAATACGTACTTAAATTCTTAGATTCAGATTGTTATAGATTCCTCTATACGATTGCTCTTTTCTTTCTCTCTTTCTTCTTTATCCCATTTTTCTTCCCTCCACAAAATTACTTTTATCAATTATGAATTAAACCTTTAATTTTTGCTCCTGCATCATTAAATTTTTAATATTAATTCTAAATTTTACTTTATCATTTAATTTTTATTTTTATTTGAAATTTTAATTTTGTTATCTACATATAATATTAGAATACTTAAATTTTTAAATCTTTACGTTTTATGATTTACGCCGTTTTGTTTGCTTCACCCTGCATTTTAATATTTTTATTTTGCATTTTAATTTTAAATTTTAAATTTGAATTTACATTTTTATCTACATGTAATCTTAGAATATTCAAATGTTTAATCTTTTTCTTAAAAAAGCATTAACTTTATAATATTTAATTCCCATGAACACCGAGTGAACTTCAATTCAAATCTATTAAACTCTCAGTCTTAAATATGTCCCTGATGATTGCATAACGCATAAAACTCGAAACTTCACAAAAACGAATAAAAAGGAACGAAAAATATGCGTAAACGTGAAAAGAATATTTTAAAGTAAAAAGAAAGAAGAAAAGAAAATGAAATGAATAAGAAAGAAAGAATGAAAAAGGATACGTAAAGGTAAATAGAACATTTGAAAAATAAAGAAAAAAGAAAGAAAATTAAAAATAGCAGAACGAAAAAAAATACGTAAAAGTAAAAAAAGATATTTGAAGAATTAAGATAAACAGAAAGAAGGAAAGAAAACAAGAAGATAAAAAATACACGTAAACAAAAAAGAATATTGAGAAAAGAAATAGAAAAAAAAATCATTTTATTGACTTGCTACTTTCAAACCTCTTATGGATCGATTCACAACGCACTGCAAATTATTCGATTTTCTCCAGATCCAGGGGATGACAATATCAATAGTTATTTTATAATTATGTAAAAATCGTTTTATCAGTTTTTAAATATTCTTTTTGCCTATATTTTTGTAATTATAGCTAATATTATATTCATTGCTTCACGTGTTAAATTAGAACTGAGAACAATATTTTCCTTTTGTAATTTTTTTTTTTTGAAGTGTGGGTATGAATACCAATGTTCATTTTATGTCTTTGGCCACAAAGTGTCATTATTCTCCTATATAAACTAATTATCATATATATCTCTATATATATATATTATAAACTAATGATTATATATATATATATATATTAACTAATTAATATATATATATTAACTAATTAATATATATATATATATATATAAATTAATAACTATACATATAATTCTACCTTTTAGTACAATACTGAGTTTCAGGCATTTTTTAGCAATCAATGGGTGCTTATCCATATATATATTTACCTACTTACCTTTGTATATATATATATATATATATATATAACAGTAGACAGTAGATCGAAAAAAGTGCTCAATGCATCATCAAAACAAATGAACTTAATATGCAGAGGTAACGCTCTGGTTTTTTCAGGCAAAGAAATTTTTACTTTTGCTTGATGAGGCCAACGTGGTCGAAACATAGGTAGCAAGTAAGTGGTGCGTGTTTTGTTTTATATATATATATATATATATATGAAATAAAACAAATTCCGATGTTATTTTATAATTGGCTCCGTAATTTGAATATTAATTGCATTGAGACCTCCACCTTGATCAGTTTTAATATTAATGTAATTAATATTAATTAGGATCTGGTTTTTTGATTTACCTGCTTTTCTTGTTGGATTAAAGTTATAATATATATATATATATATATATATATATATATATATATATATATATATATTGTTGTACACCTACCTATATATAGTAAAAGTATGTTCCTATCCTCCTAGATACGTGGACTCTATTGGAGTAAAGGGAAGGGAAATTTAGAGTGACTAGCTGTATACTAGCAGCGTGCGGGTCTTGTATTTGTTGATATACTATTCTTCCCATTCTCCGTTTTCGTGATTACTCGCATAGTAACCCTTTAGAGTTAAAACACACACATGCATATATATATATATATATATATAGAGAGAGAGAGAGGGGGGGAGAAAGAGAGAGAGAGAGTAAATGATATAGGCGATCATGGCGTAAATTTTAAACTGAGCAGTGCGTGAGGGCCATTATACTGTTTAAAGCTAAAAAGATAGGAAGTTTAAGAGAGGCATGATCATATGAGAGACGATATATCAATAATAATGTTCAATATTTTATGTGAAGGACATTTCTTTGTTCTAAACTGATCATCTTTTTCCCTTGGTTACACATGCACTAGTTATTTCTTCGCTTATGTTACCATGAACTTTACTGATTCTTTCCTCTTCGTATTTAGCTGGATGCTGAAAATCCCATGGATCGAAAATGGGAGCAATACAGGTTTTGGAGAGGATGGAAACGAACAACAAACTGATACTTAACACCAGGAAAAGACAGCTGAAGTTCCTGGGACATGTAATGAGGAAGGAAGGATTGGAGAACCTGATACTCACAGGTAAGATAAATGATAGAAACAAAAAAGAAACTGATACTTAACACCAGGAAAAGACAGCTGAAGTTTCCGGGACATGTAATGAGGAAGGAGGGATTGGAGAACCTGATACTCACAGGTAAGTTGAATGATAGAAACAAAAAAGAAACTGATACTTAACATCAGGAAAAGACAACTGAAGTTTCTGGGACATGTAATGAGGAAGGAAGGATTGGAGAACCTGATACTCACAGGTAAGATGAATGATGGAAACAAAAAAGAAACTGATACTTAGCATCAGGAAAAGACAGCTGAAGTTTCTGGGACATGTAATGAGGAAGGAGGGATTGGAGAACCTGATACTCACAGGTAAGATGAATGATAGAAACAAAAAAGAAACTGATACTTAACATCAGGAAAAGACAGCTGAAGTTTCTGGGACATGTAATGAGGAAAGAGAGATTGGAGAACCTGATACTCACAGGTAAGTTGAATGATAGAAACAAACAAGAAACTGATACTTAACATCAGGAAAAGACAGCTGAAGTTTCTGGGACATGTAATGAGGAAAGAGGGATTGGAGAACCAGATACTCACAGGTAAGATGAATGATAGAAACAAAAAAGAAACTGATACTTAACATCAGGAAAAGACAGCTGAAGTTTCTGGGACATGTAATGAGGAAAGAGGGATTGCAGAACCTGATACTCACAGGTAAGATGAATGATAGAAACAAAAAAGAAACTGATACTTAACATCAGGAAAAGACAGCTGAAGTTTCTGGGACATGTAATGAGGAAAGAGAGATTGGAGAACCTGATACTCACAGGTAAGATGAATGATAGAAACAAAAAAGAAACTGATACTTAACATCAGGAAAAGACAGCTGAAGTTTCTGGGACATGTAATGAGGAAGGAGGGATTGGAGAACCTGATACTCACAGGTAAGATGAATGATAGAAACGAAAAAGAAACTGATACTTAACACCAGGAAAAGACAACTGAAGTTTCTGGGACATCTAATGAGGAAGAAGGGCTTAAAGGGCCTAATACTCACAGGTTAGATAGAGGAAAAAAAAGACAGGGAAATGCAATGCGGAACATACTTCAGGAACTTGAGTAGATCGATGGTGAAACAGAGTTTGGATGAGGTAATACGAGAAGAGGTTTTAAAAGCTAGAAGGGAGAGGAAGATGTGGAAGACCATGATCTCCTACATGCTGAAGAGACACAGCACATAGAAGAAGTATTTGGTTTAGCATCGTCATATTTATTTACGCTCCCGTTACATTATTATCATACGAAAAGGCCGACTAGCACAAGTGTCTATGTCGGCATTTAGGCGCCATTACTACTGGTTCTTCACACAGCAAAACCTCAGGCCTCACGTTCCAGTCATCAGTGCCATAAATCTCCATAAGTGTCGAAACTGTTTCATTTTTCCTAAATCTTATCACGTTGCATTGCTTTACACGTGATTCCCAGTCCAGTACTTTTCATAATAGATGTAAAAACTTCAAGCTTTCCCCCCGCCCGATCTTTGCATCTCCTATTGCCTGCGGAGTTAGGTGGGGGTAGCCTAAAATATGATTTCAGAGTAATCTTGCGTTGTTCAAATTATGCCTTTGCTAAATAAATCTCAAATGATAAATCCTTTTGCTTACAACTTATATGAATAAACCACGTGAAACGGCGTGTAATCTTGTCTCGGTATCTAAAAATAATGTAGGAATCTACATATTCAAAGTTCAGATCAAAGTTGTCACATCTGACTTGAAGCAACACTAAAATGGCGTTAATCAGCCAATGTTTGTTTTTGTTTTTTGTTTTTTTCGTCGCCGTTTTGTAATACAGCAGACATTTTCTTTGTCTATATTTCTGAGATGAGGTAGTAATTAAAGTATTTACATTATTCGGACTATTGTCCTCACCTTTATTGCCATTTTGTGCGACGTTTTGGCCGTTGTATGCTCCAGACTTCTTCAGGTGCTAGGAATTTCGAACAGATCCCCTTTATTATACTAACTGGGTCAGGCGGTTGGAGAAACTGCATATGTTGAATGCATTGGTTTTAAAGGGTTTCACCACAAGCAAGGAGTAAATTCATTAAGATAAAATGGTTTTTGCAAAAAAATGTTCTTCTCATTATTGCTGATGTACCATCTCCCATTAGATCATAGCTCTTTACAACTTCCTATCTTTTTTTAGCTTTAAACATTATACACTTAATATGGCTACCAGGCCTATTCTGTTATCCTTTTAAAAAAGCTAATTAGGTAGATTACTTTCTTCTCACTTTGCTCCTCTAGCTTTCATAGGAATGCCAGGTGCTGTAAGCATGGATGTGGAGAAACTAGAAATCAGAAATATTACTAAGGAGCTACAACAGAGTAAGAGAAATCAGGAGGATAGCAATTAAAATGGCATTTAAATTTTCGAATATCAAAGTTGATTGAAAAGCATGAAATCAAATGGAAAACTGTTAACATAGAACTTACGGTTATATGTATACTCAACTGTATATCAATGAGACCTCGTCGCCATTTTAGTACTGCGCTAAATTCATAAACTATTAGTGCCATATCGCAGAGCTAATCTAAATTGCTTTGAAGTTATTTATAGAAAAAGCACTGGGATGCAACTTTATGGCGATGGGAAACTGACTGAAGCCGAGATGACAGATCAGGACCAATAATATTTCTGATTCTTTGTTAGATTTTGTTGGAATAAAATATCCTACACCTCTTTTTCCAATGTGGACTTACAAATACAGGAGACTATATATTCACCGGCGTCTTGCTTCGGAAATTAGTAATGTCTTACTAATCTGTGTCTATCCACTGATTGTACTCTCTATTGCAATCACTCTCTTCTTTCCGTCTACTATCGCGTTAGTTATTTTTTCTCCTCGAATAACAACCTTGTATATATGTAAGTGGATATCGGCTCGGAACGAGAAATCGGGGAGCCGAGTTCGAATTCCAGTTGAATTCATTTACGCGCAAATACTCTTGGAAACGGTATTAATCCGTCTCTTCCTTCCAGTTATGGGTTAAATAACAGAACAGATTGGGTTCTATAGCCTTGGTGGCAACCAGTCTACGAGGACGGTCTGAAATATCAAATATAATAATAGAAATAAGTAAATACTGTCAAAAAATACATTTTTAAACTTACAACTTTTTAGTAGTTTTTCCTATATATATATATATATATATATGTGTGTGTGTGTGTGTGTGTGTGTGTGTGTGTGTGTGTGTTACGACCAGTTGGTGTTATTATAGTCCGTCATAGCTCCCCTTGGTGACGTAAAAATTGTCTCTGTCCTCTTCTTTAGCAATAGTGTTTCGTTTTCAAATAGTACTGGTGTTTGGTGGTATTTTATAACTTTTAGCTGACCCGTTATAATTTTTATGTATTTCTTGGCTATGGAGAAGGTTTATTTAATATAGAGTTAGGATAGACGGATAGTAATCTTAGTTGAGTGAATTATAGAGTTAACTGAGGAACTAGTCACATTTTTGCCTAACTTTACTGTTCATATCTTTTATGCTGTAGAGCCTGTCTGTCAGTTGAACTTATGTTTTTCATTAAGACCTAATTTAAGAGTTAATATCTCTTGATGTAATTATGCGTAGTCTGCTTTTAGTTGGGTTCAGTTGGATTAGCAATGTTTTATGTCTGATTATGTTCGTTGGAACTGCAGTATCAGCTACATTGTGTTTTGGCGGGTACTTTTTACTTTATCTGATCTTGTGTTGTATTTCTGATTTAAGAAGCGTATTTTGCATCTCTTTCTTGATAAGATTCTCTGTTTTTATTGATTTTATTTTATATATGCAATTATAATTCTATTCAGATTTTATGACCTCAGAAAACTGACAGACTTTTAGGCAAAGAAAGAAAGAAAAAAGAAAGAAAGCGTCCAAGAGTTAAAAGACGAGAGAGTAAAAAACAAAAAACAAACAATGAATAAAAAGAAAGAAACCGTTCAATATTTGTATAAAGAAAGTGCTAAAGAAAGCAAGAAAGGTTCAAAGAAAGAAATAAAAAAAGAAAGTGTTCAAGAATTAAAGACTGATAGTCAAAGATTCAAAGAAAAAAATCGGCAAAAGAAAGAAAGAAAGAAAGTGCCTAAGTGTTAAATATAGAGCCAGGAAGCTGAAAGAAAGAAAGAAAGAAAGAAAGAAAGAAATTGTTCAAGAATTAAAAAAGAAAGAGTCAATGATTCAAAGAAAGAAGGCGTCAATGAATGAAAGAAAGCCTTCAAGAGTCACAGAATTAAATAATGAAATAGCCAAAGAAAGTCTAAGAGCTAAAAAATAAAGAAATAAGAAGAGTCCAAGAGCCAAAGAACAAAACAAACAATGAGTCAAAGAAAGAAACAAACAAACAAAACAGAGCATCTAAGAGATAAATAAAGAAGGGTTCAAAGATCCAAAAAAGAAAGAAAGAGTCAAAGAAAGAAAGGGTCAGAGCTAAAGAAAGAAAAAAGTAAGAAAGATAATACTTCAAGAACAAGTCAATAAAACGAGCACTTTTTGTTTCACTGAAACAGGAAATGAGTCACAATGAGTTTGATTCTTAATAAATACATATATTTTCCCATCACAGTAACTGTTCGTTGTAATTAGGATAGAGATAACTCGTTTATCTCACTTTAATACACGTTGTTTACTCCTTCTGTGCACTGTTTGATGAGCATATCTCATTGAATAGAAGGTCATATTTCTCAAGCCCTAGTTTTATTTTCTAACCCTCGATTTATTCCTGAAAATTTATATTGATTCACACATAAAAGAATTTTGTAAAACCGCCGATGAAGAAAATTTGTGGAATAAGGATGTTTATTAGCATGCAACATCCTAACAAAGATGCTGACATCAAACACTGAGTTATGCCATTCTGCAGCCAGGCTTAAATTTCGTTTTCTGGGGACAATGGCTCCGCGAAGTCGGTCACTGGCAGGATTACATTTACATTCTATTTATCGTATCCTATATACGAGCAAGCTCTTGTAGGAATTGTTGTTAACGAATGGGAGCCTTGGAGGGATCATGTACCGTTTATATGAAAAAAAAAACTCTATCTAATCGACTGTGGGAAAAATTGACACTTGACGTTTATAGATGTGGTTTTTGTTTGTCGTCTTAGGATATCTGGTTGCAAATAAAAAGTGTGAAAACGTGGAAAAGATATATGAGTCCGTGTGTTCGCTCATAGATTCACTTAGCACTTTGGGTGGGGGACTTTCCGGAATCATATTGAACTGTAGACATTTAAATGTTTATCATGTCGGATTTCCCAAGTGCGTGAATATTCTGATTGATGAAAATATAGGACTTATTTTTAAAAGCCTTAATTGTGACGTCATGGTTAGTATAACCTCCTTAACTAATATATTATTTCCATCAAACGTTTACCTTGAAAAGTTATTCTTTGCTTTATAAAATAAGAGGTTTGGCTGGTTGATATTGTTTAGTGTCATATCAACTCCTCTATGAGTTTTTTAATGCCAAAATCTAAAAATTTTGAACACAATATTATGATTTCAATGACATATTTTGAACAGAATTGTATGCCTTCAACAACAGAATAAATGTATTGTTGGTTATTTTGCATAAAAATATGTATCGATGGTAATTTTTTATATAAAAATGTACTGTTCGTATTTTTACTATAAAAATGTATTTTTATACTTTCATAATGTTTTGGTTTAACTTAAGGGTTTACTATTTGCCCACAACAAGAACCCAAACAGATTCTACCACCTCGGCTCAGTGTGAACCTGGAAACAATAGCAATTAAGAGGTGTTCTACGCTACTTAAAATCTCTATTCTCCCCTTGCTGCAGGATGTAGTTTATCTTCATACCCAGGATTAAAGAGTATGGAAAAATGATATTTTTATATATCAAGAACCATTTTTGGAGGAAAGTTTATTACAAAATGGAAAGGCATATCGGGTGACACGTTTGAATCTGATAAAGTTCTAAAGAACAAAACGTGTCACACAAAAACATTTCCAATTTTCAAAATAAGATTCTGTAATACAGAAATCCCTTAGATAATACACACGTTAGCAAGGGAAATTTTAACGCCGAAATCCGAAGGCGTATAGAACTAACAAAACATTCATTCAAAAAATTTATTAGCATCAAGCCCTACCTTTTTTAATAGTCAAATGTAACCAACTTTTCTACTATCACAGTTTCTTTACTCGCACTTTCATTCGTAGAAATTTCTTTCGTTTCCTTGCTTCTCTACAATATCCAAAAGTGTTAATGCAAAATCGATTACCTTCTTCTATCACCTTGATTTAAATCATCCTTTATATTTTTTTCGGCATCCCCTTAACATTTTTTCTCACTGTAACCCCCTGAGCACCAGCAGTGGTCCTGCTTGCTTTGGGCGAAATGATTATAAAAAGAAGAAGAAACAAATAACAGCCAAAGAAAATATCAGGAAATAGGAAATTCCTGTTAAAAAGAAATAAATTTTTTTGAACGGCTCTATAACATCGATCTTCGTCTATGGCTGAGGATGGGGGACAGTTTCCATACAGATGAAGAAATTTTCTAGAAAAAGAAATAAAAAAGGACACTTATTCTTAGAATTAAAACGACAGTTGAAATTATTGGTGTTACATAATGATGTAAGATAGCTTGGAGAATTCGGTGAACGCAGGATATATTGACCGCAAGGAAAGCAGAGAAAAAGACTTCTTCCACTATGTGCCGTGTCCATTCATCACGTTCATGGTTCTCCACAATTTTCTATCTTTTGTAGCTTTAAATAATTTTTGTCATTTGGCCATCTCTCCCCATCTCTATGCCGCTAACCATATACTCAAGCGCCCCAAGCAGATTATGCATTTGTTTTCATTTGTCTCTCTTACCGACAATCTGTTCTGTAAGTATCAAATTTTCCAAGCCCTCTTTCCTCATTATGTACTCTAGAAATTTCTAACTTAAAATATTTTTAACTTTAAATATAAGTTTCATTTTTTGTTTCCATTTTCCCTAAAATGTTGTCATTGCTCACATCAATATTCATATTGTCCAACAATTAACTCATAAATTGCCTGAAGATACCGAATGTTAGAAACCTAGTTAAGGAAATAACTCATTTTCAATGAATATGTATATATATATATATTAATTTTAAATTAAATTTAAATATTTATCTACATGTAATCTTAGAATATTTAAATTTTTAATCTTGTTATTAAAAAGAAGTAACTTTACAAGATTTAATTCCAATGATCATCGAGTGGACTTAAATTAAAATCTGTTAAACTTTCAATTTGAAATATGCACCTGATGATTGCAAAATGCATGAAACACTGAGTCGTGCGATCGACGTAGGACATTATGTATATTTATTAATATATATATGATATAGCTCTGTTCATATATTGAGTACTATATATATATATATATATATATATGTACACCCTCTTATGTCCATTTAATTATTCACGTCAATATATATATAAAGATATAGATATAGATATGGGATCAATTTCTATGTATGAAGATCCGACAACCTTATTCAGTTTTTGTTGTTTGTGTCATATGTGACACTTCAGTTATTTGTTCACCACTGCTGTAACCTGCTGTAAGTTAAGTTAAAGGGAGATAACTACATGGCTATCAAAAGAGGCTTTGCACAAGGAATGAGAATGATATACCCCATTCATCATAATAAAAGGCTTGGTTCTAAATTCATAGCACCTGAAGAAGACCGTAGCGTACAAAAGCCGAAACGTTGTACAAATGGCAACAAAGATGAGCACAATAGTCCGAACACTTTAAATATTGTGGTCTCGTTATGTTTTCATAAATCGAATTCTGGCAAGATCAGCTCGTTTTTCCGACGCAGTGCTGATAAAAATTTAAAATAAACATTTCAGTTGCTTTCCGAAAATAAACAGATGTATATATAAAAGAAAAAATGATTTTCGATCAATAGAACTTTACATTATATATCTATTTATTGATCTCATATACAACATGTTTTAATCAATTCACTGATATTTGTTTTTTAATCTACACGCTTCTGAATTTTTTATCTTTTATTTCTGGGATGGGGGACATAGCTTTTTGCTGAAATTCTAATATGGCGTATTAAATGTTATTCAAGTGGAAATCAGAATCGTGGAACTGAGATGGAATTATAGCTAAAACTACTGATATCACTTTTGTAAAATTCCCCTGTGAATGATAAAAACGAAATTCTCTCAGTTGTCTAATTGTCAGTCATCTTGCCTAAATTATTGTCATTGATGTAACATTATCAGTGTACACTTGTCCAACTCCGGACTGCGTCAATCACTGTCAATTAGTGGGTGTGTGGCACTGGTGGCTTTCTACAAACATGGATTGTAGGTCTTGACATGACGGAATAAACTTTACTTTCCCCCATCTTGAGTAGATTTATACGTTTTATTTTCATCGCTTACACATACTAGGCGCGGCTGAGTCGATTACATATTCACCTGTGCGAGGTAGCTTCTAATATCAGGTGACGTGCGGATCAGCTCCTGATAGCTAGGAGGCTATCTTTCAGGTTTACACGAGAATACACCTGATAGTGCAAAGTCTATTTTAGGATCATCTGATGTGAATCAAATACTACACTGAGAAACACTATTTACATTGCTCGGACTATTGTCCTCATCTTTATTGACATTATTACGACGTTTCGGGATCTGTATGCTCCGGCCTTCTTCAGGCGTGAGGAAGTTCGAACCAAACTCTTTATTACGATCAAACCATTTATTACGATATCCACTGGGCCATGTGTCCCTAAGGACTCACTGGGATATTATTCTTTACCTAGAGCCTCCGGACATTAGGTATATAAGTCCCAAAAATTCAGTTGTTATTGTCCACATGGCCCAGTGGATATAGACGTTGCTTAGTTCCAGTGACTTGACCCAAAGAGTTGTAAGTTCAATATCAGTCTGCAGCAGAGGTGAGCAAGTAAGTTAGAGAGTCGGGTTAGAAGGAGATAACTCATGACTACGAAAAAAGGACTTCGCGTATGAGAATGATATGCCCCAGTCATCGTAATAAAGAGTTCGGTTCGAAATTCTTAGCACCTGAAAAAGGTCGGAGCGTACAACTGCCAAAACGTTGTACATGTCAACAAAGATGAGGAAAATAATTAATGAGCCCGATTAATGTAAATAGTGTAAATACTACCTCCTCTCAGAAATATAGACAAATAACAAGACCAATGTCACAATGATACATTACGCGTTAAGTTTTTTTCGAGTTTCTATTCAACGTTAATGAGTTTTGAGAGTGAATGGTACTACCTGAATAGGAAAAAATAGCATGGAGTATCTTTTTCGCATAATGTTGTGGTGCAGCGGATATCGACTCGGAACGACAAATCGAGGTGTCGTGTTCGAATTCCTTGCATTCACTTATGCACAAATACCTTTGGGACAGGTATTAATCCGTCTCTTCCCTCAATTTATGAGTTAATTAATAAGACAGATTGGGTTCTATAACCTTGGCTTGCAATAAGTCTACCGCAGAAAGAAATGACAATCTACTGCGGGATAATCTTCTGCCCAGTCACTCATGTCTCTTTCGGGACATGATCGCCCAAAGTGTGTATCATATATGACACTTAACTGAATTTCTATTGATTAGTATAGACATTCCTCAAAGCGCGACGTTTTTTGGAAAAAATAGTTAAAATTATTTATCCATTTAGAAGGAGAAACTGCTCATAATATATATACAGTGTATAATCGATCCCTGCTTTTCTACGCAGGTTCGAATCTTCACAAACTTACGGAGGTAATTTTGATAATAACAGCATGATCCCAGTGAGCTGCACAGTTTTAGAGGTGTCTAAAATCCATAATACATGCTGACTTATATGCAGTTGGTCGATAGTGATGGTAACACAAAATCACAATTTAACGTGATAGTGGGTTTGAACAAACTGGTTACTGTAACTAATGAAGCATAATGCCTGGTTCTCTAGACAAACAAAGTATATATATATATATATATATATATATATATATATATATATATATATATATATATATTCAAAATAATAATACCTGAACTGACTCTGTAAGTATCTAAATCCTAAAATTCTACAAAGATAAACTTTAAGAAAAACGAATAACCGACAGAATCTAATTCCGTTAACATCCGTCGCACTAAGGCGTTGGATAAGAGGGGGAAAAAAAAGAAATCCGCGGAATAAAGGAATATTTACTCCGCAGTAAAGAAAAAAAACCCAAACGGAACCAACCACAAAAAAAGAAGAAAAAGTGCTCGATACAAATACAAACAGATGCAAAAGTACAAATGAAAAGCAAAAGTAGAGCAAAGACACATAAAGAATCACAAGATTTTTTTTTTCCGGCAAAGGCAAACCAAAGATTATCCAAATAAATAGACACCACCAAGACAAAGACTAACGAACCAGACCACTAACCGAGGGGGAGTAAAGGAAAAAAAAATCCAAACTACGCTAACACACTAAGCAAGAAATTTAATTTTATGGAATTTACATCTGTTCAGTATTTCTGTTTTGGCATTAATTATGTTATGGGCATATATATAGATATACTCCAATATATATATATATATATATATATATTCCAAATAACGAACAATTTTATTTATATATTCTTTTGTACCTATATACATTTATAAAATATTTAAATATTTTATTCTTAGGTAAATGTTTTGCTGCTGCTCTACAAATATTATATTCTATATACGGTTATTCTTTATTTTTAATATGATGTTTGCAGAAATGTTTGCATCAGTCATGCTACTGCTATTGTGAATCATGAAAAACAATGATTCGTATGACTATATTGAGGACTAAATTGCTATACAATGTAACTGCAAATGTTTTTCAAACAGCCAAAAGGTTCAACAATGGAAATATTAAGTTTGATAAGACCTTTTTCTCTACTTTTTCAGTGCTCTTCTTAATATCACTAAACTATCTGTCCCAATGTGTAGCTCTCAAGTCCATAAAACTTTTACCACCAAATTGAGCTAATTTAGATATTAATCAATTTCATGTCAGATTTTTCTAAATCAATCAACCAAAACATTTTCAAATTCGGGTTCTCTAAGACTGTATTGTCGTCACTCATAAAGGGATTCTGCAATTTTGTCAAATGACTTGGACTTTAAAGAAATCAATAAAACTGAAAAGGCATTATTCAATATTTGCCTCAGTGAAGATCGATAATTTTTGTTGAAGCCTCTCAATGTCTGTTTTTCTATAAATTTGAAGATCAGACATATTAAAAAAATTTTTAGATACAAAAGTTATTTTGGGGTCTATATAGAATGTCATGAATGTATATGGAAAGGGATTTATAAAGTGATGTATGGTCGATACATGCATCAACATCGAAATATAACGAGATAATAGATAGCAAGAGAGATAGAAAGAGAGGGAGGGAGAGAGAGGAGAGATACAAAGAAAGTGATCGAGGAAAATACAAGGATAGATAGATAGATAGATAGATAGATAGATAGATAGATAGATAGATAGATAGATAGATAGATCGTCCGTCTGTCTGTCTTTGGCTAAATTTGATAACGTAAATTCGGATCTTGACTAAAGCAGAACAATCCAAGGGATTGGAAAAAAATGACGTTTTCAAAATGAAATCTGCTCAGCTAATCCACGATAAGGGAGTGATGACATTCTCATATCAGCTTGATTTGCTTCCGAATCGAATTGTTTGCAAGTGAAAGGATTTATGGAGCCACATATTTAGGATTAATGTCTTTCTTTCAATGGAGACAAAGCAAACAGACAGATACGCAACACACATTAAAAGACAAATTCCAGTGAATAAATGAGAAGCATTGCCAAAAATCAATACAGTGTATATTATCAGTAATCTATAATATCGATATTCAACGTACAAATATTCATCCATAACAAAAAACAAGAAATCCCCAATACTGCATGTAATATATATATATATATAGCAAGCATTTAAAATATTGATTGTAGATTCCACGGCAGGCAAGGCTAAAAACCAAATATTGGCTCAACATAATCTTCCTATTCTTACACACTCCATTGATTTAATCTAGTTTTTCAAACATTTTACGTGTTTATATGGTAGCTTGTTGTTGTTTTTTTGTTTGTTGTTTTGTTTTTGTTGTTGTTTTTATTGTTTGTTTTATAATCATTTCCCCCCATGCAAAACAGGAATGCCACTGGTGCACAGGGAATTATAGTGAGAGAAAAACAGGGCACAGGAGATGCGTAAGAAAGGCTAAGAGGTGGATAGAATTTATGGAGGTGAATGCCATTTAGGAATGTATGAGATGCAAATGACGTTGTATTTAAGCTTTTAGTGATTGTTGCTATCAGGAAAGCAAGTCTACAGAAGGTGGTTCCACAAACGGGAAGTGCAAGAAAAAAACTACTAGAGTAGAAGTGTCGGTTGCATTTCACTATTCTGTCAGTAAAAGAGTGACATCTAGTTGCCAATCTCGTAAAACGAGTAAATTCATGCAGTCCGAGAACCAGGGAGAGAAGTTCGTCAAGGCAGAAGCCGTGAAAGTATTTGTAGAAAAGACAAAGAGAATCCACATCCCGTCAGTAAGAAAGTGACTGACGTCGAGCTGCTAAATCGGGATCGATTCCGTTGCAAATCATTTATTTGTATTTTGTCGATAACCTCGAGATGAATAGGAGACGCACCCAACCAGATACAGCAACAGTATTCAATGCACGGACGATTTATAAACATCCAAGACAGATTGTGAATAAAATGACTTCCTGCTCCGGCACAATGACCCAACCTTACTAATGGTAGATGCAGCTATAGATTCAATAAGAAAGGCTTTACTTGTCCTGTCAAATGTGTATTTTTTATATAAATACAAATGTGGTTGCTTTGTACAGCGGAATATCAATCTCTGTAGTTTATGTAATGCCGGAATCTTATTTTTTTAGTGAGACAAATCTCACTAATTTTAGCTGGGAAAGAAGAGATAGATCATACAATTCTCAATAGTATGTGCGCATAAGTGAATATCAGTCAGTCAGTTAAGCCCCATAGGTGATACACGCTTGGGCGATCATAACTGCCTGGGTAGAAGATTTTCCCGCATTAGGTTGCCATTACTTTCGGCAGTAGACTGGCTACCAACCAAGGCTATAGAGCCCAATCTGTCCTGTTGTTTGATCCATTGATGGGAGTAATTATGTAAGCATTTGCTCGTAAGGAAATGTAATGAACTCAAATGAATTTCGAATTAGACAAGACTTTTTACATCACACATACATTTATGTGGTTGAATAAATTTGCATTCGGGTTATGGTCGGTTGAAAAATCCAGCGTTTTCATTAAACGAATGACTGGAAATCTATTTCGAGCGCTTTCGACAACTCTATTAGCCTTTCTCTGAGATGTTTTTTTGCAGGGGGGAGTAACTGAATATGTAGATATAAACACACACACACACACACACACACACACACACACACATATATATATATATATATATATATATATATATATATATATATATGGCGGAAATATGCGTGTGTAAGTTAAGAAATTTGCAAATCTCCAAAACGGCTCCACAAATTTTAATATTTTTTTTTATTAATTGATTATAATTTTTCTTTCAAACAGACACAAACATTTTGTGTATGCTTTATTACAGTACAACTGAATAGCGTTAGTATAGCAAAAACAGAAGGCGTCTACATGTGTGAATATATGTGACACTGGTATACGTTGTTTTATTTGTATAAATTACAGCAGTCACCTGCATGAACATAGAAATCTAGCTTGACGCTCGCAATCGAACCTCATCTGCATGTGTCAATATCGCTAAGCATGTTTTTAAATATTTCTACTCGAATTAATATGCGAAAAATGTGAGTAATTAATTAAGTGTGAGAGTTTCAGTTTTGTTCGTATAACAAACGAACGAACACCTCGGAAAGACTAGTTAGTGAATAAGAATTGATCATATTCATAAGAAAATAATCGACTCCAGAATAACTCCAAAATTACAGTTATTAATCGCAAGTTTGTTAATAAATATTTCCCCACTTTTTAAATATCGATTTTAAGGAGAAAAATATTGTCGAAATGAGCCTCCAAAATCTTCATAGCTTAAATTTGCATGGTCTACAATTTCAAAGAAAACCGCAAGTCTCATACGATGTCGCTGATCGGTTAATATATCTGAATACAAAAATTCAAATTATTAGAGCAGGTCAATGTACAAAAACTGAGTTATTTTCTGTGTGAGCCGGTTCGGTACAAAGAATGTGTTTTCAGTGACAGTACTTAAATCTACAGCATTTTTCTACAATTCTATAACGGAGTTCCATACACACACACGCGCGCGTTTTATTGTTTTAGATGTAGTAGTTACATTTTATGTTGAATTGGAATTTTTTTTTCAATTGTAATAGTGAGAGAGATGGATGTGCATTGTGGTGCAGTGAATATCGGCTCGGAACAAGAAATTGGAGAGCAGAGTTCAAATTTCAGTTGCATTCGCTTGGGCTCAAATATCCTTGAAAATGTATTAATCTGTCTCTTCTCTCCAGCTATGGATCAAATAACAAGACAGACTGGATTCTATAGCCTTTGTTAACTACCGGTCTACCGCAGAACATAATGGCAACCTAATGTGGAAAAATTTTCTGACCAACCAGTAATGTCTCTTTCGAGACATGATCACCAAAGCGTGTATTACGTATGGTACTAAACAGACTGAGTAATAGAGATAGTTTTTATTTTTAATATTAGAATACAAGGGAGTGAGTGTGTGTATGTGTATGTGTGTGTGCATGTATGTGTGTGATTTTTGCTCACGTTCTAGTATGTGTATACTTAGATATACATTTCTCTACAGAAAAGCAACGAAAGTTTGTGTATGTAATTGTGTCTATTTTTGTTTGAATGAACTGTGCTAGCAATACTTTGAATGTATTTATATGTAAATTTCTAAACTCGTACCTACCGTAAAATGTGTGTTGCTTAAGACTAGGCAACACTTTTTCTTGTGTGTACACACATGTGTACACAGGCCTCTTTTTATGTAGTGAACGTGCAAGGAAGGCCTAAGATTAAATCCAAATCTTGGTCATTATTAGAGGGTACACGCTTAAAGGGACACTTAATCCTTTTGCTGACCCCAATAATGATTATTTACCTTCAGGTCGTGTGACCAAATAAGGATTGATTTCTTCGGTAAAGATATTTGCAGACTAATGCATGTATGGATTTCTGAAGGTATCTAACACGACCCCTCGGCTCAACAGAAAAATCACCTTTCCTTTCCAGATACCTCCTCACTAGTTAATCTCCTGCTCGATGTCTACTTTTAAGTGAGACTGTGAAATAAATGTTTCCCAGCTCATCGGTTTCAACTTGTAAAATTTTATATGGAATTCATGAAAGTCAAACATTTTCGGTTATTTCATCTCAAGTAGTACGCGACCAAATATTGATAATCCAAACAAGGAATGTCTCTCACCATAAAAGAGGAGTAAATATCGGAACATTGAACCTTAAATATAGATCCGATTTGATAGGCAGGTGTGATTTCTGCTCATATCTAAGTCCAAAGTGCATCTTATAGTAAAAAAATGCCAATTGGTTTTGGATTGAGTGTTGTCTTTCTCCCAGGTTAGTTGACAACTAAGACGGAAGAGCCGATTCTGTTACACTATTGAGCCCATAGCTAAAGGGAGACGAATTGATGGGTTCATAACTCTCCCAATTTTTTTTCTCATCAGTAAATATAATGAACTCGACTAGAATTCGAACTCTTTACAACACGCTCAAGCCCACGTGTTTAGTTCTGCTTAAGTTTTCACCACTATAATCCAATTATATAAATATATATATAGTAGGATCTTGAATAAGTTCTCGCTGTTTTCCAACAGATAGCGTTCCCAGAACTGCGTGCGTGTACTTTCAGAGGGTAAAGCATCTATAACTAAGTGCTATAAACAAGCTTGAAATTCATTGTGTTTTTCGACAAGTAAATTCCTCCTTCAAATTCTAGCTAATGGTTTTTAGTATTGACTAAATCGAATGTACGTGTAAACAACTTTGTTTTTCACAGCGTTAAATATGTTGGATTTCGTGCCAAAGAAAGTGTATCTGCAGGAAAATTTATGGCACTACTTTATTCAAAAGAAATCTGCAGCTGAAGTGCACAGAATTCTTGCTGAGAATTTCGGTGAAAAAGCTCTGTCGGAAACAACATGCAGAGATTAGTCTAGAGTTTCAAAAATAATGATTTTGATGCTGAAGATAAAGAAACGCTCTGGTTCATCGAACACGTTTGGAGACGAAGAATTGGAGGCATTACTTCATGAAGACACATGTCAGGCTCAAGCTGATCTTGCAAAGTTGTTAAGAGTTGTTCACACAATAATTTCGAAATGTTTGAAAAAATTAAGAATGATTCAAAAGCAAGGACATTGGGTTTACGTACAAGTTGAAGCCGAGAATCGTCTAACGACGGCTTGTCACGTATCAACAACTACTTCAACGGCAGAGAAGAAAAATTTTTTTTCTATCGTGTTGTGACTGTCGATGAAAAGTGTATATACTACGATAACTCTAAGCGTAGACGATCGTGGGGAACCCGCGTCCATGCATCAATATCGTCGACAAAGTCGAGAATCTATTGTTCGAAGCTTCTGATCTGCATTCGGTAGCTCAGAGCGACCGAAACCATTACGGGATATTGGTATCGACTACAACTGGTGCGTTTGAGCCGAGCACTGAAAAAATTACCGCTATACAAGTAAAGACATGACAAAATGATTTTGCAAAATGACAACACTAGGCTACCAGTTGGAAAACGGGTGAAAACCAACTTGGAAAAGCTTAAATGAGAAGTCCTACCCTTCACGCCGTATTTACTATACATTGCCCCGTCCGATTATCACATCATAGCCTAGATGAGCAGCACTTTTATTCTTATGAAGATGTCAAAATATTGATTGAATCGTGGTGAGCCTCAATAGACGTGTCGTTTTTCCGACGTAGAGTTCAAGTGCTGCCTGAAAGATGGGAAAAAGTAGTGGCTAGCGATGGACATGTGACATGCTTCTTACTAATTTTTCTAAACAAAACATTACTTTTCATGAAAAACCAGCGAGAACTTATTCCAGGTCCTAATATATATGTATGTATGTGTGTGTGGGGGGGGATGTTTGTATGTGTGTGCGTTTGCAAGCACGTATCAAATCTTATCAAACCTGCGCCTCTGATTATTGCAAATGTCTCCATTCTTTAACGAATTACTATGTTCCCTAATAAAGCTACAAAAGGCTACAAAAAAAATTTTAAATTGAAAATTCATTAATCTGATGTTATTTAAAATGAATAACACATAAATTAATCCCAAACTAAAATAATTTAATTACTAATTTGCATAAGAATGAAATTAAGAAAAAACTTTTCTAAATCATCGCTCACTTACGTTTATTAGACACTGAATTGTGTCACGTCGTGTCCTTTTTAGCTTGCATGACCTTGTAAGTCTATTCTTATTCAGTTATGAGTTTTAGTTGTAGAAGTTGTGTCATATAACAATTGTGTTTTAATGGCATGTGTCTTGCTTTTGACACAGAGAAAACATACACAGTAAATTAAAAAGGGCTTTTATCGGCATTTGTCGCCTTGTCGAACTGAGGCGGATGCTTCTTATGTTTTAGAAACTATTGGATTTACAAATATAAGAGTTGACGACACATTTATTTACAAGATATTGCACTTAAGCAGATGTTTTATGGTCTAAACCGAGACAATCTAGGAAATTCATTATCATGTAGTTTTACCAGATTCAGTACACATATACTCGGTCATATGACACCAGACGTATGTATGGGTTATTGTTACTCACGTACATCGTAACTCGGGAACTATCTTTATCTGGTTTTAAAAAGATGTCGTGTAAATGTTTCAATTTCGGATCACTTCACAGACATTTTGTTTGTATTAAAAATTGTTCGTCTTTAGTTGATACAAGGCATCAGACAAAGATTGTTTAGTACCACGGAGTTTAGAACCCGAAAAAGAGTCTAATCTTTACATAAAATATCTCGTCCATTGATGATAAAAGGCATCAGAAGTTTGTCTAGTTCCACGGAATTTAGACCCTGAAGAATAATCTCATATTTGCATTCAATTTCTCGTCTTTTGATGATACAAGGCATTAGATAAAGGTTGTCTAGTTTCACAGAGTTTGGATAGCTGAAGAAATGACCCACTTTCCATGAAATGTCTTGTCTTTTGGTGATACAAGTTAATTGATGAAGGTTGTGTAGTTCCACAGAGTTTAGACCCTGAAGAAAAAGTTATTTTTTGAAAAAATATTTCGTCTTTTGGTTGTAAACGGCATCAGATTAAGGGTCTAGTTCCAGGGAGTTTAGAACCTGAAAAAGTGTCTCATCTTATCTCGTCTTTTGCTGTTTTCGTCAATGGAAGATTGTCTGGTTCCAGTGAGTTTGACTCTAAAAATAAGTTTAATCTTTCCATAAAATAATATCGTTTTGATGACACAAGGCATCAGATGAAGGTTGTCTAGTTCCACGGAATTTAGAGCCTGAAGAACAGCCTCATCTTAGCATATACTTCTTTAAATCAATGGACTCATCCTGACAATAGCAACGTTTCCACATGTGTGTAAAACCCCACATTAAACTAGTTTTCTGTCATATTTGCATTATTGAGGATGTATGCTTAGTAGTTAGCGACTCGGAAAGTGAAATCGGTGTGCTAGTTGCTGATTACGGCTAAGTTCTATGTGTTTCCTTTTGCTCAAAAAATGTTTGGAAAATCTGAGAATCAATCTCTCTTCTACTGGTTAAATAGCAGAGCTAATTGGAACTTCTTCCCTTGGTTTGCAACCCAAAATTACCTCACATAATATCACAATCTAGTATGGTTAGGATGTGCTCCTGTTTACTGTGTTAGACTCTATTGATAACAAGGAAGAGAACACAAATTAATAATATTGTTCATCATCTATCTGTCTATCTATGTCTGTCAAAATCTACCTATCTAAATCAGCTCACAACTAGCTATTTCATTCTGTTCATTACATATCTTTCTATCTATATCAGTTTTTCTTTATCTATCTATATATATATATATATATATATATATATATATATATATATATATATAGTCATCCGCAGACAGATCTGATTCACTGTATCACAGCTCATCAGTACGGTTAAACTTATATTGCTTTTAACCCAGAATTAAAACCGAATTGGCGTCAGTCGGCGATTCTACCTCTGGGCTATGGGTGCTCTGTAGAAAAAGGCAGACTTTTTAGCATGTTTATTATCATTATACACGCCCAATAGCCAGAGTACGGTAATTCATTACTGAATTATATATATATATATATATATATACGTGTGTGTGTGTGTGTGTGTGTGTGTGTGTGTGTGTGTGTGTGTATACCCTTATATACAACCTTAGAGACTGTCAATAAATTCCTGATTTTTAAAAAGTATATATATATGCATATGAAATGGTAATTATAACTATGGTCAGGGGACTAAATTTCTCATAAGTAAAATGTTTGTTTATTTATCTCCTGACTCAATTAATAAAAATGAGTCGGTGTTTTTTTTTAAATATGTTTTCTGTTTTTTATCCCTCGGTTGGGGTGCTTGTATATCTTCCTGTCATCCGATGTTTTCATATCTGTATATATTAAGCGCAGCTTGGTCGATGAGTTGTTTACATGTGGAGGACAGCTACTGACTTCCCTTGAGGCGTGACTCTGAACTTGGTGGCTTAGAGGACAACGTCTGGGTTAACCTCCTATGAAAGGAAGTAGATTATTTTGGCCTTTTGTTATACTACTGTTGAAGCTGTCTTGTGGCAAACATGTTTATATTTTATTAAAATTTAATGCTTATTCGCTTTCTGTAACTGCAATATTTGATTCCTTTCCTTTCTTATCCGTTCTGCCCAACCTACAAGCGTGAAAACTTTTAACAGTAATGTCGGAAATTTTGTAAATATGTCTGAAACTGTAAGGTTGATTTCTAGTTTAATGTCTCTGTGAATTACCCACCATTCCGCTCTCTGCGACACTCTCGCTTTTTCTTCATAAATATGTGTAAGACAGTCATTTAACTACCTCTGACCGCGACAAGAACCTGAAGAAAAAAGGGAAATGCACTCTCTGTAAATTTCACACTACACAGTAGGATCTCTGAAATTTGAAGCAGGCCTTATATCAAGTTGTAACTTAATAAAACTTTTCTGCCCCATTCGCTGCCCCACTAACATGGCCCGTAAATATGTACAATGTAACGCGTAATGTCTGATAATATCGACACAGGTATGTATAACAAGTATTTTTATTCGTCGAAATGCTGGAGACTAAACCGGCTAACTTGAGAGTGAGGCGGAAGGTTAGCAACCCGATATCGCCAAAAAACTAGACTTTCATAAAGGGCGGATGAACTCTAAACGAGCCAACGCCCAGCTAACTAGAGGCGGTGTCTCGATAAATTACCGTGGATAAAGGAACGGAATACCACTCCACTATCATTCCCGAGATCAATCATGGACTTTAAAAATAAACATATGAAACGCAACGGCATGAAGGTGGTTACTTCCAGAGAAAATAATTCCTAGCCCGGCAAGGACCAACAGGTATCACCTGGCAGTCATCCTGTGACTGTTAGCAGCAACGGTGTAAAGGGGGCGCAATTCTTCAGAGTTTGTTCCTCGCCCGGAACGTCATGAGCAAATGGTGTCTCTGGACCGTTACCCTGTGACTGTGCACAACAAAGAATTACCTTGGGGACATGGAACGTCAGGACGCTCAACAACCACAGTATAATATACGCAGGAGGCAAAAATAACGAAAAAGGAGTCGGGTGAATACTGATCAAAGAAATGAAGATATGCGTTCGGGGTTGTTGTCACCTTTTCGAGAAAGTCTTCAACATATCTATTATAGTAGTTTATGCACCAACAACGCTAAGCACTGAGGAAGAAATAGAATCTTTCTACTCCATACGGACAATGTCAAGGCTCAGTGTAAAATCCAAGAAATTACAGTCATGATGGGTGACTTGAACGCTAAGGTAGATAAAAAGAGAGAAGTAGAGACAACCGGCAAGATTGGATTAGGAATCCGCAACGAATGAAGAGAAATGGCCAGGTAATAATTAACAACTGCTTTCAAAACACCCATACAGTCTATGAACATAGAAAAACCCAGGACGTGACACGAAAAACCAAATAGACTGCATAAGCATCAACATTAAATTCAAGAACGCATTGGTTCAAGCAAAATCTATCCAAGTGTCAACTGTGGAAGCGATCACCTCCAAGCCATCTGCAAACTAATGGTTAAACTCCAAGAAACTGAAGAAGCCTAGTGAAGCACCAAGACTGCAATACAACACGGTCATGAATGACGTCAATCTACAGAAAAAAATACACTGACAGGGTGAAAAACAAATACGAAGTACACATTGGGAAAGGAAACTCGAAATTGGACTCACTAATAGAAGCGGTAGTGACATCATCAAACAACATTGTTTCAAAGAAAATCAGACGCAAAAAGAATAAGTGGATAACTGAAGAGATTACCAACATGATGCAAAGGAGACAGAAAACGATGCTAAGACATGGAATTGAATACAGGAAACTATACAAAGAAATAAGGAGCAAATGTAGACAGGATAAAGAGGAATGGCTCAACAACAAATGTGCAGAAGTAGAGAGATTGAGCAGGACTAATAAAGCAGACATGCATAAAGAAATAAGAGAACTGACAGGACAAAAAACCTGCTCCTGAACAGGATGTATAAAATCTAAGGATGGAACGATCATATTGAAGGAAATACTCCAGCGATGGCAATTTGAACAACATAAGATACAGTGCTGATAGCAGACACGGAAAAGAAACTACAATAATGTCTACTGAAGGTAGGTGAGAAGAGTAACAAGAAAAGACTACAAATAAACTGCAAAAAAACCAAATGCATGGTCATCAGCAAAAAGAGCAGCCCAAAATGCCAAATACCGGTTGGGAATACTAAAATCAAGCCGGTTCAAACATTTAAATACTTGGGATATGTTCTAACAAAAGACGGAACGTTCGACACAGAGATCCGAAGGCGAATTGCGATGGCGAAGGATGCATTCCAGAAAGAATTAAGACAGAAAACTTTCACTAGAAACAAAGAAGATAGTACTGGATTTCTATGTGATGTCAGTTCTTTAATATGGCAGTGAATACTGAACTATCTCTTCAAAAATGAAGGAAAAAATTGAAGCAAGTGAAATGTGCTTCTACAGAAGTATGCTGCGAATCATGGATCAAGCATGTGAGCAATGATGAAGCTTTGGAAAGCGTGGAAACGAACAGGAAATTAATACTGAGCATCAGGAAGAGACAGCTGAAGTTCCTGGAACATGCAATGAGGAAGGAAGGTTTGAAGAATTTGATACTAACAGGCCAGATAGAGGAAAAAAAGAGACAGGGGAAAACAGCGTATAACATACTTGATGTACCTGAGCTGATGGATGGCAGAACGGGAGTTGCGTGGTGTAACCGGAGAAAGCGTGCTAAGAGCCACCACGGATAGGGAGACGTGGAAGGCCATGATCGCCTACGTCCTAAAAAAACACGTAGGAGAAGAAGTCATAAGAAACCAGGGTCAGTCCTTCACCTGCTGAGGCTCTGTGTTATATGAATTTCAAGACACTTGTTTACAAATTTTGGATAAACTTTTAATAATTATACGTGATTATTATTATACATAATTTTCTATAATTGAGTGTTAAAGAATAAGATAAAAACATATTTTCTAAAAATTAGTCCTCCCTCGCCGGTAATGTGGTCCTAGGCTATTGCTTATTTAACTCATATATAAGTCCCGCACTAAACTCATATATAAGTCCCGCACTGTATGTGGTCTGACTAAAAGGTACCAGGAGTGTTGCTATAGTAACTGAGCTATACTACGCAGAGTGAAGCCGCTTGGCACACATTGACATTGAACACTCGGGCGTATGCAACTAAACTAAAAAATTATAGCACATTATCGTTGTTTATAGCAGTATTTGGAAGGAAAGTATGTAAAATGTGGTTGTCTCCCAACACCACAGAAAACGTTTTTTAACGGTCATAAACGGGCTCAGTCTTCGCAGTGAAAGACTGCAACTTTTCCGGGACCGAAAAAAGAACAAACGAGCCGCTAAATGAATTGTTCATCATGAGTATGCTCTACCTGGTTAGACACTAAACAAGGCATACTACGGTACACGTGAGACGGCCTTTATTTGACGAAAAAGGACAGAATTACACGCGTCAGGTAAGTAGCAACTCAATAATGACAGCGCAGCAGTTCTGGACTAAGGGTGATATTCTCCAGTTGGTAGCTTCAATTCGAACATTTTGGTGTGCTTGGATGTTAATCTGAGGACAGGGCAGAGGATTCAGAAAAAGTTGTATGAGTCTAATGGTGGTTAGATTGATCACTAGTGACGAAGACATTATGCTTGCATTCATCTTGCCACTAGCCTCAGACTCAACACGGAGGTCTACATGAAGTAACTTGAAGAGATAGAGCTGCCTCGGGTCAAGAAAATGGCTGCTAGAAGACCCAATGGCTGTCAACAGGAATCTGCATTGTGTCACACAAACAGAAGTACCCAGCCATGGCTGTCAGACAGTTTCATCTGGCGAACTACTTTTCAGACTGCAACTCTCTTGATTATTATGTGTGAAGCGCAGTTGAGCGAAAGACCAACAAAGTTCCTTGTAACACCAAAGATGAACTGAAGGTGAGCATTCACCAAATTAAACAAGGAGATCGTCCAGAATAGTTGCAGGAGATCCTGAAGAAATATAGATGCCGTAGTTGAAAAAAATGGCGATTTTATTGAATAGATTTACTCTTTATTATTTCAGTATATTTTTGTGTAATTTTGGTAAGTTTAACTGTTAAAATGTGATGTCAGTGTTATTTACATTTGTGTGTAATTTAGACGACAATCTTTTCATCGCACCCTGTGTTTCTTTTTTTATTCACATTTATGCCCCTCGAAAGTTCAAATAAATGAGGAGACGAAGCGACTATTGTTGATCTAGCATTAGTTAAATTCGTTCGCAACAAGTTACACATTAACCAGTCTCCTTATTTTCCAATGATTTCATTTGCAATCGATTTCTCTTGATGCCGACTGGGTTAACAGTTGTTTAAAGTGAAGTGATCTACCCGGACAGGAAATATCGAAATAAGAACGAGGGTAAGAATACCAGAGATCATATTTTTTAAAAGTGATTAGGAACCACCTGTCTACTTTACAAGATTTCCCGTGGCGTCAGTAAGCGTATAATTCTTGTCAAACGTTAAAGAATTCGGTAAACGGCTGTCGGTGTATTATATTGCATTATGCTTAATGCGATAGAAATACGCCAGAGTTTAGCTGCGTTTGTTTACAAGAGTATTGCATAATTAAATTCTTGAGCTCACTTTACTCCCACAAAAAAAGTATCATACACATGCCCTCTCTCTCTCTCTCTCTCACTCTCTCTCTCTCTCTTTTAATCTCTCTCTCACTCTCTATCTCTTTCTCTGTTTTACTCTTTCTCACTCTCTCTCTCTTTCACTCTCTCTCTCTCACACTCTCTCTCTTTTACTCGCGTGCACACACACACACACACATACACACCTTATCTCACTCACAAACACACTCAAGACAGAGACTGTTCCATTACCGTTACAGATTTTAAAGCTTATGAATTCACACATTGCCAAACATGCAGAGAACAACTGCATTTGTAACATTTCTGCATTAAATAACTTTGCATATATATGAATTCATTTCAGAATGCAGATAATTTTCGCTACAGTAAGAATCAGCAAACTAACTTATTAATAAGTTAACTAGAAGTGAGATAGATAGATAGATAGATAGATAGATAGATAGATAGATAGATAGATAGATAGATAGATAGATAGATATTAAGAAGGAATTTCAATATTTAATAAATCCTTTATTTTCTGTTTTAAATTTACAATAACATAATATACATTTATGAGAAGATAAAAGGTTTCACTAAGGAGAAAATGCCTTGGGGCACAATTCTCGACAATAAAATTTACACCAGAATCATACTTATAATATCACCGATCATCGCAAAAGCAATAAAGTAGCAGTAGTATATTTGCTGTATACAGAACTACACAATTATTGCAAGATAGTTCCAGAAAATGCAAAGCATAGCTATGGGCAAGTAGTCCAGGTCAAAGAGGAAAGCAATAAATGAGAGTTATGGAAGATCTCCAGCCAAATTCTTTACAGTGGCAACGAGTAAGTGTCTGCTATTACAAATGGCCCCGAGGTCAACTCATCCTCGTCTGATAAGGCAAAGCTCTTTGTCTGATTTTCATCGTATCACTGAGTACAACTTCAGTAATTTTTTTTTATTACTGCTGGGGAAGTCTCAAGACTTAACAAAAAATCCTGATCCTAAGAAAGCTACTGGCCCAGTTGTTGTCCTTAAGAATATTAACCCGGAGTTATTCCCGATCTTAATGAATTTATTTAACCGCATGTTCAGTTTTCAAGAATAGGTTCGTTCGCTTATCTCCTCTCACAGTATAACCACCTCAGCGTTACTAGCAAACTTTCCGAAACTATAATCAACAGAAAGGCTATTGATCAATTCAATACTGACAATGTCTTGAGCGACAAGCAGTACAAGTTTCGTTAAGTTCAGTCCACTGCTGTTTGCATAACTTCACAGAATCAGTGAAGCACTAGACAAAAATACATTTCAAGGATGATTGCATTATATATTTGAAACCCCTTTGACAGGGTGGGAAATAAAGAGTTACTGCACAAGTTCTAAAGTTATGGAATCACTTGAAGTGTTTTCTCATTTATAAAACCCTTCCTAAAGTCCATGAATGTAGTTGTTAACGGCCAGTTCTCCAAAGCAAAACGATCAACGTTGACAGACCCATAAGTTTCTCTTCACGGTCCAACCGTCTTTTTACTTTACACAAATGAGCTACTCAAGAGTATCCTTTGATCAATTGTCAATATCTATGCTGATGATTCAACGGCATATGAGTTTTTTTTCCATAGCTTTGGATGATCACAGCTTGACAGTTGATCTCTACCAGTCTCTACTCTGACCTCAGTGAGAGAAAAACTTCATGGTAACATTCAATGCTTAAAAACATTGCATTCCATATTCCCTTAGTGAGGCCCTATGCTTTGGGTGACGTTTGGGACTTAAACTCAACCGAGACCTCAAGTTGAACTTGTACAAACCATCTATCGCTAAAGATACTGGACAAACGGTCGGTTCCCAGTAAGTACCTGATTCCTTGTGCTATCCTTTGCCTTTACAAGAGCTAGAACAGTCCGAAAATAGAGTACTGCTGGCATATATGAGCAGGACTTGCTTAGTCTTCATATTCCAGTATCGATAGTGTCCAAAACCGTCTCCGCATCCTTGTGGGTGAGTAATTATTTTCTACCCTACAACCCTTTTCCTCACGTTGTAAGCTTCTCGTTGTTCTATTGCTGTTTCCATTGAAAGTGTTCAGACGAACCACGTTCCACCAGTTGTAACTTTCAAGACTAAGCCCTGTCATGCTACTCATATTCTAGCAAACCAGCCTCATTCCCTTCGTATTCTAGTGATGATATATAAATTCTATACAATTAGTTTCTTCTCAGTTACCAATGCTTTATAAAACTGACTCTTAAGTGAATACTTCTCCGATCAGGACAATCTGTTGTGGTTCTGGGGTTAGATCCAATGAATACACAACGCAGATTAATACGGTAGAAAACGCATTATATTGAAGAGAAATATGTACAGACAAGGTTAGTAGAAACGTCGTACAATACGGTTAGTCGAATACGAGAGAATGCGAGATAATACGAGACGTGAGACTTGACAATGTTACCCTCAGAACTAGATCGCTGAGATACACTACTGTTACAACACAGTGCTACTACACCTTGTAATTCACTAATGACTATTACTATATATAGTCTTAGGTCGAGTCCATGTTAGTGTAAACAGGGAAGGTGCCCCAACACAATCTTAACCTGTTCATGGTTACAGTTTACCCGTTATTCCCCTTACATCCACATAAATTATTTCTTACTCTGTAACCCCTACCTCGAGTGGCTCCAGGGCTTTTTTCATTGATGAAATTATTTTCCTGAATATGTCCCTATGAAATAAGCCTAATAAGCCCGTGTGTCATTTATACCTTCTAGATTGTTATGTTCTGCTTCCGTATCCTTTTCTTTTTGTGTCCGGTCTTTTCGTTTCCCCTCTCATATATATATATATATATATATATATATATATATATATATATATATACTTATTTATTTTTTCGTCATCTGACGTCTTTAAGTTCATAGTTAAATTAATTTAATATTTTTTATTTGTGTCTCTATTTGGTTCATCTTTTTTTTTCTTTGTTCTTTTTCCTTCAATTTATATTACATTTTCATATAAATATATATCTTCTAAATATTCTTTCGATTTCAGGATTCTATTCTCCTTTGTGGTTACTTATTTGCCGCCCATTTATTTACTCTTTCTCTTTTTAGTCACTGTCTTATTTCTGCACATTTCTTCTGAGCTGTACATTTTCAGTTCTTCCACTTAAGGTTCTTTATCCATCACAATTTTCATCACGACTATAATTACAAGCGCTTTTTTCTCTTCCTACTCCAAAAACTATCTCGACAATTGCTCTGTCCATTTCTTCGACTTCTTTACCTGCGTTTCATCTAATCCCGTTTCTCCGTCTCATTCTTTGCAAAGTGAACATTGAATATGAGCTGACACTCTGAAGGAGCAATCAATTCCCAAAGATCACAGAAACCAGAGGCGACATGCTTCGAGTTAAGTCTTCGCGCAAACTTCGGTCCGGCTCTCAAGGAGCACACTGCTCACCATAAATCTTTTGATCAAAAGCAAACTGTGTGCATGTGTCAATATGCATGAAAACGCGCAAACGGTTGTGCGTGTGCATAAGTGGGTACATGTCCAAGAATATGCTTGTGTATGTAAGTGTGCCTAGGCGACGCCAATATACATTCATACATACGTATAAATACACATACACACACACAAATACATATATATATATATATAGTGTGTGTGTGTGTGTGTGTGTGTGTGTGTGTGTATGTGGTAAGTATATAAGACAATTTTGGAAACTCTAATTTTGACATGTTTTGCTGATCAAACAGCGCTATAAGAGAAATTCCCCAGACAACGTGATTCATGTTACTCATATCGGAGCTGAATTTTTAAAAATATACGGCGGAGGAATTATTTTGGTTGTTTTTATCTGTTTATTTGTTTGCTTATCCGTGATCAAATTATTTTTAAAACCCCTGAATGGATTCGGATGCAACTTTCAGGGATGATTGGCCTCATGACTGGCACAAAATGATTAAATTTTGGGTTCAATCCGGGTCAGGATAAAGTTTCTGGGTTATTTTTCCGGTTTTATTGATAAGATTTACGTTTTATGTTTCCTCTACGGAATAGTGAATTACTTTCCTTAGACAATTTTGAATATGGAAATAATTCCCTTGTTTTATTTTAAGTTTTGCCTTTAATTTTGAGAGCGGCTGAGTTCATTTTTTTGTATTTTCTCTCTTAAGAGTGGCCAACTTTATTGCAGTTATTCTTTCTCAATTTAATAATTATCTCTTGTTAATCACTTAGATGATGTCAGTATTGTCTTGTCGGATGTTTGCAGTTTTTGACTGCTATTTCTAGTTTATATATTTTTAAATTAAGTCAATTGATTTTTTTAATATATTTACTTATTTCAAATCGGTTCTTTTTTATAGTGTTTTTCAATGTACAGCTTTAGATGTCTCTCAAGGCCGAAAGAATGGAACACCCAGTGAGGATCGGTTTCACTACCCAATTGTAATGATTCTAGCGAGAACAAGCTTCATAAACCGCGTCGAAGTGCCCACAGTTGATTTTCTAAGCGTAGATTAGATGTGGCACAAGGCCGGAAGTATGCGGTACTCAATGAGGATCGAGCTCACTACTCAGTTGTAAGGGGATCAAGCAAAACAAGCTTGGTAACCATTATACCACGTCGAGGTGCCCTTGGTTCATATTTATGTATTCATTTGTTTTACACATTTCATATTCTACATTGAACACCTTTTCAATGATAGCAGGCGATGGTCCAAAGAAGTTGCATCGCAAGATATTTAGAGATCATTACACTCTCACTGTACCACATTAGTTATTTCAATTTTTTTAATAAAACGGCATTTTCCAGGCCATATATATATATTCATTACACTATATATATATATATATATATATATATATATATGAGAGGAAAAATCTAGCAAATATAAAAATAATAGCAACATTTTTCGTGTCCCGCATTTCATGGCCTTTAGTCCGAAGAAGTTGTAAAGGACGATATTAATGTGGTATTCTCAGCATTCTTCTGTGAAATTAAGTCTCTTCTTCACTTATCATAACCTTGTTCAGTTTTCTCTGCCATATAGGAGGACTGATATTGCATAACAGCCAGTACTCTTTTCTTTGCTTTTAACGATTTCTTCTGATTTTTAATAATTTGTTTAGCTTTTGAAAGACGCATTTTGCTATCCCAATACGCCTTCGGATTTCAGCGTCTCACTTTCCGTCCTTTGTCAAAACGCTTCCCGTATATTTAAATTGTCCATGTTTTATTTCTGTATCTCTTCAATATGTAATTTACATGTTGGGCTTTTTCTTTTGCTAACAACCATATATTTTTTGTTTTTACAATTGCAGTTTAGTCTTTTCTTCTCACTTTCCTTCACAAGTTTCTGTCGGAGGGCTTGTAGTTGGCTTTCTTTTACTGCTGATTAACCTCCTTTGCATTTCTTTTTGTAGGCGGATCAGGCATCTGGGATTAATTTTATCCCTTCTCGAAGGAGAGATAATTATTAGAAAGATGGCTGCTTGGTTACGCTCCTCGATTGTCGAGCTGTATTTTACACCTAACATTTAAAATATACTTAAAATACACTGTACAATAGAAAAGTTATCCTTCGGATACTCGATGAAAAAAATTCTCGTTCCAAGCGTAAGATTTTACCAGTTACCATTGTAGTATAAACTTGAATGTGTCATCAAAAGAATGAAGTGGAAACTGTTCTTTGTAAATCAGGCTTTAAATCATATAAAAATGAAGGAAAAATTTTAACTTTTAACGTGATCCCGCTAAAAAAAATAGTCTCAAAAGGATGTTTTTTCCCTTGAAAATTACTTTCTACTACCTTTATTTCCTTGGCAACTCTTATTTAAAAGATTATAAAAATATGTGAAACTAGTGTAATGCGATATTTATTATTTAGCTTTTACAAAAATTGAGCTTTCACTATTTTATAAAGAAATAAATGTGAAAAGAAATATTTTTATTCCAATTTTTTTAATTACAAAATTATCAAAATATGTAAACCATCCACAATGCAATATTCATTAAAATTATTATAAATAACGATAAAAACAAGTTCTTTATTCATAATTCCATTAAACAAATATCTATGAATGGCTGCAGAAAGTAAACACAAAAATGCTTCGTTAATATAAAAAAAAACAATTTAAAGAAATAGACGTAAGGTCATAAAGATAACTTTTAAAAACAGAAATAATTATTTTAAAGATGTCTAATAGTGAAACTAAGCGTACACAGTAAAGTAACAGTTGATAAAGTTTAGCTTTACGGTTTATATAATTGATTTAAAAGGGGTAGGGTTATATATTATAGCAAATAGCAAACAGATTGAGATAATTTTAGATATATTTAAGAGTGTAAACTATCTTATGATGGCAGTAAGTAGTAATTTCATCACACTGGTTTAATAAGTTAGTTTTGGGTAATTCGGTTATATGGATTTTTTTCTTGTAAAGAAAGAAAACATATTTCATGTAACGATTTTGTAAAAATCATCTAATATGGTGTCATTTGTTAATTTTTTTTTAAGTTTAAATTTGTTATTTTAAATTTCCTTATGAATAAATATAATACCCGGTAAATGAGCTACATTTCTCTGCCTGATGATGGGGTATTGAGCACCGGAACATACTAGCTTTGAGTTGCAGAATGCTATTATTATAACAAGAAAAATAACTACATATTTATGAATGCTCTAATTCAGTATTAATTACTTTTTATTAACAGTAAATATTAAACTGTGTAATATATATCAATTAGTTTAAACCACTTATATATATATATATATATATATATATATATATATATATATATATGATTGTCTCTCTTCCATCGATTTCGGTGTATGAGCATCCAACAACCTCATTCAATTTTTATATTTGCGTGACCTACATACAAATACTTCTATTGTGTAAATAATGAGGGTCTCGTGACATAATCACAGGAATATTTTCTGACACTTTTCACCGTTGTATTTCCTGTCTTAGCCGGTCAATAAGACGGATATGAAATATATATATATATATATTCTAGGAATTTTATTTAGGATTGTAGGACGGTCGCCCTTCGTAACGAGACTGATCACAATTTTGTTATAAAACTGCTACTGTTATCAAAGGAGAAAATAATTCACTTGGACGTAAATGTCTAGAGAGTGTCATGATCCCAATGTCATTCACTATTAAATGTGTGCATTTAATCTGTGGTGAGTAGATAGGTAGCAATTAAAGTATATTGAAAAATATCCTTTCCTCTTTACAAATATAAAGTAATCTCTCTCTCTCTCTCTCTCTCTCTCTCTCTCTCTTTTCTTTCAGCACATTCATTCTCTCCTACTTTCTATTCTTCCATATATCTGGTAACCTAGATCATAACCCGGACATAGCATATGTTGTTAATTTACGTCATGCAAAAATCAACAAATGACTAACCTACCAAAATCAAGTCAGAAACGAGTCGGCGTTAAGTAAATATAAAAAAACATTGAACACGTGCATACCAGTTGGTCACAGTTTGTCCACCAGATGCGTGAATTTCGCGGCAGCCACCGGAAATTTAATCAACACACCAACCAGCCAAAAGAAGATTAACTCCGTGCAAACCAGAGATGTAGTTAAAAAAAACTTCACGAAAAGAATATGAAAAAAACCAACGAATGAATTCAAGAGCACACTCAAATTCCCGGTACATAATATAAAATAGCACAAATAACAATCTGATACTACATTACAATGGTCACACACATATATAAACAAATATGCTATATTTACATGAATATTCATATTGCGGAAGAAAAACTCTTTATAACCTGAACACAGGAATACATATATAATAATGAACATTCACATGAATACCACAATGACTTATACAAGCAAAGTCACAAAACGGAAAAAGAACAGAAATGATAATCATTCACATATAATAAAAGATGTAATCTTATGAAGTCAACAACAACAAAAACGGTAGTATAGTTAATAAAACCTGGCCTTTACTCATCTATTATCTAAACCTCGTCTATATCATAAACCGTCCATGGCAGATCTTCTTATATCACAGTGTGGGATACCTATACTAACAAAAGAAAAAGTAAAAAACTCTTAATTAATTCGGATAGATATAAAACAAATTCTAAAATTACCGGCACCCCTCGTTCGAGCACATGTGTAATCGTACCAACATACCATTTTAGTTCGATGAAATTCTGAAAAAGAAACACGTGACATGAACATTTTTCCACTATTTACAATTTTCATAGTACCGTCCTTGGTATATAATAATATATATTGTTATTTCATTCATATATATATATATATATATATATGTGCGTGTGTGTGTGTGTGTGTGTGTGTGTGTATATATATATATATATATATATATATATATAGACATAAATTAATAAATATACATATGAGGATACACATATGTATTGTATTATTATTCAGATATTAATAAAACAATGCGCAATATATGAACAGAGCTGTAATATATATATATTAATAAACATACATATTATCCTACGTCTATGCCACGACTCGGCGTTCAATGCGCAATGCAATCATCAGGTGCATAGATTACATACCACATGAAACTTAGAGTCGTAGGAGGATATATATATATATATATATATATATATATATATATATATATTAACAAGCCTGTTTCGCTGTATCACAGCTCATCAGTATGGCTAGACACATCCACTTGCTTCTGGCCGAGATTTAAACTCGACCGATTTGGTGTCAATCGGAGTCGCTACTCCCTAAGCCATCGATGCATGGGATCAGAGAAGGGAAATTTTAACGTGTTGTATATAAGCAGTGTATACACATGCCAGTCACCGAAAGAACTCAATTCATTTCTGAAGAGTCACGCATATAGCAGATGTTGAAATCTGTTTTTAAAATTTTGTTCTCCATATATATATTTTTTCCATTTTCTTCTCCATATATATATATATATATATATATATTCCATTTGTAAACGAGTCTTCTCCATATATATATACATATTCCATTTGTAAATGTATATATATATGCAATAATATACTGTATTTTATACGTTTTTTTATATTTCTAAAAATTAGATAACATAATTTTCAATAAAACTGTTTAGCTCTCTTACCCTCCATCACTGTCTCTCTGTCTCTCTGTCTCTCTGTCTCATCTTCTCTTATGCTTTACGACAAAATCAGATGACCATATATTCGAACAAATTATGTAAGAAGTTATACGTGAAAACCAGTTGGATATCATTATAGCGTTGTTCACATTTCACCTTTAAGAAGATTAACTCCGTGCAAACCAGAGATGTAGTTAAAAAAAACTTCACGAAAGCATTAGCTAAACAACTACAAAATCTATAAGGAAAACTTATTACCATGGCAACACTTTTTTTAAACCGATATGGTCGATTAAAACTAATATATATATTTTTAACGCCTCTTTGAACACAAAAGAATAATAAAAATCGGGGTTAAATTAAATTCTTTTTTCGCCTCTATTAGACAAAATACAAACCATCTTATCGATTTTACAAACGCTAAAATAGTTAAATTTCTTCATCATAAATCATCGAGAATAATTATTAGTATTCCAATTCAATTTATTTAATCAAAAGATTATTATAACCTTTTCTAGCTAAGATATTACTTAGATATCTTTTCTAGCTAAGATATTACTTAGATATCTTTTCTAGCTAAGATATTACTTATGAAAATATCAAAATAGACAATGGTCTCACATTTTCATTAAATTTTAATTACATTTCATACATTTCTTACCTTATATATTAATTGTCAACTCCGGACCATTGTCCCTGAAAAAAAAAAAGAATTTCAGATGGACATCACAATTATTTTAAGTGCTTTTTCTCCTCGATAATGCTTAGTGTTCTAAAAAAACAATGATTAGAAATTCATATGAAAGTGTATTTGTACATTTTCTTTGTTCTTTAAACAATTTATTTTTATTTTTTTTATTTACACTATTAAATTATTTATTTAAGTGATTAGCAAACCATCGGCTAATTGTAGATTATTTTGAACTTTATAAAATGGTAAAAAATAAAGATTTTTCTATAGTTAGTTCACATATAATAATTTAGTAAAGGTTTACAAATTTATGAATAAAATTTTTTCGTATTTATTTCTTTATAAATTGCATTAATTTTTATATAGATGTATTAGTTTTTAAAATGTTTTAAATATAAACTTATTCTTTTAAATAAACAATCTAATACTGTTTAACATTTTTCTTGTAAATTCTCAACAATAAAAAATGTATAAATTGACTTTCATCATGTGTTTAGTTTTTATTTTAATTATAATCAGCGCATTTTAAAACAATAAATATTGCCGAGGATGGGAGATAGTTAAAATATTAACGGCGCCAGGGTAAAAAAAAAAAAATGTGTATTTCTCACCCCATTTGTTTGCAGGTACCAATGACCATGACTGACTTATAATCTTGAATTATATTTGAAGTATTCATTATTTTCTTTGAAGATACATTGTTTATTTTTCTCAACAAAATTTTCTTGCATTCATTTTAATTTAATACAGCACATCCTCATATTTATATTATATGTTAGCCTATTCCCTATGTACAAATCTCATTCATTTGTTCAGGGATACAATTTTAAATGTTATTATCGGTTAAAGATTTTTTTCAAATTAACCACATCGCTTTTAAGTAGCATGGTTGCCATGGTAATAAGAGCCTTTAGATTTTTTGATAATGCTCGCGTGAAAGAAACGAAACGTCAAGAAGGAAATAAAAGTTTTAAACAGCCAGTTTTCACGTATTCCATCTTATATATATATATATATATATATATATATATATGAAGAATTCTGAAATGGCAAAACGACGAAACTAAAAGCTTTTGACAGGTAATAAAGATGGGAGACACTCAAAGAAAATAATCGATAAATCGGGATAAATAGTGAAAGAAAGGGATTATATGAATTTTTGCAAAGTTATAAAGTAGGCATATTTAGAAATATGCTTGGTCTTATTAAGATGAAGGTTTACAGTAGCCGAAGATTTTATGGTGGCAAGAAACAACCTCAGCAGCGGATCTAATGTGATGGAACTCCATTATAAATTAACGATTCGTGGGCATGGTAAAATATTCACATAATCTAAAAGTCTCTGAAATCTATAAAGAACGCAAGCAGATATAGAGTAACGTACGAGATATTCTAAAATCCAAGAATTTACATCGGCGTCAACAATGGCGTCTTGCAGAGAAGGGTGCGGCAAAAAGCAAGTAACCCTTACGCTCATGCGTATAATGCGATAAATCATAATATGAAAAACGCTTAGAGCTTTTCCATGCATAGAGAGGGGGAATTAAAACAAAAAGGTAAAAAGGAATCACTAAGTATTGTTAGGCGATAGAAGGTAAAATAGAGCAGAGATACAACAAGGAAGTAAAAAAGAGAGAGTTATAATTTTTTTAAGAGATGACGAGAAAGAGAGAATTGAAACCGAAGGGATATATTTTCTGGGTTGTTTTTTTTTCGTTAATTGTATCTAGCTTGTATGAAGAAACAAATTCAGTGGTCATAGATTCTTGTCGCCATATTTTAGGGCACATCGTCTTTATCTTCTCAGCCTGCAGAAAAAACATAAGCGTCTCTACGTCTCGGTTTCACTATTCCTCCATCTTCTCAAAATCGCATGTTCTTCCTTTTCCATTTTCCTGATTTCTTTTATTACGTCCGTATTTCTTTTTTCCGTTTCAGATATGTACACACACGTACGCATATTATATATATATAGTCATCCGCAGACAGATCTGTTTCGCTGTATCACAGCTCATCAGTACGGTTAGACTCCGTTTGCTTTTAACCCAGGACTGAAACCCGACCGAACCGAATTGGCGTCAGTCGGTGATTCTACCTCTGGGCTATGGTCGCTCGGTAGAAGAAGGCAGACTTTTTAGCGCGTATATTATCATTATACACGCCCAATAGCCAGAGTGCTCTAATTCATTATTGACTGAGTGATGCGTACATGCCAGAGTAGCTACTGTTTTTCAAAGTCTCCCATTCTTCCAGCCTGTTCGATCAGGGTGTAAGAGCGTAAATAGTACCTGTCGCTATGTAAACTATATTAATTTTAAATAAAAAACAAATTTAAATATATATATATATATATATATATATATATAATTAATTTTTTTATTATAATTAATTAAATAATATATATATAATAAATTTAATTAAATATATATATATATATATTTAGTATATCGAGGCAGCAAGTAATTTTCTAGACATATTCTATTAAATATAAGAGACAATGAATGTCTATTATGTTTAATTATGAGCCGTTCTAAACGTCGTATTTTTGCTTTAATTTCAGTTGAAAATAAAGACAAAAATTCTCCAACATTTGGATAATTATTTATTGGTTTTCTTCTAAGCTTTCGGCTCACATGAGCCATCTTCAGAGAGGTAGTTTAAACTGAAATATTATAAAATCCACCATCACCGACGATTTTATTTTGTGTTGACATAAAACTCCGCTTGGCAACGGCAATAGTTACCAAAAATAATAAACGCAGTTCTCAAGTTTGCGATGCGGTTTTATGACGTCACACCGCGGGATAGCGCGAAATGACAACAAAACCATATATATATATATATAATTAATTTTGTTTTTATTTAAAATTAATATACACTCCCGATCAAAAATTTAAGACCACTTAAAATCTTTGAAAAAAAATTTTTTTTAACGGATAGATTTTAAACTCCTCCCACTTAAGGTTACCAATACTACAATCTAAAAGGTTATGGAAACAAAAGGCTACATTCCAAACATTTTATTTAGAAATTTACATTTTTATAAAATGAAGCGATTTGCACATGATCAAAATTATAAGACCAGAGACAAAAAATCTACGAAATTTTTAATGAAACTTTCAGAACTTCTTTACAAATGAATGAAATAATATTTTAAATTATTAATTTTAGAAAATCTTATTAAAAAATTTTACTCCTGTTACCTCCTTCTCTACTTAATTTTTTGAAATTTATATAAATTGAATATTATTCGCAAACTTTGTTTTATCAGATAAATTAAGAACTTTTTTGAGAATGCGAATCATCTATTCATTTTTTTTTTTTGACAGTAGACATTTTTCTGAAAGTCTGCTCTGAACAGTAAAATAAAAAATTCAATAAAACTATGCCACTTATCATTTACATAAGCTTTGAGTTGCCTTTATAAATAATATATATTAGGGATATCTGAAGAAAAAAATGAAAATTGACGAATAATTAATTTTTACAAGAGTTGTTTTCATTTTTTCTTTTTCAATTATAATAATTTTTAAAGTTTCAAAAATCTTTTAAATTCTTTTCAAATCACAGTCTGTATTAGGTTATTAAGTTATTAATTGAAGACTATATTTACTAATCGAAAATTGTAAAAGCTTATTACAAATCATCATACAGCAAGTTTTTTGTAAGACTTTCAATTCTTTATGTAGGAATGTTCTATTTCTAAGTATGGATTTCGTATGTGACATTAGCTTTTAAGGGTCAGGTGTTCAAGGTTTCGTTCCCTTAATTGGACAATTAATGGTGTAAAGCATGATTATGTCGGCTACATCATGAGTTTTGTAAATACTTTTTATAGACTTTCTCAGTGATATAGTTGACAACAAATAATTACGTAATTAATAATAAAATTTAAAGTACTTCAAAAATTTAATAAATAACTTTCTTCTTCTACATCTATGTGCCTTGTCCTTTCAGCACGTAGGCGATTGTGGCTTTCCACCTCTCCCTATCCCTGGTGACTCTTAGCCCGCTTTCTCCTGTTACAACACTCAACCCCCGTTCTGCCATCTACCTGCTCAGGCCAGTCAAGTATGTTACTCGCTGTTTTCTCCTCTCTCTTCTTCCCTCATCTGTTCTGTTAGTATCAGATTCTCCAAGATTTCCTTCTTTATTGCATGTCCCAGGAACTTTAGCTGTCTAATTCTGATGCTCAGTATTAATTTCCTTTTCGTTTTCATCCTTTCCAAAACCTCATCATTGCTCACATGCTCGATCCATGATATCTGCAGCATCCTTCTATAAAACCACATTCAGCTGCTTCAAATTTTTCCTTTATCGTTGAAGATATTGCCCAGCATTCACTGCTATATTGAAGAACTAATATCACATAGCAATCCAGTACTCTTTTCTTTGTTTATAACGAAATTTTCCTGTCTCTTAATACCCTACTCAGCTTCTGAAATGCTTCCTTCGCCATGCCAATTTGCCTTCTGATCTCTGTGCCGCACTGTCCATCTTCTGTTAGAACACTTTCCAGGTATTTAAATTGTACTTGCTTGATTTTAGTATCCCCCACATGCATTTGGTATTTTAAGTCTGCTATCAGCACTGTATCATCTGCGTACCTTATGATGTTCAAATTGAGGCTTCTGATGACAAATCCTAATATAACATCTAGATGTTATATTAGGATTTGTCAGAATAGCCTCAATGTACAAGTCGAATAAAACCGGTGAGAAGACACATCCTTGTCTTACGCCCCTTTCTATCTTTGTACATCGGCTGAATTCGTTACCTGTTCGTATGCAGGCATTTTGTTGCCAGTACAGATCCTTGATTACTCATGTTTTCCTCAAATATATCGAGACTGCTGAGCATCCCAATCAATTCTTTGTGTCGTATTTTGTCGAACGCCTTTGCATAATCGATAAAACATAGATAAAAGTCCTTCTTCCTTTCTATTGCCCTTTCAGAGAACATCCAAATCATAAATATGGCGTTCCTTGTTCCAGTGTCTTTGACGAACCAGCACTATTCTTGTACTATCTCTGGCCTGATTCTGCTTATCGCTCCATTAAGCAGGATTCTGACGATAAGTTTTTTAATGTGGCTCATTAAACTGATGGTTCTATGGAGTTCGCACACGTTTGCCCCTGGCTTGTTAGGCAGTGCTATAAAAATCGACTTGCTTAGGTCGTCTCGTATTACACCACTGTTATAAATTTCATTCATCATTTCTAATTTTCTCTATGCTGAATTCTTCTAGGGCTATCAGCAGCTATATTACAATGCTGTCTGGTCCAGCTGCTTTGTTTGTATTCAGCTTGGCGACTGCAACTTCCACTTCGGACTTTAATATTTCCGGTCCGTCTTCATAATTGTGTATTATCGGCTGCTCTCTCCTGTCGTGGAAAAAATCTTTTATATATTCTTCCCATCGCTTGAGTATTTCCTCTTTCTCCAATATGATCGTTCCATCCTTGGATTTTATACATCCTGTTGAGGACAGGTTTTTTGTCCTGTCAGTTCTCTTATTTCTTTATGCATATCTGCTTTATTAGTCTTGCTCAATCTCTCTACTTCTGCACTTTTATCGTTGTGCCATTCCTCTTTAGCCTGTCTGCATTTGCTCCTCATTTCCTTGTGTAGTTTCCTGTACTCTATTCCATATCTTGGCATCATTTTCTGTCTCCTTTGCATCATGTCGAGAATCTCTTCAGTCATCCACTCGTTTTTTCTTCTGCGCCTGATTTCCTTTCGGGCTATTGCTTCCCATTTCCCATTGCTTTCCAGTATTGATGGGGTTTTCCTTATTGAATTTACTGAAACATAAAATAAGGAGTAAAAGGGGGCTTGGAAAATTTGACGTATTGAAGTCAAGTAGGAGCAGAGAGGAAGCAGTAACCTATCTAATGAGCTTGTGTAAATGAATAGCAAAACAGGATGATTACTTAGAGCTACAGAGAATAGGAAGTTGTTGCGAGCCATGATTTGGCTAGATTCTGAAGAAATATCACACCTAATAGATGTATTTGCATTTAAGAGTTCAATTAGAGAAAGTAACTTACCCCAACTGGCACAAAGCACAACTACCCACAGATCTATTAAGGGTTTTTCTTATTGTGTGCTTAAACAAGATGTAATTTCTCCAAAAAAATCTTTTATAGAAAATATTCAAGTTTATTTTTTTTGTGATTGAAATAATTTCTGACAGTTGCAATAAGTCTCATGGCATCAATTTTAATGTTAAGATATTTACCACATTTCCTATTTAGCTATGGAATCAACAGTAACTTTTTTTAAGTCTGCTAGATGTAACCAGAAGTTCTGTGCTCACAGTTTTTCTCATACTTCTGTTATTTTTGCTTTCTGGTCAATTTTGCAAAAGATTTAAATGCAATGTTAATTGTTATCATTATGTCTTCTTGAAATTTCATTTTAATTTTTTGTTGTGGCTAATTTTAAGTTTCATAGTTATTTGAATGAGTGCTTTTTTGTCTTGTATTTTTTTCAAAGAAATTCATTTACTGGAGGATAAATTTTTAATTTTTTTTTGTTTTGTTTTAAAATTCCTCTGTTAAATTCCTTGGTCGTCTTCTTTGCTCAGCCATTGTACAGTTAGTTGGCTCCCACCCCACCCTGCATACACAGCACTTAGCATCCAAAAGATAAAATAATTTGCACAAGGGTGTATAGGAACAAATGGTTAAAACGCTCTTCCACTCCCTCTTTCTTTCTTCCGCACTCTCTCTCTCTCTCTCTCTCTCTCTATATATATATATATATATATATATATATATATATAACCTGCAAAAAATATCTAAAATTAAGAATATATGTTAAAAATAATTCCAAAAATTTAATAAAACAAACTTTTATTAAAATCCTTATGTTATTATTTTGACGAAAGGCCAAATGATATCTTATATATTAAATTATAATTTTACCCATTTTTACAACCGTCAGAATCTTAATTAAGTATTTTGTTTCAATTGTGTCAGCTGGTGAACATAAATTAGTATTAGATTTTTTTTTTTTTTTTCAGTGAAAAGCAAACTGATTTGGAAATTCTTTCAAAAATCAAATAATTGTAGGATTTGAAATTAATCACATTTTCTATAAAACCTTTCCTTTTTAGAAAATGTTAGTAAAAATATTTTTACGCCTGTTACATTTCCTCACTTGTTTGATTTTATGAAATTTCGAGGAATTCATTCTTGTAATGCTTAATGCGTATATTAGTTATAAACACATCTTCTTAGAGAATTTAAGACATCAGTTTATTTTGTAAAACAGCTTCTCGAGTCACATAAAAACTTCTTTGAATTGCAAAATAGAAAAATGCAATAAGACTTAGACATTATTTTATAATTTTTTTTTGTTGTTTTTTTTTTAATCATTTCACCCCAAGCAAGGCATTCCACTGCCACTATTGCGCTTGGGGCTACATAGGGGGAGGTAAATAGGAAGTGTGGTTAGATATAGGAAATGTCAGAAGCGGGGTTGATAGATAGTTGGGTGGGTGGGAAGAGTGTTTGAAAGAATGGAAGTTAGTGTGTTTGAAAGAATGGAAGTTAATTTGTTAGGAGGTGTCTATTGACCTTACATTTAAACTCCTGGAGATTGTAGCCGTCGGGGAAGCAGTCATGTGAAAGAGAATTCCACAGTCGGGAAGTGCGAGAAAAGAAACTGTTGGTGTAGAAGTTGCGGTTGCATTTTATCGGTTTCACTGTAAAAGGGTGGGATCTAGTTGCTAATCTAGTATCTCGTGCAAATTCGAACCTAGGGGGAACCAGTGATCTAAGTTCATCGGAGCAGAAGCCGTGAAAGTATTTATAGAAGAGACACAGTTTTATAAATAAGGCATATTATGTACACTATTGACTTAAGGAAGAACTATTTTCGATGAATAATGAATTTTTGCAAGAATTGTTTTTATTTGTTTTATTTTACTTATAATTATTCATTAAGTTTTAAATCTTTTAAACATCTGTATTAATTTGTAGTAGTTAGGTTATATTGTTATTATACAAAAACTTACGACAATTTAAAGATTTCCAGTATTTTAAAAATAATTTAGAATTTTTTGTATGATGTAATTGTTTGCAAATTCGTACGTCCATGACCGACATTATCGAAAATAAGACCAGTAACTATCGTAAATTTAAATTTAAAAAACAAATTAGATATATTATCAGCCATAAAAAACACATTAGATATATCATCAGACTATCAACAGGTCAAAACAGTTACTGTTGGGTCAAAAATGCATTTCTGTAATACAACTTAATCTAACTAATATTTGTATCAAATCAGATTAATTATACAGCTAATCAGATATTGATTCTTCAACAAAATGACTATCAAGTCATTTTCTTCAATTATGTTTCACAGATAAAGTCACCATAAAAACACATTAGATAAATCATCAGACTGTCAAACTGAATTTATCAGTTCAAAACATAAAAGAAAATGCGATCTGAAAAGAAAAACAACGCCAAGAGACAACGTATACGTGATCAGTGAATGTGTGAAAGATCCTATGAAGACATTATTCGTTTTGATTAAGAAATTAGTTTTTGATATAATGTGAACTATTTTCTAATATTTCGTCAACAACATCCTTTGTATGTATGACTGTCAAGTCAATGTACCTAAAATTAAATAAAACATTGAATTACTTAGAGTATTTTCCTAATTTTCTAAGATTACTGAGTAGTTAAAACAAAATGTATATATAAAAATCGCTTACGTTATATTCCTCAAGTAATTTTTAAAGGTATGTCCCTGACAGAAGAAATTACCAAGCATAAGTCTATTGGGGGAGTTGTATACAACTCATAAAACATTTTAATTTTTACATCCGTTACCCTCATTTATTTTGAGGAAATTTTCAGAAATTAACATTCCATTAATATTCTTCGTATTTATTTATATTAGTTAAAAGCAAGGCGCCTTGAAAAATTTAAATCAATAATCTATTTTTGTCAAACAGAAACGCTATTTACCGAAAATATGCTCTGAATCATAAAATGAAAACTTCAATAAAACTTTGATATTTTTTTAATCAGTAACGGTTTTAATTGTTTTTATCAATAAGATATTATTAAAGACAGATATTATCTGAAGAATATATTTTTTTCGCTGAATAATGAATTTTTACAAGAATTCTTTTCAATTTTTATTTTAATTGAACAAATACATTAAGTTTTATATCTGTTAAAGTTCTGTAATAATTCCATCCTCTTAAATGGTATTATTATTAAGTAAAAAGTATATAATCATAAATGGAAAACCTTAATACAAATCATCAAACAGCAATATATTTAAAAGAAAATCATTATTTAAGCGGATTTTGCAAGAATGGCGGACCATACACGACATTATCAGAAAATAATAGTGATAATTATAGTGAATTAAAAGTCAACATTTCTAAAATTCAATAAACAATTAGATTTGAGAGTACATATTTCTAAATTTTGAAAGTCTGTGTCCCAGAATTTTTCAAATAATATGTTGAATTTTTGTTCTTATTAGGGCAATATTTAAATTTGTTTTTTTACTATTGAGTTATCGGTAGTATTGTTGTTGTTGTGTCATGTTTCTCTAAGTCTACATTTCCGTTCAAATGCTTTAAGGTCTTTTTTAGGTCTGTAATGTTATTTTGGGGGTGGGACAGAATTTCAGACCTAATTTTAGAAGGTTTATTTCCTCTTCTTTTAAAGGATATGAGGAAAGATTAATGATATTGGGATTTTTAAACACAGACACGAAATTCGAAATATATATATATATATATATATATATATATATATATATATATATATATATATATAATAATAATAATAACTACATAGACTCTGTAAGTATACCGGCCGTAAATTTATACTAAAATAAACCTCCGAAAAAACCATTAACAAACAGAACCTAAATCCGTTACAATCCGGTGTACTAAGACGTCGGATAAATGGGGAGAAAAAAAAGAAACCCGCGGAACAAGAACAAAACATTCAATACTCCGCAGTAAAGAAAAAACCCAAACAGAATCAAACACAAGAAAAAGTGCTCAATACAAAGTACGAAAGAAACGATACAATAGTAGAGCAAAAACACACAAAAATCTAGAGGGAGCCAAAACCTACCGGATCGTCAGGGCCTTTGCCCTGACGATCCGTAGTGTGAAACCGCGGTAGGTTTTGGCTCACTCTAGATTTTTGTGTGTATATATATATATATATATATTCCTCTTCTTACGCTCAGGTGTTTGGATTTTTTGTGTCTTAATGTAAGATACTTAATAGTAAGTATATCAATATATATTCTGCCGTCATTTTTTCACGTCACGGGCCCACTCAGTTTTTTTAAAAAGACTATAGCGAGGCAGCGTCTGCTCAGTTCGTTCTCTTTACTACCAGTTATGAAAACTCTTGGCGCGTATTTTTTCTTTCACAGCGCTCTATCATTTTATCATTTTTTTGTGTTTTGCAATAATTATGTCGTCTAGTAGTGAAGAATATCTGATTGAGCACTCTGGGAGAGTGGGAGATTTTGTAACCAGTAGCTACTCCGGCATATACGCATCGGTCATTCAATAATGAATTAGAGCACTCTAGCTATTGGGCGTGTTTATACTCGCTAAAAGTGTGCCTTCTTCTACCGGACGCTCGACTTGGGGTAGAATCGCCGACTGACGCCGATTCGGTCGGGTTTCAATCCTGGATTAGGAAGCGATCAGAGTCTAACCGTACTGATGAGCTGTGATACAGCGAAACAGATCTGTCTGCGGATGACTATATATATATATATATATATATATATATCCTCGCTATTATAATAAGACCGTTGTGTACTTGTTTTTATATATATGACGAGCAGCAGGTTTGGTGCGAAATACGTATTACCCATGAAATTGTAGAATAACTAAAAATGTTCTAGATTATATTACTCTGTTGAATTAAATAAATAAATAAATTTGACATTGAGTTCTTTTGAGTTCGTCTCTGTCAGAGTTTACCTGACCTAAATATCAAATATTATGCGTTATATATATATATATATATATATATATATATATATATATATATATATATATATATTAAAGAAATAAAAGTGTGTAGCTTGATGTTACACATTGTAAATGATATTAAAAGCGAAGCAACCGGTTTCGCTCCCGCTCTTCAGACCTCTAGGAGAAATTTTAATCAGAATTAAAAAAAAAAAATAGTGTCATGAAAATGAGAAGGACGAAAAAAATAATTGTGAATACAAGGAGCTAGAGGCTAATAATATCGAGCCCCACGAACTCACGCTGTTTACACAGTGCAGGCTTTCAGGACCCAATATATAAAGCCTCCAGAACTCTGAGATGGAATGAAGAGTGAGATCGAGATACAACAGTGAACTGATCTACACTAAAATTAGCTGCACACTTTTTACTCTTTATAAGGTGTTCGCAAATGGCGGAAGCGTAGGTATTTGGAACGAGTCCATTTCGAGGCAATGTGTGATTTCTTATTTTAGTTGGGACATGTTTTATTCTCATGAGCGAAACCGGTTGCTTCGCTTTTTAATATCACTTACAATGTGTAACATCAAGCTACACATTTCTATTCCTTTAATTAGATTCCGTACTTACAAAAATATTTTCAAATATGTATATATAAGAGAAATTAAGGCAGACACGTTATTTCTTGGTAAATCTGATCTATAGGACTACTTCAGGCGAACCATCATCAGCTTCCATCTTTATTGTACAAAAGATTTTACACGAATGAAATTCAAAAAGACCTAAAAAAAACGAATAAAAATAAAGGTCGCTCTCTTAAAAGAGAAAATTTAAGAAAAATACATCATTACATCAGTTCGGCGAATATATATAATATGTTTCTCTCCTGTCACACTCAGAGATCCGGATTATGTTGCTTTTGTTTCTTACGTCTGAACGTAAGAAACTTATGAGTAAGTACATCAATAAATGTGTTGTTGTCATTTTAGTTGGTATCTCAATATAAATATTTCGCCGTCATTTTAGACGTTACGGGCCACTCGTTTTCTTAAATAATATAGCACCTTCGTGCCTCTACAACTTATGATACTAAACCCATCAATGTAAAGTTCTATTAAGCTGCAAAGTAAAACTTTCGAAGGCATGTATCTAAATATTGCGAAATACCTTCAAGAATTCGTAATTTAATAAATAAATGGTAGAAAAATTATCAATGATTTAAAACATTCAAGATTATCTATCGATAAGTTTTGTATTCATTTTTATGAAAGAATAATATTAATTGTAAAGTAGACAATTAAGAAAGGAATATTATTTTCAGTTATTGAGATGGAATTTAACATCAACTCAATACACGACTTTCTGCATTTCGAAAGCACTAAGACAGAAAATGTGACAGAAAAATCCAAAGGCAGCGAAGGACGGCAAATGCTGCCTTCTAGAAACTAAGCAAAGTATTTGATTTCTTTAAAAATAAAGAAAATACTTCTGAACTGCTACGTCTTATTGTTATATATTCTTTTAGTCGTTGTGTAATTTCGCCTAGAAGAGTATTTTTAAAATGTCAGTGAGTATAGAATACAGGTGGCAAGCTGAATTTGGACCATCATGGTAAAAAAAATTCAGTGCCCGAGGTGTTGACAGAGTATAACGGAAGTGCCAGGCGTCAATGAGGTTGCCTATTTAAATGAAGCAAGGCAACAGCAGGGAAGCAGTTTAAGTGAGTCTAGCAGTTTGAGGATAGCAGTCGAGTTGTGAAAACAGGACCGGCAGCCGTCTGGCTGTTGCCCGAGATGCGTGTGTGTCAAACTTTCGATTCGACCCACCACTCCACGGCTAATGTTCACGAAGAAGAAGCGAATAAAGATATAATTGTATATTTTTATTTATATACCTGTGTTGATATTCGTCGATTTGATCATTGTGAAAAAGCAAGTCACTTTGGATTCATTTTAAATTTTTGTCATTTTGCATGCAAAAAGATCATTGTTTTGGTGCGAGCTTATTTTCGCCGAATTGTTATCAAGTTATATTTTCTTTTTGATTGAGAATTATATCGTCAAACTTTCTGTGTCCCAGTTAATCTTCGTCGTCGTCGTCTTCACATTTATCTGTGTGTGTGCGCGCGCGCGTGTGTGTGTGTGTGTGTGTGTGTGTGTGTGTGTGTGTGTGTGTGTGCGCGCGCGCGCCTCTATTCTAACGAACCCTACTCCTCCGAAACCCTTGGTCCGATTTCAACCAAAATTGACATGAACCTTTTATGCACGCAAAAGTTTTTCGAATCGATTTACAGGCTAGGGTAGAAATCACCGAAACTCTTAGTATTTACGAGCTGTTCTCCTCGAAGACGCCTTAAGCAAATTCAACCAAAATCGGGTAACATGTAACATATCTGAACCTTTGATGTACACAAATTTTTTGAATCAATGTACAAGGTTCATCAAAAATCAACGACAAACATAATTTCGCTTGGACTTTTGCGCACTTTTATGCATTTCTCCAAGATGCATCTCTCAAACTCGACCAAAATTGAATCACTGGTAAATCAAGGTATGATGTTTTGATATGCAAACAAAACTTTCGATTGACACACACACAGTGCTGCAAAAATTAATGGAAAATGTTTTCCGAAACGCTTATTTATATTCCAACACAAATTGGGTCATAGTTGTAACTTCTACGTTATCATATGCCATAACAATTTCACGTTTTCTACAAGCTGCCAACCTTTCCAACGTTTCAGGGACAATGCATCCACTTTTTCTGCACCACAAAGTCATTGTATCACATTACAGGCTCCCGTAACACCCGTCCCCGTTCTTCCAATTGTACATACATTATTTCCGTTTATTGGCAAAACTGACCAGCTTGAATCCTGTTTTACAAATACAACAAAAGCCAATACTTACTTCGTAATTTTTCATACTGGAGCTTTTCGAATAAGCACTTGACCTTACTATTTCAACATAACCACTAAAAAACCCGACAGCTATTATGATATCTGAATTATCTAGCTAATATTTGTTTTTGTTCAACATCCACAGAGATTTTTTTAATCGTATCACCCCGAGCAAGGTAGTAATGCCACTGATGTGCAGGGGACTACATAAGAGTAAAAAGATTAAGTAGAAGAGAGTGAAGAGGAAGACGAACCAGTTAGAAAGGAGCAAGAGAAGGATAGGAATACAGGTGTGATGTCAGTTGCAAATGTGGCGAGAAAGGAAAGGATATACGGGGTGGTGAAAGAACTAGAATCAAGTGGTTAATAGATGAGTATTGACATTACATTTAAATTCCTGGAGGTTGTAGCCGTCAGGAAAGCAAGAATATGAAAGCGAGTTCCACAGCCGGGAAGTGCGAGAGAAGAAGCTGCAGGAGTAGAATTGTCGTCTGCATTTGGTTAATCTAACTGTGAATCGGTGGGACCCAGATGCCAATCTGGTTGCACGAGTAAACATCTGATGCAGAAGCACCAGTGACTTAAGTTCAACAGCATTTTATACTGCAACTTTACTGAGATTAAATCCTCGGTCACAATGGCTTGAGATTTCGCGATAGAAAAACAATCGATGGCTTCCAAACAGTTCTGTCTATCCAGCTTCACTCACAAAACTTAGGATAGCTTTCAGGCACTTCTCAAATCTATCGCATACAGATATCATCAAGAAGTTAATTTTTTGACAAATCTACCATAGTGAGATTCAAACCCGGGTGTCATGATCCGAAAGCGAACGTTATTTCAGTGGATGAAGATTTCATAAAATATGTACAACACATCTACACTTTTCAACATAATCTCCTTTCATGTTAATGCACATAATTCAATGATGAACACTAATTACGTGAACTAGAATATTTATAATGAAGATTAAAATATATAATTTTAAATCTCTGGAAAATTAGTTTTTCTAAAAATTATCCCTTTTCAATTCTTCAGTCAGTTTTGATTTAATTAAAACGTTTCTCAAGGGAATAATAAATTTAAATATTTTAAATATTTATTTATAAACTAAGTTTTTGAAATAAAAATTATTGAATCTATTTTGAAGTAAATATTTTAAATAACCAAGAACTCGCTAGCATAATAGAAGTAGATAAGTTTTGCTGGTTCACAATCCTTCCCGGTTTTTCAACAGGAGTAGTGGTTTATCCCTTGTTTCCGGCTAATCACTGAGTTTCCGGTTCCTTCTAAATCATACATAAAATGTAAACTTTTAATGTTTCTACCTAAACACAGACATTTTGTTTACTATTTTCCTCAATAGAAGTACATAGTTTTGCCTGTTGTCCGGTTCATTCACCTCTACAGCCTTTTGAGCAGGAGTAGAGATTTACTACTTGATGCCTGTTTAGCACTGGATTTCCGGTTCCTTCTAAACTATCTATCGTCCGGTTCCCAATCCTACTCTGTCTTTTGAACAGTTCTATGATCCCTGTAACATAGAACTCAGGGGAACCCGCGGACCCATCCAACTATTACCCTATCAGCTTTCTACCAATTTTCGGAAAAGTGTTCCAGGCAATTATCAATGCTGAAATACCTCACCATCTTACTACCCATAAACTATTCTCAGACAGGCAGTACGGCTTCCGCTTTGCCAGGTCTACGGACGATATGCTACGACCATCATGGAGTACTTATACCTGGCCCTTGATAAGTCCGGCAAGGCCTGTGCTGTTGCCCTGGATATCTCCAAAGCTTATGATTGGGTTTGGCACGCTGGCCTTCTGCGCAAACTACAGGGCTATAGTATCACCGGACGCTTGCTTGATCTGATTCAATCTTTCCTATCTAACCTCATTATGAAAATCGTCTTGAATAAGCATGCCTCCACATCCTACTGCACAAATGCTGGTTTCTCCCGGGGCTCTATCCCAAGCCCGACGCTCTTCCTGATCTTCATAAGTGATCTCGCAGATGTGATCAAATCCCAAGTAGGCATCTACGTAGATGACACCACTCCCGCGTCAGTAAGAAATCCTGCGAGACGGACAAACATAACCTCGCTGCTGCTCTTGAGAAGGACCTACACTCAGTGGTGGACTGGGTTAAGAAGTAGCTTATAAATTTCAATGCTTTTAAAACGAAACTGCTATCTGTCAACCATCACAGTTAACTTCTCCTGCCCCCCGGAAGCAATATACTGCGCCTCATCGGCCTTAACCTATGTTCTAACCTCAAGTGGAATCATGACATTGTGTCAATAGCTAAATCTACTGCTAGGAAGGTTGGCTAACTGTGTCGGGTCAGGAAGTTTTCCCGCCTGAATCTATCTTGCATATATAAAGATCAACCATTCGTCCGTGCATAGAATACTGCTGCCATATATGGTCAGGCGCCCCGCTGTTCATCTCAGTGTTCTCGACAGGCCTCAAAGGAGAATCTGTAATGTCCCGACTTGGCAGCTCGACCCCAGCCCTCTGTCTATTTTACAAATATTTTCATTGCTTCTGCTCCGACAAAATTAAGTCACTGGTGCCCCCCCTCTCCCGCTACAAGAATTTACTCGTGCAACCAGACTGGCAACAAGGTTTCACCCATTTACAGTTAGATCTGTCAAATGCAGGCGACAATTCTACACCATCAGGTTCTTTTCTCACACTTCCCACCTGTGGAACTCCCTTCCATATACTTGCTTTCCTGATGGCTACAACCTCCAAGAATTTAAATGCAAAATCAATTCCCATCTCTTATCCACTTAGCTCCAGCCCTTTCCACATCACCCCGTGTATCTTGTTCTTTTCCTTTCTCTCTACCTTCGCAACTGTCTTCACTCCTGTGTTCACATCCTTCTCTTGCCCACTCGCTTTCACTCCCTGTAGCTGGTTCGTCTTTGTCTTCACTATCACCCTGTCTAAAACTTTAACTTTCTTATGTAGCTCCCTGCACATCAGTGGTGGTACCACCTTGCTTGGGGTGAAATGATTAAAATAAAATAAAGATAGAGGTTTTCCCTCTTTTCCTATGTAGAATTGGGTTTCCTGATCCTTTTAATCTATACTTTAACCCTATACTTGTAAAATTTTCGCCTAAACTCAGAAATGTTATTTACTATTCATTTATTTTTACTCGTTAGGAGTAATTAGGTTTTCCTGTCGTCTGGTTTACACTTCTCCCAGGTCTTTTGAACGAGACTCGATGTCTATCTTTTGTTTTATGTTTTTGATTCGGCTTCCGGTTTCTTCTAAAGTCTTTTAATTCACTTTCACTTCCGGTAGCCTCTTTCTTCGTAGAGGCATTATATTTTTTCTTAGGGTGAATTGATTGAAAATAATATTCCCAATTAAAAAAACGAAATGAAAAGAAACAAATAAGTTTTTATTTTTATTAAAGTTTTAATTTCCGATTCAAAATATATTTTTGATATCTCCGACTGAAGTTGAAAATAGCAGTTCAATTCATGTCATTTTTCCGCGGACTTCATAAACAAGTATAGATTTTTAATATCCAAATAATATTTAATTTATGGTTTTTCCAAATTTAAATAAAGTAAGTTTAAATGAATGAAAAAGAAAATTCACTTATTCTTCTTATTAAATACTTAAAAAAAAATTAATTCAGTAACGACTTCTTTTATATTCCTGTGCTCCCTCAGGACTATCATGGCTCTCCACAACTTCCTATATTTCGTAGTTCTAAACAGTGTTTAACCTCTTACTATTCTTTCCACTCCCTGTTATGCCATCTATTTATACAACCATGTTTGATGGATTATTCCCTTTTTCACTCTTGCCTTCAATATTTCCTGTGTCGAATTCTCCGATTAGTTTTTTCTTCATCATGTGTCTAACGAAATTTCAACTGTCTTTTTTTGATTGCTTTTGTCCTACTTGTTTTCATTTTTCCTAAAACTTCTTCCTTACTCACCTGTTCTGTCCATGGTAATCTCAGCATTCTTCTATGGAAACATTTCTCTATTGCCTCAAGTTTCTCCATCTGTGAAGAAACTGTCCAGCATATTGTTTAGAAGAAATGATATTACATAGAAGTTTAGGAGTTTTTTCCTCGTTTCGTTTCTAATTTAATTTTTTGGGTTATTAATACTTAGTTTAGCTGCGTTTAAAAAAACCAATTCACCCCATGCAAGATAGTAAAGTCTCTAAGATGCATGGAATCACTGGGTGAGACTAATTAAAAAATCAGGAAAGTTATTAAAGATAGAAAATCATAGAAGAGTAATCAAGAAATTAATGTGCGCCATGTTCCAGTGTATATCGGCTCTAAACAAGAAATCGGTGAGGCGAGTTCGAATTCTAGTTGAATTTATTGCATTCACTTACGCGCAGATACCCATTGGGAAAGGTATTAATCTGTCTCTTCCCTCCAGTTATGGGTTAAATAACAGGACAAATTGAGTTCTATAGCCTTGGCTGGCAGCCAGTCTACCACAGAAAGTAATAACAACTTACTGCGGGATACTCTTCTGTCCAGTCAGTCATGTTTCTTTCGAGACATGATCGCTCAAGCGTGTATCACGTATGCCATTTAACTGACTTACTAAATCAAGAAAATAGTAGATAATGGTTGATGTTGCATTTAAATTTTTTCCAAATAAAATTGACTAGAAAACAAAGTACCAGAAGAGAGTTCCATTAGCGAGAAATGCGAGAGAAAAATCTTTAGCATAAAAGTTACGGTTACATCTAACCAATTAAACTGTAAAATGGTGAGATCTTGTTGCCATTCGAGTACAGCACTTAAATTCTTAAAGTCGAGCTACCAAAGCGATGAATTAATTCGAACTATTATCAAGAAAGATTTAGGGAAGCAACTTTAAGGCTGTCAGAAAGTGACTGAAGCCGAGACGTCAGATCCAGACTAATAATATTGCTGATTAGGCATTTATCACTGTTTCAATGAACTTACGGATTGCGGTGTCACATCTTTCGTGGTCTGTTATAACAATTCCGAGGTAACTAAATTTCTGTTTTTGCTTGATTATGATATCTCACATTTGTAGCCCGTATGTTGGATTATTTCTCTAATTAAGGACCCCATATTTTGTTTTCCTACAATTGATGGCTAGTCCTTTTTTTTTTCTTGTTTTCATTTACTGCCTTGTTATGGAATTTGTTTTGTTTTTTTTTTCTCCTTATAATTCTTTATTTTACTTCTTTCTCTCTTTCTTTATTCTCTTTTTTTAATTTCGCTTTCTGTCGTTACATTTCTATTCTAGTATTTTTCAATTCCAGTTTATTTTGTCTCTTTCCTACGTTTTCACATTGATTTTTCCATCTTTCTCCTGGCTTCCATAGTTTTCCTTCCTTTATATTCCCACTCTCGTTTACTATCCATCTCTCTTTCTTTCCCCAATCTTCATTCTGTTTTCCATTCATTTCTAATCACATCACTCTTGTCACTTTTCACCGCAGGCACCGATTCTCGCCATACGGTAAAGGTGGCAAAATTGTGTGCTTCGCTGACTATTTCATTTACATAAATCATTTTTTACGATTCAACGAAGCGGTAAACGATAATAATAATAATAATAATAATAATAATAATAATAATAATAATAATAATATCGTGATAATAATGAACGTAACGCCAATATTGCTATCACAACAATCATAATACTATTTCCATTATTACCTATTGGTATTTCTAAAGTTTCAGACGATAATGGTGACAATAATTGTTATCATAATGATAAATATTTGTAATATATTTACACATTAAATATTCATAATATTTTTATATATTTATATATAAATAGTAGGTAAAGAGAAATACAACAAACGTTTGTTATAGTGTATATCGAAACGTTAAAAATACAAAGCTGAGCCTTTAAACTTAAATTTCGATGTCCGATGTAAATAAATGCAAATGCATGAGAGTACACGTGCTGAAAGGGGTAGAAAAATATTACTTGGAATAAAAGGGACAGAAACTTGCTAACGTCCTGAAGGCACACGACATATGAATGAATATTGATTGCATTTTAAACAAAAACAAAGATAGTGTGGTTAGAAGTTTATTCCAGTCGAACATTATTAGGAGACCAAACTTCTTTTTGTACATGACCTTATGTCAGATTTAGCTAATCATTTTTAAATTGTCTAAAGAAATATGATTATAAGGACATAAATTTGTAGATATATTTCCGGTATTTTTTCTCTCATGATACCATGAGGTATATTTTTCTGATGGTCAATATATTTTCTGTTTCGCTATCTAGCAAGCTACAGAACAAGTTGGACGACCATTTCAACTATAGCAGGGCACCGAAACGTTGTCATTTTAAAAGCTACCAATTTTTTTAAAGGGCTTCTTGGTTAACCCGACAACTTTCTCCGATATTTCTTGTCCCCTTTTAACAATTTCCTTTCAAATAAGATAATAAATCGACAAAGACGAAAGGGGTTATTGAGTGTGAAAGGATAAACGGAACAAGATTATTAAGGAGAGAGAGCAATAAAAAAAACAAAAACTATGAAGACAGAAGATTAAATAGCATTTACATTTTTGATGATCAAAATTGACAGGAAATCAAAAATGCCGGAAAAGAGTTCCACAAGTGAGAAGTGTGAGTAAAGAAACTGTTAGCATAGAACTTACGGTTACATCTAGCCCTTCCAACTATATAAAGATGAGATTTTGTCCCAACAGTATAGTACTGCGTTTAAATTCATGAACTCAATATACCACAGAATTAAGTTACTGTTGCCATATCTGGTCGGGTGCCCCTGCTATTCTCCTTTGGCTTCTCGACAAGGTACAGCGGAGGGTCTGTAATGTGATCGATACTGACTTGGCAGACCGACTGCAGTCTCTCTCTCACCTGCGCGACGTGGCTTCCCTGTGTCTCTTCTATCAATACTTCCACGGCTTATGCTCCGATGAACTTAGATCACTGGTGCCCCCTAGGTTCGAATTTGCACGAGATACTAAATTAGCAAGTAGATCCCACCCTTTTACAGTGAAACCGATAAAAAGAAACCGCAACTTCTACTCCAACAGTTCTTTTCTCGTACTTCCCGACTCTGGAATTCCCTTCCACATGACTGCTTCCCCGACGGCTACAATCTCCAGGAGTTTAAATGTAAGGTCAATAGACACCTCCTAACACAATCTTCCATTCTTTCAAACACACTAACTTCCATTCTTTCAAACACTCTTCCCATCCTCCTAACTACCTATCACCCCCCTTCTGGCATTTCCTATATCTAACCACTCTTTCTATTTACATTCCCCTATGTAGCCCCAAGCGCAATAGTGGCAGTAGAATACCTTGCTTGGGGTGAAACGATTAACAAAAAAAAAAGAACAAGTCCCATGAAAATTATTTATAGAAAAGACACATTTGCTGTGAAAATGACTAATCACAAGTAATAGCATTACAGATTCTTCTTTAGATTTTATCAAGAATCTCTAAATATATTGCAAGAGCACCAGAACAGACGCGGCAGCAACGAAAATCAAATCAAGGACGAATCAGAGACTTATAAATATGTACCCGATCAATCCGATCAAATATACAATTAAGACAGGAGTAAATAGGTGTATCATCAGCATATATAATGAGTTGAGAACTGATGCCATCAGGAATAACATATGTCCAAGAATAGAACCCTGAAGAGACACTTGCATTTATACAGAAAGATCAAGAATAAGCAAAATGGCTTCAAATGGAGCGCAAATTTACTGTGAATGACCTTGCGATTAAGGCACCCTCTAGATGCCATTCACTGTAAATTTGTGCCCTGACTCGTTTTCGCCATTCCTGACAGAAATTTGATTAACGCAGTGTGGGATATTTAAGAACAAAAGTGATGGAAAGAGGGAAAATGAATTTAAAATAAATCTCTTAGAATTAACAAAAAAATAATTTAAAATTCCCAGCAACCTTAGTTCTTGCGAATGTGTAGTCGCACCAACAAAGCAAATTTAGTTCAATGAAGTCCTAAAGAACGAAACGCGCCAGGAGAAAACTTTCGCACTTTGTCATACAATTTTCACAATTATTGTTCTTGATATATTTTAAAAATATATCATTATCTCATTCATATATATATATATATATATATGTTTGAATATAATTTGTAATCGATACTTGTATTTGAGTTGATATTTTTTTTTAATCAAACAGTAAATTTATTTCTACTGGCCTGATTATTTACGAAAAATGTTTCACGCAAATATGTATTATTCGGTAGGATTCGAACCTGTGACCCCTAATAATATAGCCACCAAAAGATCTGGGGGGGGGGAGTCTTAGACCGCTCGACCACGAAGGATTCCACTGGCTCATCAAAGTTAAATTAAGCCTTACATACACAATTTTTGATTTTTCGTAAATAACTATCACTGCAATTAAATGTATCGTAATGTCAGCAAATGTAAATAGACAATAACAAGGAAAGTTCCGAAGAATAACGAAATTATCTTAACAACCGACATATTTAATTTATTTGTTTGAACATTATTTTTAATCGATACTCGTATTTGAGTAGATATTTATTTTTAATCAAACAGTATGTTTTTATATTCATTTCTATCGGCCTGATTATTTAGGAGAAATTTTGTTGCCAAAATATTTATTATTCCCCTTTGTTGTTAAGAGTCGCAGGTTCGAATCCTTCCGAATGACACATTTTCGTAGCAAAATTTCTCTTAAATAGTCAAACCTGTAGAAATAAATATAAAAGTATACCGTTTAATTAAAAACAGAATATCTACTCAAATACGAGTATCGATTCAAGATAATGTTCAAACAAATAAATGTCAGTTGTCAAATCCATTTCATTAATCTTAAGAATTTTCCGTAACATTATAATTATTAGTGCGGACCGGTTTTCCGTTTTGTCTGGTTCGCACCCTTTGTTTCATTTACAGACATTGGAGTCGTTGTATATTAGGTCCTGAGTAAACAGAGAGATTGCCTCTTCGGGTTTCATATTATCAATATCTAGTGCTTGTAGGGAGGAAAAGGATAATTCTCTCTCTCTCTCTCTCTCTCTCTCTCTCTCTCTCTCTCTCTCTCTCTCTCTCAAAAAAAAAAAAAAACAATCTTAGTTTATTTTTTGTTGTTTTTTTTCTTCCTACCTTTTTGTTGTCCATAACATATATATATTTTTGTCATACAATTTCATCTTCGTTTTTAAATATTTTAAAAAGAGGAAACAAATTTTCCGAGATGACCCTGAAGACGTTGGGATAGAAAACGGTCGATCGTTCTTCCTGTGTTTTTATTTTTTATTTTTCAGATTATAAAATGCCTGTAAATATTAAACTTAATTTATTTCTTGCCAAACATACATACATATATATATATATGTGTGTGTGTGTGTGTGTGTGTGTGTGTGTGTGCGCGCGCGCGCGTATAGATAGATAGATAGATAGATAGATAGATAGATAGATAGATAGATAGATCAAAAGTTGATGGATAGTAAATGATAACATTTATATATACAATAATATTTACTAATACAATTATTACACTGGCAATTTTATTGTGCACAATAATACAAAAGAGCTTAAATTTTATTAACCCATGCGCTCAAACCATTGTCCATCACACTTTACACTGCTTTGAAGTCTACGCTTCCAAGTCAGGTGAACATGCTAGACAATCAATTAGACCTCTTCGTTCAATCCATTTCTCAGGAAATATTTCATCATGATAGTCATCGACTGCTCTTAAATAATGTAGAGGGGCCCCATCTTTTTGGAAATAATAATCAATGCACAAAATCTATTCAGTCTACTGTCCACCTACTTTTGAACCACCCTGTATATATAATTTTTAATTCTATAGATGCATGTAGTAAATGAATGTTTGTACACACAAATACACACACCGATATATATATATATATATATATATATATATATATATATATATATATATATCGGTGTGTGTGTTTGTATATCCATATATATATATATATATATGTGTGTGTGTGTGTGTGTGTGTGTGTGTATGTATGTGTGTATGTGTGTGTGTGTGTGTGTAATGGTGTGCACAAAACCATCTTTAGACCTCCGTTATCTTGATCCTCTTTTAACCAGAATCTATTAATTTCTTTTTACAATTCGATTATTCTTTCATTCTTTTCACATCTTCTATCACGGCCTCGGTTATTTCAATTTCCATCTAATATTATTTGATCATTTCTTTTCTTCATTCTGCCTGTTAGATCCTTGGCAGTTTCATTGTCACCTCCTTTATTCTTTTCTCCACGTGTTTTCTCTCTCTCACACACACACACACTCAACTTCACCTTCTCTACTTTTAACAACATTTCTTCTTTTCATCGATTTGGCGTCCCCAGCTACAATTTACCCTTCATTTTTATTGAACATTTGTCTCATTCTCATCCAATTTTTTTCAGTCTTTCTTCACTAAATTTATTTCTCGAGCAATTTTTTTACTCTTATTTATTATTGGGTATCATTTGCCAAAGTGTAACTAAAATCTGTCTATTTAAAATCTTTATCATTTCGTCGAAGTGTTCCGTTTCTTTGGGGGGTTTTTTTATTCGGTTTTTCTTTCTTAACTTTCTTTCTTCAATTTCTTTTTTGGTCTTTGCCTCATTTCTTCAGTCATTTTCTTTTATTTTCAAATTATTTTCTTTTCTTCATTTTTTCGATTTCTAGTATTTGCTACAATTAGCCTGTCTTTATTCTTTTTTATATATTTCTACGAACCAATGTCCTTGAGGTTCTCAAACAGAGTCTTTCTAAGTTTATTTCATACGTCATTTTCCCCTCTTCCCTTTTTTTCATCTTTCTTTATGATCATCCGAGCAGTTTTTATTCCCTCTTTAACTTCTAAAAATATCCCCACATCCCTTCTACGCCTATCAACCATTATGATTCCGACTAATTACATTTCCGATTCTTACATTTACAACACTGTAAATGTGCGTTATGGTGCAGTGGATACCGGCTCAGAAAGAGAAGCGGAGAACCGCGTTCGAATTCCAGTTGAATTCCTTGTATTCACTTACTCGAAAATATCCTTGGGAAAGGTATTTATTTGTCTCTTCCCTCCAGTGATGAGTTAAATAACAGGACAGATTGGGTTCTTTAGGCTTGGCTGGCAAACAGTCTACCGCAGAAAGTAATGGAAACCTACTGCGGGATAATTTTCTGCCCAGTCATGCCACTTTCAAGACATGAACGCCCAAGTGTGTATCATGTATGGTAATTAACTGACTGATTGACAGGAAGGAGTAAATACTGGAAGACTCTTCTCTACAGACAATATCTTACATAAGATACACACACACACACACACACACACACACACACACACACCAGGCAGTTAAGTGCCATAAGGGTATTTGCGCGTAAGTGAATTCAACTGGAATTCGAACCCGGCTCCTTGATTTCTCGTTCCGAGCCGATATCCACTGCACCATGAAGCACATATATGATTTAATATATTGTATTTTATAAGTTAATAGTTATTTTTTATATTTCTAAAAATTAGAAAAATAATTTTTTTTACTAAAAGCTGTTTAACTTTCTCACCTCACTCTCAACCTCTCCCTCTCTCTCACACGACATCTCTCTTTCACTCTTTCTCTCTCTCTCTCTCACACACACACACACATACACACACACACACACACACACACACGACCTCTCTTAATTTTTATGACAAAATCATGTGACCATAGTAGACCCTAAGTGTATGGAACGGGTCTACTTAAAAACACGGAACCAGCGGAAACTGTGTACACCTATGCCCAAACATCCAACTCCCTTCATATTGTAATAATGCGTGTACCTCCAGTCGCATATCTATTGCAACCAGCCATTATCTCCAATAACTAATAACGTTTTGGTTGTTAAAAAAGTTGAAAGAAAAAGATATATTAGAGACGCTATCTGGTTTTAGTGAGAATAAGAACGCATGCAAAATAGAAAGAAAAAATATTAGGGGCGGAACGTCTCTTTCAGTTAGAACAGTTATTTTGTTTTTTGTTTTTTTCATTTGTACTCTCTTATTTCTTTAAATAATGACTTGCGTGTATAACTATCATGGTTACTTTGTTAAGTTTTTTTAAGCTCAAATATTTAGCAAAGCATTAGTAGAATTTTTACGGATATTATCAATTCAGGAACTACAAACGGACTTATTAAATCTTTAAATTAGAAATTATGATAGGTGAGAAAATTCAAAAGCTAGAAAAGCTGCGAAAGTTTTACGGGTACTACTTGTAACAATAAAATCAGGTCAAAGTCATGAGATAGGTACATGAAATGTGCTTTGAAGTTAAAACTAAACCTAATTATGATACATCCAAATATTATGACTGCTTAATATGATTATTTCATAGAAACTCTTCCAGTGATTTTATTGTTATGTACAAGACAAATTGCAAGACCTTGCTGGGTAATCTGTTTTCTTTTCATTACTCGTACATGATCTGGTAGCATTTTCTATTATTCATCAGAAAATTAAGAATCTGGAGAAGCCGTGAAATTTTCATAGATACTTCTCATATATATCAGCATGTTTCACTGTTTATCCATGAGGTAAAATAAGAAATTCTAAAAAAATTTTTAATCATAAATTAGACTTTAATCGTTCTTATTTTAATTTACATTATTCTTAACTTCTGATAAATAACAATTAAGTTTTCTTTTCTATGCACAGCATATAGATTTGAAGTTTGAAATTAAAATTGCAAAAATCGGTTTGCATGCATCATTTTTTCTCCCGCCATTTTTAATAATTATGGTAAAGAGAGTGGGCATTAATAAGAATCGTAAAGATTTTCTTCTGTGTTCCAAGTTCAAATACATTTAGCGCTAAAAAGCAAACATAAATGTTTTCGATCTAATGACTGAACTGATGTTTTGATTTGTCTATACCTCTGAGACGAGGTAGTATTTACATTAATCATACTGTTTAGACTGTTGTCCTCCCCTTTATTGCCATGTTTACGACGTTTCGATCGTTGTACGCTCCGGCCTTTACCATGAGCATGGAAGGTGGGAAATATCCTCTTGGCTATGAGTCCTTGAGGACACATAGCCCAGTGAATATAGTCGTTGGTTAGTTCCAGTGTCTTGACACAAAGAACTGTGAGTTCAACTTCTGGCAATAGCAGTGGTGAACAAATAAATTAGAGAGTTCAGTTAAAAGGAGATAACTACATGGTATCTGGAAGTAGCATTGCACATGGAATGAGAATTATATATCCCAGTGATCGAAATAAAGGGTTAGGTTCAAAATTCCTAGCAAGAAGAAGAAGGCCGGAGCGCACAACAGCCGAAATGTCATAAACATAGCAATAAAGATGAGAACAATAGTCCGAACAGTGTAAATAATGATCTCTTGATGGATTCCTTTGCAAAAGCCTACCTTTGAAATTCTTTGTTGCCCAAATAATTATTTATTTTCTATGACATGTATTTTCAGGATATGGGCTATCATTTTATTGTCTTTCGTTCATATAAGCAATTTTTGACCTTGTACCATTCGTATTTGTCCTCTTTGGATTTTCTTTTTTATTCAAAACCCGTTAGCAAAGCATTAGTAGATTTTTACGGATATTAAAATATTAAATATATTAAAACTCGGATATTAAAATATTAAATATATTAAAACTCGCTTAAATATGTCCG